>CM060306.1:57801690-57816690 GCA_030674185.1 Monoplex corrugatus | reverse complement strand
ATGAGATTCAGATCAGCCCATTGCGCTGGTGTTTTTGTGTATGTATACAAAGCATAGCAGAAGCACTTTTTGTCAAGCAGTTTATCGTTTACTTTTTTTTTCCCACTTCACACACCCTATGGTAAGATTGCTTTACGGATCATGAGATGCCCGCAGCGTGCTTATGGTATTGTTTATTGTTATTGTTGTTTAAAGCCCAGCCGACTGCATAGAGCTAGAGCCATATCAGGGCTACAACTGCTTCAAAACATACACAATTTCAACGGGAAAGAAAAAACAAAGAAAAGAAAATTAAGTACACATATCAATGTTTCGCGCATATAATCTAAGGTCATGCCCCCGGCGTTGACTACTCCGTCCATTGCATCGCACAGGAATTTAAAAAGCACACATGAATACAAATTTAAGCATACCTAACCCTCACCCTAACTAACCCTAACCCTAACCCTCACCCTCACCTCACCCTCACCCTAACCCTAACCCAACCAACCCTAACCCTAATCCTAACCCTAACCCTTAACCCTAACCCTTAACCCTAACCCTTAACCCTAACCCTAACCCTAAACATATATAAACGGGCATAAATTAACTAAAATTGCTTCCGCATATCTCACCTCCCTAGAGCCAAAAATGCACTTAATACATGTACCCAATTATCAATCCTAAGAAAAAGTACGTGAGGCTTTATCGAACACATATAGGTGAATAGACCAGCAAGGCAGAAAATGATAGGAAGAAATGACAGAAAGCGATGGAACAAGGCAGAAACAAAAAGAGTGAAAGAAAAGAGGAAATTTCTAGCACAGAATTTCCAGAAGATGAGGACACTATTTATACTGAAAGAGCGCCCAGCATCCCCACGGGGGATGCTTATAGGTAAAAAGTTGTCTTAAAGGAACGGAAATCTGTATTGGCTTGCTTACTTTATTAGGGTATACATGCAAAGTCGTCATCTATATGTTTGCAGAGACTGATAGCAGACCTCCTAACAAAGACTAACTGTGCAATCATGCCCTGGGCCACATGTCTGCACAGCTTAAAATCAGATGTAACATTTGAACTAGTGGGAGATGCATTTCAGTCAGTGAGCAGAACACGTGAAATTGTGTTCGTACAGTCTCTCAGAATCAATGTGCGCATGTTAAGTCCAATGTACACATATTGTAAGTCCCTCACACACACACACACACACACACACACACACACACACACACACACACACACACACACACACACACACATACACACACACACACACACATACACACACACACACACACACACACACACACACACACACACACACACACACACACACACAAGGACAAACAAACACACACACGTACACAGACATACAGACAACACACACATAGACACAGACAGATTGACATATGCAATCTCGCACACACACACACACACACACACACACACACACACACACACACACATTCACACACACACATACACACTTTCTATGTCTCTTTGTGTGTGTGTGTGTGTGTGTGTGTGTCTATCTGTGTGTCTATCTGTGTGTCTATCTGTGTGTCTATGTGTCTGTCTGTCTCTCTCTATCTCTCTCTCTCTCATTCACTCACTCTCACACAGACACACAGACACAGACACAGATACACACATACACAAACACACACACACATACACACACACACACACACACACACACACACACACACACACACACACACACACACACACACACACACACAAGCAACCATACAAAAGAGAGACTCAAACGCAGCTCACAGAAATAGAAAAATAAAAATGTATCGAAAAAAACAATGCAAAGAAAAGAAGAAAAAACAATCATCAAAACGTGTTCAAATAATAACTGAAAAAAAAATCAAAACAATAATAAAAACATGAAAAGAGAGAAAAGAATGGCAATGGAAGAATGAAGAAAACATCAAAAGCAGAAAACATCAATAGAACAATAGAACAACAACAATGACAATCAAAACGATCAAACAATACAAAGAAAAGTAAACGGACATTAGCAGGAAAGGTGTAACCAGTTTCTGTTAATTTTTGATGATCCTATCGCAAGAGAAAGCGGTTGGGGATGAGAATGAACAATTGTTTCTCTACTTTGATGTATTTCAAGGAGGATTTATTTTGGGGATTTATCGCAAGGAGGATTTGGTCTTGCCATCTATCAGGGAAAGAATTTAGTCTCTTTTTATCATAGGAGAATTTAGGGTCACTCTGTCTCCAACATCACATACAACCAGAAAGGAGAGTGACAAGAAGAAATACACAAATACGCTGGACATGATTCTCAAAGCAGTCCACACATAAATTGATAACTACAAAGCCTTTATTCAATTAAGAAAAAGCGTAATTCACCAAGCGTGTGTGCCATGAATCCTAATAGTCTTAAAACCCTAAGATGCACTACGAATCTTCACTAACTTACTTATCACTGAAATACTGAGCACTTCCATAATTCCTACTCTATTCCCTCTCTCTCCTCTCTCTGCTTCATGGCAAAGAAAACATACTACCTACTTCTATCCCTACCCTAACAAAAGTATAAGATGAAACGTAGTCACATACCTTTAAGATAGATTGGAGACTTCTCTCGTTCACTGACTCACTGTCACACTGGATGCCGACTCTCCCACTAGTAAGTCTCCCACTCCAGTAAGTGACTCCTAACGACTGACTGCTAGCCTATATACAGTGCGATTCCCATTTACCGGTCTTTGTCTCAGCTACAAACATTCCCAGCTGCCCTCTAGCTGTCGATATCAATAAAACTGGGCAATTCAAATTTGGGGAACATGGCGATCCTGGCATAGCTGCCTTGGTCGTCATTCAACATACCTATAAATTTTCTTGGACAGTGATGGCGATATTGACATAGCGGCCATGGTCATCATTCAACATACCTATAAATTTTCTTGGACAGTGATGGCGATATTGACATAGCGGCCATGGTCATCATTCCACAGTCCCGTAATTTGCTTGGGCATTGGTATTTGCTGAGAAATGTTGGTAATCTGGTTATCTACCCTTTGTGCCCATTAAAGGTGGATAAGAACCATGTGAGAGTTAGATCCCGTTTGAATGGAAATTGCTGAGTGACAAATTAATTTATGGATGGCGTGATCTCCAGTGCGCCCACCTCATTAACTCATCTACCGAGTCGGTCAAAGGAATGTTGGTAATTCAGGCCATCCGCCTTTTGTGCCCACTAAAGATGGATGAGAACCACGTGGGCGCTAGACCCTGTCCGAATGGAAATAACTGAGTGACCAGTTGAATTATGGATGGCCTGATCTGCAGCGCACCTACCTCATTAACTCGTCTCCCAAGTCACTCGAAGGAATGTTTCTTCCCCCTAGAGGGGGGGCCCCTGTGATAATATGTCCCCTCCTCGACAAAAAATGTCCTCATTTTTTTATGTAACAGTATTGGGGGAATGGGAACATGAGGAAATAAGGTACAATTCAACACATATTCTCGCACATGAATGACAGGCGATAGGAAGGTTTGGGAATAAGGAATTTTATCATAGGATTAATGGGAAATGGGATGAATCTGAACACACATGTGCATGCTGACGGCACACTGTAGCAGTCGGGATGGGCAGGTCAGGTCCAGGTAGATCTCGTTCACCAGCTGTGGTAGGCAAAGTTCTGTTTACACAGTCAAGACTCTCACACGTGTACATATGTCGTGTTTGCACTATGAGAGCACCATGCACACAGAGTTCATGTCCATATGACGTATGCCGAAGGACGTCCAAAGAAACGTGGATGAGGGAGACGAACTGGTGTGTCAGCAAGCAGTCAGGCTGAAGACAAAGAAGAAATGCAGACTGCCTGTTGACCGAAGACGTGAAAGTGGCGATACATATGGCAAAGACCATGTCCAGAGTCATGCCATCACACTCTGTGTCACCCTCTATAACAGCAATGTTAATATGTGTGCGTGGATGTGTCTCGTATGCAAACTTTGACTGAATTGGTAAAATGATGGTGTGTGAAAGGAGTCCATGTGACGTTTTAGTCAGGATGGAAGATGGCTCAGGAACGTTGTTGAGCTGAGATGACTGGAGCAGAGGCCAGCAGCGGGACATTGGGATGATGAGCAGAAGTAGTTGCGTGGAATCATCCCGATAATGAAGATCAGTAGCTTATTGCACAATGTGTTCTGATTCATGGGACTTTGAGGGAATGGGATGGGAAAATTCAGCATTCAAATAAAGCAATCGCTTGTCATCCACGTCAAGAATAAGTTGACTAGGCAATGTATAGCAAAGAAACACAACTACAATATAACTGACATTTTCTGTAGTAGCATACAAAGTCTTACTATATCGTACTATAGAACAAGGATATGTAACGCATAAAAGAAGGCATAAAAGAAGGCATAAAAGAAGGCATGGCATGAAAAATGCAAAATAAGAATACAAGGAAAATGCTGTTCCAGAAAAAACCAACGTAGCTTGAAAACACAATGCATGTATGGAGAAATATGTCCTGGAAACACAAGATACACATACAGAAACAGAAATGCAGGTTGAAAAAAACATCTTAATAATGTATATAACCAATACCTGAAAATACACTTCATACATGTAAGCAACCATAATAATCATTTCAGAAGAATGAATGACATGCAGCAATAGATCATTGACAGGCTGATACTTGATATCCTTACATGATTGTACGACAAGCAGTGGTAAGCTGCACTGCACCGTGAAGTCATTATGACAATTTAAAGTCATTGCAAGGAAGCGAAAAGCTTTCATCAAAGAGAAGTGCCACTTGAACTATCAACAGAAACACTAATACACATTGCCGACTGTCATAAATAAACAAGAGTGAAGAAGTGAGTGCACCTGTAGCACGTATAATGTTCATCACATAGGAAGAAGCAGCGACTCAAGGTTTCATGTTGCCAATGTTCATTTTGCAAATTATGAAGCTCATCAGAAATGGTGTACACACAATAATTAGCTTATAGCACTTGAATACACATGGTCGAAGCACGCTGAAAAAGTAAATGAAGTAACATAAAGTGGCATGTGTCCTTGGTACGGGGTAGGGTATAACAAGTCTTGCAAACTTGTAACAGAGCTCAAATGAGGTTCATCATACCAATTTTGTTTTATGGCATATTACTACACGATCAGCAAATGAATGACAATGAAATAGAACATGTTGGTCTTATGAAGCTAAAGTTCACAATCAACTGAACAATGTGATAATCGTTAGTAGGGTTAGTACGATTAGGAAAAAAAATTCAACACATGCGTTGTTGTACGCAATAGACACCAGTGTAGTTCTCAGAAGCAGGAGAAGAACACTGGGAGACAAAAATGATACGGTGCCGTATGACGTTTAATAACATGAACTGATACCTTGGATAAGAGATAATACGATGCGATACGAAATGATACAAGATGATGCTGTATGATTAGATTATAACATACGACACGTACTGATACCAGAGGATGAGAGGACAATATATAATACGCAATGATAAAAATGATACCCCGGGGTTGCATGAAAATAAATGAGTAGAAGAATAACGTGGTGAACATGTAATGAACGCAGATACAAAATATGCACATGAACGTTTTATGAACGCAAGGTTAAAAATGAACGCAGAATTTGCATTGAGCAGAAATGCTTAAGGAGCATAAGAATGAAATCATGCAAGGAATACAAAAGGGTGTGAATGAAATGAATGAGCTCTAGAGCGCGAGCAATCATTCTGAGGACGGTGTCGCTATAGTAACGACTGTATACCGTAACGAATGAGGATGAACGCAAAGGGGTAAGATAGGGACAGCAGGGCACTGGCCCTTGCAACGGATTTCCATTGCGATAATGCTCAGAAGAGAATGGAAACGTTGAACATACTATGTAACGGTTGATGAAATACATCTTAATATTTAATCACGAACGATTAAATTAACGGTCCGGAGTTTAAGGCGGCACAAACGACCGGATCGATGGCCGTCATACAACCGAATATCAAGAACTGGAGTGAAATCATGATGGTCACAGGGTTATACGGCAGATTTTCCTGCAACAAAGGAAACACATTAATACCAGAACATACAGAATAAAAAGAAAACATTGAGTTATCTGGAAAATGCAATGCTCGGTAACAATCCAATATTTAGAGCTATCGTAATAGCTCTGAAGAGAGTGTTGGCGACTTCAAATAAACATCACATTTACAGATCTCTGACGTCGTGTGTCACACGACGTGAATTGATAGGTTCTCAAAGACGGACAAGTACGGGTGCGTACACTGTTAGGTCCTCAAGCACAGTATCATGTGATGAGTAGTACATGTTTTAACAGACAATATTGAGGTGGCCCTCACCTCACTCTCTCGTGTACGACCCGAAACACACATTCTGGGGTACAGGAAGTAATATGAGGCCGCCAACACGTGACCCAAGACGTATGCAAAATAACATGAAGCAAAAAACAGCATGAACAGTACGCGGTATGAGGCATTGAGGCATAATGCTATTGCATACAAACCATAGAAAATATGAAGAATGTGCTTTTAATTATCAATGAATAACTACTGAGACAGTGAGACAACATACCCAGTGTAAGACATATCAGTTATGAACATTAGTGGACAACACGATCAACAGACAGGGAGACTACCAGTGTTACGCCTCTGTGCTGACCGACGGATTTATGACTAATATACCAATGCCGTAAAATATGAGAAGAAAATAATTCACCTGGCAACATGTGCACCTGTTACCAATAGTCCATAGTGTATCGTCCACAGAGGTGGATTCCAATGTAAACTACACAGACTGCATGGGAATGTTTTCTCTCTACTATGGCCATTACCACTGTCACCATGCTGACCAAACAAAGCATAGGAACAATATGAACGACCATCCGTGCGGCTGAGGGAGACGTGAAAACAATCAAACTAACGTCACTGGGCAGCGATAAGGTACACAGGTCGATCGTAGATACCAAAGCAGACATTGTATCATAATGACTCAGTATACGTATGTGTACAAAGTAAACATGGTATTCGTAATCCAGTGGCCATACTAAGCAGACCAAAACCATTCGTATAAGTGGTTTACATGATATAATAAGGTGAATATTAATAGAATGTAAACGGGCCTAAGTGTGAAGACACAACACACAGGACACATAAGAAGTGAGTGGCATCATTGACCAAGCAGACTATCGTCGGCGATTTCGGCCTTTGGCAGTCTTATGAACGTGAAAGTCGCGAATGAGTTCCGCTGGTATATGTGACTCTGGCTCCCACGTTGTGGTTTTGTAACCCTGCCACTTGATTCTGTAGTGGCGGACTTTGTTAATGACCTTGCTAGCAAGGATCTTTTCTACAAAGTACATCTTATTGTCTGACTGATTCTCACGTTGTTCCTCAGAAGTAGAGGGGCTAGCAACAGCAGGTTCTGTTTGACTGAGATGGTCTGGCTGAGGCTGTGAAACAGTGATAGGCTCTGTACCAGTAGTAGTCTGTCCCGGCTGAGTGGACCCAGTGTTGTCCATGTCCCCTATCTGCACTGGCTCATGCAGTGGGTTAGTGGGTCTGTCTTCAGGGGAATGATAGGGTCTCAAGCGCATCGCATTGATTGGCGATTTGAGCAGCTTGTTGTTCTGGCAATGACGGAGCACAAACACATTGTTAGACAGGATTTTGGTAATGTAATATGGTCCGTCATATTTTTGCTGCAGTTTTGCAGAGACCCCTGGGATCCTGTGTGAGCACTGCACCAGAACGCGTTGACCTTCTTTATACTGAGGGGGACGGGCTTTCCCATCATACTGGGTTTTATAGCGCTGCTGGGCTTTTTGAATGTTTTCGCTGGCCAGTTTTTTTGTAAGCTCTGCATTCTGGATGATATCTTCCATACATGTCTGTGCAGAGGCTGGAAGATCATCAGAACGTAAAGCTGTGTCAATAGGAAGTCTACACTCTTGTTTGAACAAAACAAAGAAAGGCGAAAATAGTGTAGATTCCGTAGAAGGCACAGTACGAAGTGCGGCAGCAATACCAGGCAGCAGAGAAGGCCAGTTGTGTGGGTTGTTAGCACAGTGTGCCCTGATAGACTGAGCGATAGTGGAGTTTGTTCGCTCACATGTGGCATTTGTTTGGGGATGGTAGCTGCTGGTGTGCAAACGAGTGATCTGAAAGATTTTGCACACCTCAGTGACCACTTTGGACAAAAAGTTTTGTCCCCTGTCTGACAGTAAGTGGTCAGGAGCACCATAACGACAGATGATGGTCTCGTACAAATGCCAGGCAATGGTAGAGGCTGTTGCATCCTTCAATGGAATCAGTTCCACCCACTTACTGAACGAACAAACAAACAACAGAATGTACTTGTAGCCTTCTTTGCCTGGTGAAAGTGGACCTAAGATGTCACAATGCCACCTAGAAAACAGCTTATTTGGGGCTACAGGCAAGGGGGTTAACTGCGGGTTTTGAGGATGGATAACCCGTTTTGCTTTTTGACAAGCCTCACACGACTTTACATACTCCAAGATGTCAGAGTACATACCGATCCAGAAATACCTCAGCCTGACTGACTGGTAGGTACGTTCAGTGGCAAAGTGACCGCCCAACAGAGAATCATGAAACGACAGCAGGATATCATTTCTCAGTTCAAAAGGAACCACTAACTGTCTGACCATGCGTTCAGTTCTATGACCGTGACCACGTGGATAGTACAGATGGTACAAAATGCCGTTAGACATCAGATAGTCTTGACTCTCCAGGATGAGACGACGAGCAATCTTATCATCCTGGGAAAGCTGACCGTTTTCCAAGTAGTCAATAAAAGGACGACACTGGGGGTCAGCCAGCTGCATTTGCCGTAAGTCTGTATCATCGACCTTGTCTACCTGACAGACAACCATCTCTCTCTCACTCACCGTATTGCTCCATCCAGACGATGTGCTGGTGGGCGTGGTGGCGGGGAGAGGTGAGGTGGGGTCAACGATGGTAGGTGAATGAGTCAGTTTGCTTACGACTGGTTCCCCGGCCAGGGGTGGGATGGTAGGGAGAGACTGACCCGCCTGTGAAGTCACCTGCGGTGCTGACCTGCCCTTCAAGGTCGGTGTGGGCGGGTCGTAGTCAGGCGGTGGCCTGTCACTGACAGCGTGAGGCATACGGCTGAGTGCATCAGCGTTATTGTGCACCCTGCCTGGTTTGTGCACAATGTCATAGTCATAACCCTGTAGAAAAAGAGCCCAACGTCCCAAACGACCCGTGGGATCTTTAACATTCTGCAAGAATTTTGTGGCAGAATGGTCGGTGTACACTAGAAATTTGGCATGGGAGAGATACACCTTGAAGTGACGAATACCATCTACGAGAGCCAGGGTCTCTTTTTCCGTAGTTCCGTAACGGAGTTCCGCACCTCGTAATGCGCGACCGCCATAAGCAATGACTCGTTCTCTGCCATGTTCATCTCTCTGGCCGAGCACATAGCCAATGGCTTGTTTGCTTGCGTCAGTGTATAGAATGAACTGACGAGAGAAATCCGGGTAGGCCAGAATTGGAGTAGTGGTAAGGGCAGTTTTCAGCGTCTGAAAAGCTTGTTCTGCTTTGTCGTTCCATTCAAATTTTGAATCATTTTTCAAAAGGGCATTGAGTGGGGCAGCTATGGCTGAGAAGTTCTTGACAAAGCGCCTGTAGTAATTTGCTAGACCCAAAAATGAACGAACATCATGCTGCGACTGGGGAGTGGGGAAATTTTTGACAAGTTCCACTTTGGCTGGATCCACAGAAACACCTTCTTTTGAGACAATGTGGCCTAGATAGTGAACTTTAGCAGCTGCGAAATGACATTTGCTAGGCTTCAGTTTGAGACCTGCTTTCCTGATCCTATCAAAGATACATGGTAGATGAGACAGGTGTTCCTCAAAGTTCTTAGACAAACAAAGAATGTCATCAATGAATACCAGACAGATTTTGAAAGTAAGTCCTGCAAGGACTGTGTTCATTAATGATTGGAAAGATCCTGGGGCACCTTGTAATCCAAAGGCCATTCTGTTCCAAGCAAACGACCCAAAATGTGTGGTAAAGGTCGATTTTTCTTGTGACTGAGCGTCAAGAGGAATTTGCCAGAATCCAGAGAACAAATCTGGAGTGGAAAATATTGTGGACTGACCCGTGATGTCAAGAGCGTCCTCCAGTCTGGGCAGTGGGAAATGTATCGGTTTTGTGACTTTGTTTAATTTACGGTAATCTACCGCAGAGCGATACGTACCGTCTTTCTTTTTCACCAATACAACTGGGGAGGACCATGGTGAAGTGGATGGCCTGATAACCCCATGGTCAAGCATTTCATTCACTTGTCTCTCTATCTCAGCATTGAGGGCGGGGGCTGTACGGTATGGTCTTTGTTTGATGGGCGCAGCATCCCCTGTATCGATGGTATGGGACATGAGATGTGTTTCCCCCAATTCTGACATGTCGGCAGCGAATACATCTCTGTTTTGTGCCAGAAAAAGGGTCAAGTTTTCCTTTTGCTCAGCAGTAAGATCAGCATCTTCGAAATTAATCCCTAAGTCATTAAGCATGGCTTGTGCCTGGGGAAGTTGTTGAGAAGTTGAGTCGGTGGTGGCGGACATGATCTGAGCTGATTGGTCGGACAGTTCCCCTAGTACTTCTGAAATGTCTTCAAAATGCCCTAAAATATCCTGAGGTCGAAGTTTAACTGGGGACGAAAATGTATTACGCACGGTACACATAGTCTGGCTATTCTGCAGTGTAACCAAGGTCCTTGCAGCAATCACTTTCTTGTCGGACAGTAGCGCTTGTGAGGGCTCAATAATACCAGTGGTGTGATCACTTTTTGACACAACTCGCACAGGTAGCAATACCTCAGAGTGGGGGGCAATAACTGTCGTCTTGAGCACCTGTACAGGTGAGCTGTCTGGCCTATCTTTGAGCAGTGGAATGGCAGTAAATCCATTATACAGTTGCAGCTGGTGCTTAGCAAAGTTCAAGGAAGCTTGATGAGAGGTCAGAAAATCAATCCCTAATATGAGGGGACACGTTAGTTGTTCGATCACAATGAAAGGTTGTGATACCTGTAAACCTGAAACTTTAAAGGAAAGATCAACTTTGCCTGTCACTCTAACAGGGACACCACCAATACCTTTGATCAAAGGAAGAGAACACGACTGCATAGAAACGACACGTTGATCAACAAGGACATCAGCTAGTTGTTTGCTAATACAGGACACATCAGCACCAGTGTCTATCAGAGCTACATATGGCTGATTTTTAAGGAACAGCCTGATCTTACTGCAGTTGGCAAAGGAACGGATGTGAGGGATGGAGAGGGATTTCTGTGACTTTGGTCTTTTGCCTTTCCTTGTCCTGTCAATCTTACGAGATGTAGAAGTACGGGGAATCCCCTGTTTAGCACGACGGAAACAATGACGTGCTAAGTGTCCATCTTTATGGCAGTACTGACATCGTGCATGACGAAACCTACATGTGTAGCGGGGATGATCACCCCCACATGATTTACACGGGAAGTAACGATCTGGAGGAAATGAACTTGACCGTTGTTGCTTGTTATTCGTCCGTAACAGCCGCCGCCTGAAGAGCGAGCCATGTTTGCTCGGTTTTCCTGCAGGTGGGCAGTGCCACCTTTGCGTACCTGAAGAACAGTACTGTGACTGAAGTTGGCGGCGGGGCTGTGTCTGTCTACGTGACATACTAGAAATTTCATCTTGCAGTTTATCCAGCTGAGTCTCCAGGGTGGCAACATTTATCTCTACCCGGTCATCAACATTATCAGTAAAGGTAGCCGCGGTACGGGCAAGGTCGAACGCATCTTCAAAGGTGTGAGGGTTGCGTGACATAACAAATTTAGATAACGAGGGTCGGAGACCACTGACAATCGTTTCCATTATATCTTTTGAGTCTTTACCTAGTTGTTGGCCCTGGTAGCGCATAGAATCAAAATATTCTTCGACTGACTGATGGGGAAGTTGCTTTCTCTCCCGAAACTGCTTGGCACGAATCCATTTTGTGGAGTCATGAGGCCTGTATCTCTTTGAAAGAGTATCAGTGATAGTGTGGTAAGAAGAAACCTGCTCTGAACTTAAACTATAGAACCAGATTTGGGCTTGATCCTTAAGGAAAAGAGGTAGGAGATGGGCTTTCTGATCATCTGTCAACCCATGGAGGAGGGTGTAAGACTCGAACGTTTTGAGCCATAGATCGATATCTTGAGAAGGTTGGCCTGTGAATGGTTCAGGAATAAACTGATCAGGAATGTGGACGGTTGTGGCCTTAAACATATGTGGCCCTAGAACAAAATTACTGTCTGTATCCATTACTGAACCCTTGTGACTGAATGAACAGATATACAACCCTCAAGGTCTGTGACTATCTTTTGTCACTAGGTACGCGCGTAAGACAAGCAACCAGTGGAAAAACAAATAGAACGAGAATTCGTCATCAAAACTGCACAATATCGAAGAAAGAATGAGACTAGTGGCATCATAGCCAATAATAGAACATCCTTGCCCAACAACCATATGATGAGACTAGTAGCATCATAGCCAATAATAGAACATTCTTGCCCCACAATCATCTGATGAGACTAGTAGCATCATAGCCAATAATAGAACATCCTTGCCCAACAACCATATGATGAGACTAGTAGCATCATAGCCCATAATAGAACATCCTTGCCCCACAATCATCTGATGAGACTAGTAGCATCATAGCCAATAATAGAACATCCTTGCCCAACAGTCATCTGTAACTTGTCTCAACACTGTATCCAAACACTAAGGCGTTAATAAATGAACAAATAGGCTGTTGACTGTGCGAAGACCGAGTCGTCAAAAGCCTTGTTTACAAACCACACACACGAGTGACCAGAATGGGCAACAGATAATGAATGACTCTGAGAGGGTGGGAGGGTGGGGAGTGAGGGAAGGAGGGGGGCTGTAGGCGTAACATGCTACGGTCAAGGTAGGCCCTAACCTCACAGCTGACACGCGCTGGAGATAAGCTCGCTGATAGAATCACAGACACTGTATTGGAGACAAGCAACACGCTTTGGTGCAGTCTATGACGTACTTGCCTCACTTTGCCGACGAAATGGTATCCAACACACATCTGTTAACTTGACTCGACATTTTGTAGATGTATAAAGGCGTCAACCAACCTATGGGAAATGACTCTGAACGTAACTGAACATAGAAGATGAACTCTCCTAAGTGCTAATCTATGTTTCATTAGTATTCATATCTATGCTCACTCAGCGCGGGCAGTAGGCCTACGCTTGGCTATCAACTTGTGCTGTGTGGGGCAGTGCCAGAAACTTGAATTCGGAACACTAACACATCTTGTTTCACGGCTATCTTTGACTTACACTTCGACTTTCACTATGATTCTATCTAGAATTTTTAAGATGGGGAATACTCGAAGGCTGCGATTTTGAGGTAAAGGGGAAAGACTGCAACTCCACCATGTATCGCAAGAGAAAGCGGTTTGGGTCCACCATGCATCGCAAGGGGGATACGTTTGGGGATTGGGGGTGAGAATGAGAAATTGGGGATGATTAAGAAGAGTTGGGGGTGAGCATGAAAAATTGTTTCTCTACTTTGATGTATTTCAAGGAGGATTTATTTTGGGGATTTATCGCAAGGAGGATTTGGTCTTGCCATCTATCAGGGAAAGAATTTAGTCTCTTTTTATCATAGGAGAATTTAGGGTCACTCTGTCTCCAACATCACATACAACCAGAAAGGAGAGTGACAAGAAGAAATACACAAATACGCTGGACATGATTCTCAAAGCAGTCCACACATAAATTGATAACTACAAAGCCTTTATTCAATTAAGAAAAAGCGTAATTCACCAAGCGTGTGTGCCATGAATCCTAATAGTCTTAAAACCCTAAGATGCACTACGAATCTTCACTAACTTACTTATCACTGAAATACTGAGCACTTCCATAATTCCTACTCTATTCCCTCTCTCTCTCTCTCTCTGCTTCATGGCAAAGAAAACATACTACCTACTTCTATCCCTACCCTAACAAAAGTATAAGATGAAACGTAGTCACATACCTTTAAGATAGATTGGAGACTTCTCTCGTTCACTGACTCACTGTCACACTGGATGCCGACTCTCCCACTAGTAAGTCTCCCACTCCAGTAAGTGACTCCTAACGACTGACTGCTAGCCTATATACAGTGCGATTCCCATTTACCGGTCTTTGTCTCAGCTACAAACATTCCCAGCTGCCCTCTAGCTGTCGATATCAATAAAACTGGGCAATTCAAATTTGGGGAACATGGCGATCCTGGCATAGCTGCCTTGGTCGTCATTCAACATACCTATAAATTTTCTTGGACAGTGATGGCGATATTGACATAGCGGCCATGGTCATCATTCAACATACCTATAAATTTTCTTGGACAGTGATGGCGATATTGACATAGCGGCCATGGTCATCATTCCACAGTCCCGTAATTTGCTTGGGCATTGGTATTTGCTGAGAAATGTTGGTAATCTGGTTATCTACCCTTTGTGCCCATTAAAGGTGGATAAGAACCATGTGAGAGTTAGATCCCGTTTGAATGGAAATTGCTGAGTGACAAATTAATTTATGGATGGCGTGATCTCCAGTGCGCCCACCTCATTAACTCATCTACCGAGTCGGTCAAAGGAATGTTGGTAATTCAGGCCATCCGCCTTTTGTGCCCACTAAAGATGGATGAGAACCACGTGGGCGCTAGACCCTGTCCGAATGGAAATAACTGAGTGACCAGTTGAATTATGGATGGCCTGATCTGCAGCGCACCTACCTCATTAACTCGTCTCCCAAGTCACTCGAAGGAATGTTTCTTCCCCCTAGAGGGGGGGGCCCCTGTGATAATCCACTGGCGACAGAATAACCGATTTCTCCTTTGAAAAAGAAAGGCTGGACTTATGTATAGAGAAAGATTATCAGGTATCGGTAGC
>CM060306.1:57789190-57794190 GCA_030674185.1 Monoplex corrugatus | reverse complement strand
CTGCAGCTTTATTGTGTCTCCTAGAACAGTTCTTATTTCTCCCACTCCATTTTATTTCGCAATCTTCCTTAAAATATTGGAATGGTGAAGCTTATTTCATATTGACCAAATGAGATTGTGTGTCTGTCCGTGTGATTTTCTGTCTTTCTGCATATATTTCTGTATGTTGGTAAATAAAAATGCTGACAAAAGTTGCTGTTTTTTATGTCACTGATCGTCTACTTCTAATATTCATTTGTTTTCCACTTAGGTGCATAAACATGGACATAGTCCAACATATAAACGCACTAAGGTTAAGAGATATACACTTTTGAGCCCGGATTTGGATTAAGGTTTAGGTGAATTATATGGAATGGCATCTTTTGATGAGACCTTGCGATCATAATGTTAGTGAGTAATTCTCAATCATTATATCTAATTTGGGTGAATAGTGGACTCCGTACGATTTCCATGTATAATCACAAACATGTAAGGTCCAAACAAGAAGTTTCCAGCATGACAGACCAATGTAGCTAAAACATGTTTTAAACTATGATGATTTTTATGCTATTTTTGAACTAAAATGAATCAAATTTCAATGACATTATTGACAGAGAGAAGCTCCTCGCTGAAATGTTTCCTTTAATGCTAAATAGTGAAATCAAATAAACATAAAACTAATAAACAAACAAGCAAACAGACAGACAGACAAGCCAAGAAACAAGCAAACAAGCAAACAAACAAATAAACAAATGAACAAACCGCAGAAACACTTAACATAGAGTATGACGATGTGGCGTGACGATCTATTTTTTTGTTTTTTGTTTTTTTTGTTTTCGATTTCCTCCTCCCACCCAGCAATCCCAAATCCTTTCCCACTCCATTAGTTTGCAATAGAGGCATTTGGCTGTTCCACCGTCAGTCGTCCTTTTTTGTTTTTTGTCTCATTCCTTCTTCCACAAATCTCTTGTTGGGTTATTTTCCCTTTGTCTTCCTTCCTTCCTTCTTCCTTCCTTCCTTCCTCTTCTTTCCTTCCCTTCCCTTCTTCTTCCTTCCTTTCCTTCTCCTTCCTTCCTTCCTCCCTTCTTCTCTTCCTTCTCTTCCTTCCTTCCTTCCTTCTTCCTTCCTTCTTTCCATCTTTCCTGCTTGCCTGCTTTCCTTCCCTTCCTGCTTACCTCCTTCCTTCCATCTTCCTTCCCTCCTGCTTTCATTCCTTCCGTCATTCATTCATTCATTCATTATTCATTCATTCATTCATTCATTCATTCGTTTGGTCGTTCGTTCATTCATTCCGAGTGTTATCTAAAATGTACAAGTCATAGTTGAGATTTATATGAGTGTGAATGCTTTTGTCAACAATGTATAATACAGTTAACCATTATCGGTGTACTCCTCACTCATTCAGTCGCGCTGTCGTGAGTTCGCTCACGGCGGTGCGCACTGTAGCCATATCCAAACCCAGCAGTTGCGCTGAAGAAGTCGGCCGGATCGCCGACGAAAGCTACGCAAATGAGTAGCCATTCCACTGAGAGATGAGTTTAGTCCGGTAGACATTATAACATTATCTTTATTTGATTTTATGATTCTCCAACGATACATCGACTACTTTGTTCTTCTTATTTGTCTTCTTTCCTTTCCTTTACCAGTGTTTGTTATTATTGTTGTTGCTGTTTTTGTTGTTGTTGTTGTTGTTGTTTCTTTCATCTTCTTCCTCCTTCACTTTTCTTTATCTCATTGAGCATACGCTTCGAATATTACCTCGATCTTATTTATTTCACTTTCGCATTGCTTTAATTTTCTCTCTGCTTGTCACTTTCTTTTTGTCTCTGTCTGTTTCTCATGTTTTCATTCCTACACAATGCTTTATCTCGATGTTCGCAACAAACAACAAGTGTGATTTTCCAAAAAAAGGCATGGGATTGAAGAGATGCCAGCGGTTACAAAATGTCATAGCATGTCAAGGCAGCGGGTCACTATATCTTCTTCCAAGTGATGCCAGCTAGATATGTATTGCAGTTTCAGTTTCAGTTTAAGTTTTAGTTCCTCGGGATGACGTTTCCGCGCTCCATATGTACTAACGTCACAGGTGCCATGTGTCGTGATCATGGCACAGGTCTTTAAGTCTGCACATAAATCCATGAGCTGGCCAGGTCCTACCTAGCTTATGTTTTACCTAGCCTGCATTTTTACTAGTATTGTATCAGTCTACATGTATTATTGGAACAATCTTGATTACATGTAACATGGGTATTTGTTTCAAGAATTAATAAATCATGGACAGTAAAGCGTCAACTATGATTTTTAAAAGAAATAAAGTCTTTGATAGTTACGTACTTTTTTTTTTATTTGTGTTCAGTGTTCGCTGATGAACGCTTTGTTTTACAATGTTTGCTTGAAGTAAGTATAGCATTGGCATGGCTGGCAGGAATTTGGTTTCAAACGAACATCTATCCGGTTTTTCGTTCTTTTTTCATCTATCCACTATCTCCTCCTTCTTTACTTCTTTTGTTTCATGTCATTCTTTCTTTTGCTTACCTTTCTCCTTCCTTACTTCATTTCATTTTCTTGTTTTCAGTCTCAATTTGTTTGTATGTATGTATGTCTGACTGGCTGTTTCATATTCGGTGACTCGTTCACAATGTCTTAAACTGATCTTTGTAAATAGGTCATTTTATTCATCACATCGATGCCTGTAGAGTGTTGATTTATATGTCGATAAAGCATGGATATAAAAGCATCGTTTTTATCTTGAAAGGAAGAAGTTTTGCAGATTTCAAATGTGAAAGGCTTAAGTTTTTAAAACTTCATTGACTGAAAGGTAGGAGGGTTAGGGGGGATTTAATACAGCTATACAAAATAATGAATGGGATGGATAAGCTATTAGTTGAAACATTTTTTTCCTTTCCACAAGCTAGTATAACAAGGAATGCTGAAGGTAAAATATTTGTTAAACACAGAAATACTAACACAAGAGCGTTTTGTTTTTCTAACAAATTGTTAAATTGTGGAATAAAATTCCTTTTGAAATTAAATTTACTAACAGCATTAACAAATTCAAAAATTTCCTGGACGATGACGCAGAATTCAAAATTTTATTTAAAAAAATAGACTGAAGCAGATTTGCTCAAGTATGAATATTAAGGCATGCTTTTCAGACCCCGAAGAAGAAAGCGTAAAACAAAAAAGATAGGGCGTTAAAAGGCCAGAAGGCCTAGGCTACGAGCCAGCCCTCAGCTACTACTACCTACTACTACTACTACTACTACTACTACTACTACTACTACTACTACTACTACTACTAACATGACCGGCCATTATTCTCATGTAACGAAATTTTGTGACATGTCGATAGTAATGATTCGTGGGATTTTAATGTTTGCTTGCTCGATTCCTTCCTTCCTTCTTACAACAATCTCTTTTCTGCTGCACATCAGAGGTAATGTTCTCGTTCGATGTTCTCCTGCGTTTGTAAGGAACACAAACTAAAAATCGAGATACATCAATACATCAACGTGAAAGTGTAGATGCGTGGTTTAAGAATAACATTGTTTGGGTATAAGAAAGATACACATTTTCCCCATAACATCGAAATCTTAAAGGGACGATGTGGTAGAGACGTCAACACTTTTTCAGCATTATGACCGTGGGGCCCATCTCATATCCCTTGTTACCTTACCTTCCCTAAGGTTAAACAAGGTCCTGTGTCCATTCCCTATGACAATTCTCCCATTGGCCATAAACGCCACTGGATCTTCTTTTCTTCTATTATCTGTCCACTTGAACCTTTATGTGTGCCGTGTGCTGGTAGTGTTGAAAGTCAGCAACGAGCAGGAAGGCCTGAAAAGGAGAAATGTGTGACGTCAAAATCTCCTTAACACCGTGCTCCTTAGTGGGCCTCTCGCTTTTTGTTGTACGTTTGTCAAACTAGCTGGTGGGTTGCATTCCTGCCAGATGACCAGACAACATAATCATCTGCTGGTAAATATGATGACTAAATGGAATTCTCTGATCTTAATGTTTGTGGTGACACAAATGTCTGAATATGTCACGTCTGTTGACAGCCTTTTTACGCAATGTATGTTATAGATGATCATTTTTTGCTCCAGGAGTTTGATTAATGTCTAGGTATGGAACTGAAGAGCATGACTTTCATGTCACAAGGAATACTAAGTGGCTTCAAGAGTGGAAGAAGTTAAAAACTTACGTTCTTTGGTCTCGGGAGATTGGTTTTGATAATTTTGTTGAATCTTCTGACTTCTATGATAATGCTATCAAGTTATCTGTGTTGAATATCACTGTATTGTTGCTAAGGCTGACTGATGTTGTGCTGATCTTAAACATCCTGATCTTGTTGATACTGATTTTCATGTTGTATTTTCACCACGGATGTTCAGGATGATTAATGTTTCTGCATTCTTCTTTCTTTCTCGTGTTCCAGGCTCTGATCGTATGCAAACATCTTGTCATGGATTGCACCCAATCTAGATGGTTGCCTGTGACATTTGCAGCAAAATCATAGAAGATGTGCTTTTTTCATATGATTCTTTTTTTGTTTGTTTGTTTGCTAATTTGTTGTTGTTTTCTTTTCTGTCTTTTTTTGTTGTTGCTTTCTTTCGTTCTTTCTTTCTTTTTTTTTTCTTTCATTCTTTCTTTTTTCTGTCTGTCTTTCTTTATTTCTCCATTTATTCATTTATTTATATTCTTATCCAATCAGTCCAGAAGGCACAGCGCAGTTGTATGTATTCGAGTTCAAGGGCGATTTTTTCTTCTTTTTCTTTCTTTTAAAACGTGATGACTTTGAATTGATCTGTTGACCTCCTCTTCGACAAGGTGACAAAAGAAAAAGAACCTGGGCCGACGGCTATACGTGATGATGTCTGCAGAGGGCTGGCATGTTGGTGTTTCACCGAGTATCGATCCCATTCAGTGGTTAAAAGAAAAGTATTACTCTCTGATTGTGAATACCCAGAAGCGACGCCTTGCTCACGAAGGCCTACAATCTATAGAGGCTGTCCGATTCA
>CM060306.1:57771690-57784190 GCA_030674185.1 Monoplex corrugatus | reverse complement strand
CGGACTCTAAAGTCGATCCGAAGGATTCTCCTGATAGCGGTCTTCATGCCGCGTAGACAAATTCTGGAGGCATAGGTTCGTTCTGCGGTGCTGAATGAGAAGGAATCCTGTGGCTCTAGGTTCTGTTACCGCTGGTCCCTCTTCCATTGAATGACACATTTCCTACATTGTTCGAATGTGATGGGGGCTTCTTTGCAATGATATCGCCAAGCATACTTTGCTGCGAACTGTTGTCTTTCCAGTTGGCGGTGTTAATGTCACAATTGATGAGAGTGGCCTCAAGTATCCTTGTCTTGTTTTTGTGGTATTCCCTGGTTATGGTATCCTTGTTTCAGCTCTCCATACAAGAACATCCTTGGGATGCGGTTGTCTTCCACACAGGGTACATGTCCTGCCCACGAAGCTGGCATTTGATGAGTAGAAATTCTATACTAGTCTGGCCTGAAATTCCCGCAGTTTGAAGATTTTTACATCTGAGGGGAAATTGATGTACACACCCCGTCAAAACCTTAGAATGCATAAAAAACAATAACATTGCAACAAAGAGGATGGAGAAGATTGTGGCGCAGGGAAGTACTCTTGTTTCAATTGACATTCGGAAGGGCTCAGGTTATTCCATATTCTCTTGCATACTGGACTGCATTGCATTATGGAAGGAAACGGTCAGCGAGACAGCCCTTGATAGCAACTGAACATTCAAAGTATCTTCCAAATGTCAATCCGTTTGACAGTCTCAAAAGCTTCGGTCAGATCTACGAGATCAGCATTTGGAGCGCTTGATTCTAAGGTTCGTGGCGCATTTCAAAATCCATATCATTTGTGCTCTAACAGCTTATTTCTTCGTTTTTATGGGAAATGAAAGTATTCTGTGCTCTGTGTTCTGCGTCTTTTGCCACAAGCGATACACTAAGATTCAAGAGTGATGAATTCTGCTACATGGGACGACTCTTATTTTAAATAAGGAGGATTCTGGCAAGGACCTTCTCTGCTATGCACAGGACGGATATCCCACAGTGTTTATTAGGATCTTATCGCACTTCCTCTCGGTAATGTGGATGATCATAGCACGGCACTGGATTGTCAACTCCTCCAGGAATATCTCACACCCATTCCTGTACATTCCTGCAGGAATACTATCGGCACCAGGTGCCTCCCAGCCCTGTTTGGTTCAGAGGTTTTGGTAACCTCATCACTGTAGGGTAAGTCTACTAGAGATCAGGGTTGCGTGCCGTTTGGTCCGTCATCTTTGTTCATTTGAATGTGGACATACCATTACACCAAAAGTTAGAGATGTTATTATGTTTACACAATTTCAAACACCCCCAACCCATTGAGGAGATTAGTGCTGTCCCTTGAAAGAGCTACTCTGTCGTGTGGAAAGGTGAAAGTATTGCCTCTGTCTTTCGTCTAAGGTGGATGGTCCTCACACCATGACCATCTACCAGCAAAGTCTTAGCTTAAGAATTCCAGCTTCCAGCAGCAGCATTTGCTTCTCCGTGTTGCACTCCATCGTCCTACGGATTTCCCATAGCTGATGACTGAATACCGGGTTGTTCCAGATTATGTCTGACCAGCTCAGGAATTCGTTTTTAATCTGTAAGCGGGGTAGGGTGGGGGGATGTAAAATTCTCTCCCCAATCTCGCGCCAGCTGATGCTCATAATTCCACTGGTGCACTGATTCCCACTTGCAGATCGCCATTAGCTGGTGCAGCGTTTTTGTTTGGATTACCGTTGTCCAAACCTTACTTCTTCATCAGAAATGCACACAGGATTAACACTATGAATTATAGGACAGAATTTGTTTTTCACATTCAGATGATTTATTCACGTGGGCTATAACTTTTCGGATGGGATATGCACACACACAAAACTGCTTGTAACAAAAAGTATAAACTGAAATGCTCTATATTAAATACATGATCACCCTGTCTCTGTCTAACTGTCTGCTGCCTGCCCTGTCCTGTCTGTCTGTCTTTGTCGTCTTCTGATCTATTGTCGTCTGTCTGTTGTCTGTCTCTCTGTCTGTCTGTCTGTCTTCTCTCTCTCTCTCTCTCTCTCTCTCTCTCTCTTCATCTCTTCTTCTTCTCTCTCTTCTCTCTCTCTCTTTCACTTTCCTCTCTCTTTCTCTGACCATCTGTCTGTCTGTCCGTCTGTCTATCTATCTATCTACCTATCTATATATCTATCTATCTATATATCTATATATCTATCTATCTATCTATCTATATATCTATCTATCTATCTATCTATCTACCTATCTATCTATCTATCTATCTATCTACCTATCTATGCATCTGTCTATGTGTCTGTCTGTCTATCTATCTATATTATCTATCTATGTATCATGTCTATCTGTCTGTCTGTCTGTCTGTCTATCTATCTATCTTCTCTGTCTTTATCTATCTATCTATCTATCTATCTTTGTTTATCTATCTATCTAATTATCTATCTATATATCTATCTATCTGTCTATCTGTTTTTCTGTTTGTCTGTCTGTCTATCTGTCTATCTATCTATTTATCTATCTATCTATCTATCTATCTATCTTCTATATATCTATCTATCTATCTATCTATCGATCTATCTATCTATCGATCTATCTACATGCCTGTCTGTCTGTCTGTAAGTTTGCCTGTTTGTCTGATCTTACTGAACTGTCAGCCACGACAACAATCCTTTTCATTTCATCTCCTTATCAACTCCGTTTTTTTAATATATTATTTTCTACAGTTGTTCAGTATTCATAAAGATACTGGATCGGGAGATTTGATTGTTCTCGTCGTTTGTGTTGTTGGTAATGTTATTGTTGTTGTTGTTGTTGTTGTTCTTCTTCTTCTTCTTCTTCTTCTTCTTCTTCTTCTTCTTCTTCTTCTTCTTCTTCTTCTTCTTCTTCTTCCTTCTTCTTCTTCTTCTTCTCTTTCTCCTTTCTCCTTTCTCCTTTCTCCTTTCTTCTTCTTCTTCTTCTTTCTTCTTCTTCTTCTCTTCTTCTTCTTCTTCTTCTTCTTCTTCTTCTTTCTTCTTCTTTCTTCTTCTTCTTCTTCTTCTTCTTCTTCTTCTTCTTCTTCTTCTCTTCTTCTTCTTCTTAACAACAAAAATAACAAATAACTCCTTCTTCTTCTTCGTCGTCGTCGTCTTCGTCTCCCCCCCCCCCCCCCCGACCCCCCGCCAATCCCAATTTCCTGCTTTTTCTTCACTTGTTCCTTTTCATATTGGTCACCTGCCACCTCTCCCCTCAAAATGTGTACACTTCCCTCCTCCCTTTGTCTCTGCCTGCCTGTGTGTGTGTGTGTGTGTGTGTGTGTGTGTGTGTGTGTGTGTGTGTGTGTGGTGTGTGCTGTCTGTCTGTCTGCCTGTCTGTCTGTCTCAGCCTTTGTCTCTGTTTCTGTCTCTCTCTTCTTTTCTCTCTCTTCCTTATTGTCCTGTTCCTGCATGATGTTTAACCTCGTTCTCAGGGAGAAACACTCAGGTGACTTTCTACAAAAGGCATTCCAAAGATTGGAGAGATGTCAGCCATTTTTGGGGGTGGGGGTGGGGTGGGGGGTAATGTTATACCACGTAAAGCAGCTAATCACCCGATCCCATTGCCTGTGGAATATAATATCGGGCAGTCGATAAATCATGGACGCAAGGTACCTGATATGTCGATAAAATCTTGGAGAAAAAGCTGTCTGATATGTTGAATTTATGAAACTTAGTTGACATCAGATGTGAAGATAACCGTTATTGCCAGCTATCGTTATCTTCTCGTGGCATAAGTTCTTCTTTCAATATGTAGTTGTTTTTTATGGCAGATTATTTCAGGTCGACCAAATAGAGGTTTTTCTTATTGTGTCTGGTGTGTGTTTGAGAGAGAGAGAGAGAGAGAGAGAGAGAGAGAGAGAGAGAGAGAGAGAGACAGACAGATAGAGAGAGAGAGAGAGAGAGAGAGAGAGAGAGAGAGAGAGAGAGAGAGAGAAAGAGAGAGAGAGAGAGATCGTTTTAATTTTTTTCTCGACTGATATTTATGTTGTAGCTCATCAATTAGACATGAACAGTGGTCTTCAGAAGCAATCTTTATGGTTTAAACATGCTTGTGTCTCTTTACATGTTATATAACTGGACAGATCAAGATTTAACTTACTCTCCTGTTAGGAAGCGCTGAATGACAGAAGTACATATAATGTGTATATATCACCGTAGGAAATACAGATCGGTCTCATTTTATCTTGTCAGCCTTTACTTCATACGATGCAGCTTCAGGGTCGTTATGACCGTGAGAAGTAAGTAAAAACTCCGTGTATGAAAGAAGCGATTAATTGTGATTGAAGAAAAAAGAGCTGCATTTGTTTATCTACGCTTTTATTTGATATTTTAGATTGATTTGTTAAGTTAGAGTCAACACGCAAAGCCAGAACAAAATCAAGGCAGCCAAAATGTGGTTTCTAAGAAAAATGTTGAGAATTCCATGGACAGTAATGAAAACAAACGAGACAGTCTTGATGGAGGCAGACACAAGAAGATCATTGATAAGGAAGATTATGATAAGACGAGCAACATGTATAGAACATTTTTATGAGGAAAGGGGAATTAGACATCTGATCACAATACTAAAGCTGGACGGAAAGAGAACACCAGGTAGACCCAGGGAAAATATATTGGACGGACTTGCAGGGTGAATGAGGACAAAGAGTTTGGAAGATGTACTGATAGCAACAAGGGATATATTCATATGGAGGGCCATGATTGCCACAGCTGTGCGCGCAGGGCACATGATGATGATTGTTTGGTTCCAATTTAATCCGAAATTAAGTTTTACTTGATTGCAGTCTGTTGGTATCTTTATGGTTCAGACACAATTCAGTCTCGTCCAATTTTATTGATTTGGATTGGATTAGGTTTTTGATTTTTAGCCTCACAATAGCGAAACATTGACAACAGAAAATACATACCTCTTACTGTTGCTGCTATTTCATTTTTTGTTTATGTTTGTTATTCTTGTTTTTTTTTTTCTTTCTTTCTTCCATATAGCAATATTTATAATCACCCCTCTTCAAACCTTTCTTTTCTTCTTTTTAAGTTTTTTCTCTCTGCTTCTCTCTCTCTTTTGTTGTTGTTGTTGTTGTTGTAAGGGACACGTTCTATGTTACCCAGAAGGGATGTGCGTATGTTTGTATGCGTTTGTGTGCGCGCGCATTGGCGTGTGTGTGTATAAACAGAACGTGTTAGAATTTTTTCTCACCTGTTTCTAATTGGATCTGTAGCCAGACTAGGTGAAAGATGGGGAAAGTCGAGAAACCACAGAGAAAAAGTAACTAAGATCATTACAGATCATTCTTTTTTGGGGAGGGTGTGTGAAAACATCATGTCTGTCGTTCAAAATTAGTTTCAGTTACAGCTTTTCAAGGCACAGTGACTCCAGAATTTCGATTTCTGTTTTTTTTTTTTTTAATAAAAATGAAAAATAATCGAATAGCATTTCCGTCTTTTTTATTCTCTCTCTCTCTCTCTCTCTCTCTCTCTCTCTCTCTCTCTCTCTCTCTCTCTCTCTCTCTTCTCTCTCTCTCTCTCTCTTCTCTCTCTCTCTCTCTCTCTCTCTCTCTCTCTCTCTTTCCCTCTCTCTCTCTCTGTAAATCCTACGCAAAGTCTTATTGCAACCCCCGCACAAACAATCATGGGATTTTTCTTTGGTTAGATTCGAGTTAATGGGGAAAAGTCAGTAGTTTCAAATGTCACAGAATTAATAGGGTCGATCATTGTATCCTGTTGTCCTTTTGCTTGAGAATGTTGGTTTTTTTTAAGTCTGATAAATCATGGAAATGAAAGTATCAAATGTGTTGGTGAAGATAAGTGCTTGTCGATATCTGGTTTAAAAACACCCGGAATTTTTTAGCAATCATTCTCACGTTGCAATATGTATTGGGTTCCGTTTTCGGTACATGTGACATTTTCTTTAATTCGTTTTTTTTTTTTTTTTTTTCAGATTGCATGTATGTCTTCTTTTCGTTGTTTCGGTTTGCTATTATTATAATTATTATCGTTGTCATTAGTAGTAGTAGTAGTAGTAGTAGTAGTAGTGTAGTGTAGTAGTAGTAGTAGTAGTAGTAGAAGTAGTAGTAGCAGTAGTAGTAGTAGTATGTTGTTGTTATTATCATGGCTATCATTATTATTGTTGTTGTTGTTGATACTGTTGTTGTAATAATACTATCATTATTTAACATTATTGCTGTTATCATTAGTATTATTCGTATACGTATTTATTGTCATTTGAGTTAATTTCTTTTCTTGGGTCACTTTGTTTCATACTTTTTTCCGTCGTAAATGACTTGGCTTTGGTCTTTGTAATAAGTTCGGATTTCTACCAATTTGGTTTTCGTAAGAACTTTTCAGCACAGGTAGCAGAGCTCCCATCTGTAAAATTCCAAATATTTATTACTAAAAAGAATTCAATAGCATTTGTATTGTGATCTCATAATGTTTGGAAAAAACGCTTTTTGTCTTGTGATCTCATAATGTTTGCACTTGCTTCTCACTGCAGCAATTTGTGTTCTTTGTGTTTTTCATTACTTTACTTTTTTTTCTTTCCGCGTGCACCAGAAAGTGTCACAGGAAAACGCAGCTGACGGTAAGCAGCTGAAGGGGAAGCCTCACGTAGAGACGTGTTGTAGATGTGGAGTGTGTCTGCTACTCCTGCTACGTCGTCGTGGCCTGCCTCTGGTGCTGAAGTCTGTGCATCTGGTGATACAATCTCGAAGAGCTGGCTGGTTGATTAGTATCCGGATCAGGTGGCCAAATTACTTGATCACCTGTTGCGTGGTGTACTGGTTGTCTGTGGTTATTCCAACCATCTCTCGGATATCTTCATTTCTAATCATGTTCTGCCTCATATCTCATGCCACAGGTTGTCGTCTTTCTCTTTCAATATTTTGTTTAATGTCGGAGTACGGCCTCTGTAGCTTAATGTGTATGTAAAGGTTATGCTGATAAACAATTCTTTTCTTTCCAGAAGGATGCACAGGTGCCTCATAAGATTGATTACATTTGCCTTTTGGATTCAGGTTATTGTTTCTGTAACCAAGTGTACGTCTGTGATAAATAGGCTTCCCATATACTGAAATTCTATACTTTGATGAAGATTTTGCCCTTTTTTTCTGGTGTTTAGTTTCACAGGTGTTCCTCCTACTGACACGACACGACCTCTGTGTTTCCGGTGCATACTTTTATGCCATGATTTTCACAGCTGTTATTTAATCTGTTCGGTGTTTGTTTTTTCGAAATGAATTATGCTATTGTTCATAACTGCTAGATCGTTAGCGAATAATATTTCATTGGGAGCTTCTGGATTAGGACTTGCATTCTGAATAATTTTGTCCATGTAGAGGATGAAAAGGAGACATGACCGAACACACCCTTGTCGGATCCGAAATATAACTTGAAACCGGCTGAAAGTCCACTGGGATCCTTGCAGCACTCTATGTATTTGAATAGATTGTTCTTATGTTATCCAGAAACTGGCCCTAGACTTCAAATCACCCAAAGACTTTCCACAGTTTCATTCTTTTTGCACCGTCAACTACCTTGTTTGTGATCCACAGAGATGAGGTGGGCTGGCACAGGTATTCATATGCTTTCTCACAAAGTTGCCAAAGTGCGAAAACAGCATGTGCTCGTCCTCTTTCTTTTCCCGACCCAAACTAGGCTTTGCTTAGAATGGTACTACCATGGTGCTGGTACATCGTTCTAAACCTTTATCGTATGTCTTCTAGATATGTGTGTGAGGAACGATATAGATCTGTGTTCAACATCAAACATATGTTATCAAATCATACTCTGATCGATCAAAGGACAAAATGCTGTTATCATTGTTGGTAGACAACAATCATTTCATTGAAAAGCTTAATTTTTGTGTACTCTAATGTATAAAAGGGTTCTGTAATTGATTAGTATGAATTTGAAATAAAAATCGGTGATTGATAAAGTCAAGAACAAAAAGCTGACTTTTCCAAAAATACACAATATGATATGTAAAGATAGACAGAGAAAGAAAGTGAGAAAAAAGAGAGGAAGGATGTGTGTGTTTATGCGTGTGTGTTGAGTATGTGTGTTTGTGCGTGCGTGCGTGCGTGCGTGCGTGTGTGTGTGTGTTGTGTGTGTGTGTTTTGTGTGTGTGTGTGGTGTGTGTGGTGTGTATGTGTGTGTGTGTGTGTGTGTGTGTGTGTGTGGTGTGTGTGGTGTGTGTCCGTGTGTATGTGTGTGAAATGCAATATAATGTACATGGCAAAGCGAAGATATGGTGGAAAGGTGAGTAAATCATACCAAAGGCTGAATAGAAAGACGACATAACGGTCCAACCACTTCGTATTCTGCAATAGTGTGGATGACCCCTGTGTGTCGAAAAACTTAGTTAACTAAAAGTAGGATTGAAACCTTGAAAAAAAATCTTTGTTCTGTGTCTAGATTCCTGTGATTATTACTTGTGTAGACGTTCTTGGCCAGATTTTTGGAGATCGAATTTGTGTGGAAGGCATTTTGCGCAACAACGGACACTGTCAACACATTTCAGAAATGTAATTTCGTGAGTGCACTGACTGAAAAAAGACTTTAATTTTCTGAGTGCTCTGATTGTAGCAATGAATAGGAAAACAGCAACAAAAGACAAGTTGAAAGATGTATAGAAATAATGAAGGAAAGAAAGAAACATTTTGGAGCGCCTTGGGTAATGCTTTTGTTGTACTGTGTACCGCACGTTTGAAATTTGAATTTTTGTAATTGCATTTCTCTTCACTTTTTCAGTTTGTCTACGATGGGATGTCATCGTCACTGTCGTCTTATGTTTGTTTTGTGACTGGTAAAGACGTTTTGAATGGAAAGTTACACGCGCCGTACATCGAGACATTATGTTGTAGCATTCTGCCCGATTCAACCGAAAATCTTGTCTTATAACAACAGAGAGCAGTTGTCAAGATTTCATCTCTCTCTCTCTCTCTCTCTCTCTCTCTCTCTCTCTCTCTCTCCCCTCTCTCTCTCTCTCTCTCTCTCTCTCTCTCTCTCTCTTCTTCTTGTGCATGTGTGCGTGCTTGTGTGCATGTGTGTGTGTGTATGTGTGTGTGTGGGGTGTGTTGTGTGTGTGTGTGTGTTGTGTGTGTGTGTGTGTGTGTGTGTTTGCTTTTCTTTCTTTATCCATTATATGCATGTTTTAATGTTTAAATATATTGTTTCCTTTATTTGTCTTGAATTGGTAGATTTTGTTTTGTTGTTGTTACAGTTGTCGTTGTGACCTTGTATTATATAGCAGAATATAATCGACTGTAAGAAACACCTACTTGGACCTATTGCTACTTCTCCCGAGTAATAAAGTGATTTCAAGTGTCAAAATCTCTGTCTCTGTCTGTGTTGTCTGTCTGTCTGTCTGTCTGCCTGGCTGGCTGTCTGGCTGTCTGTCTCTCTCTCTCTCTGTCTCTCTCTCTGTCTCTCTCTGTCTCTCTCTCTCTCTCTCTCTCTCTCTCTCAAGTTTCCACTCATTGACCCTGTTCAAGACTCACAAACATATCGTGAGTGCGTGTAGTGAACGTGAACAGGAAATAAAATGGACGAAATGAGAATGTTAGTCTGCTTCATTTCTGTTTTCTTCCTCCTCTGGATAACCCCTCAATATCGATCACGCGCGCGCGCGTGAGAGAGAGGGGCTATGCGTCTGTCTGCCAGATAAGTATGTCATCAGTGTTTTCTCAACCGTTCATTATTGAATCTTAAGACACCTAAGAACCATAGTATCTTTTTGCCCTTTGTGAACTCACGATTGCATGAAATTTGAATGGGTTTAGTCTATCTTAGTCAGTATATTCCAAAATGTGAGAATATATGAGCAATACTATTTCTTGGTTGTTGTTTTTTTCTTTTGTTTTCATTTTTACACCATTTTAAACTTTCGTTTTCATCAAAGCATGTTTATCAGGCTGAATTGGACGATCTTAAAAATTGTTTTAAAGATATGGAGTATTTTTGATAATATCTAGTTGCATGTGCAAACACTGTATGGGCACTAAACCAAGGACGTTGATTTCATTTGCAGAATACGGTTGGGCACTACGATTTCAAATTCAGCCACCTGCTCTTCTTTGCATTTGTGTTGATTGTTTGGTTGGTTGTTTCATTTAAATCTTATTATTTCATTTGTGTAAACTCCTTAGTTGATATAGAATGGAGTATAATATGTGTTTGTGTGTGCGAGTATGTGTGGGCTGGTGGTGGGGGGTGGGGGTGGGGGTGGGCAGGTGTGTGGCTTGGTGCCAAACATGGTGATGTGTCTAAGTAAGCATGTCTGCCATTGTGTTTGTTACACACATAGATACACACGAAATCAGAGAATGATTTTTACAAGGTACGTGATCAGAAAAGACATTCATTAATTAATACACCTATATGAAAATAAATCTACTCATCAATTAATCTAATTTACAATGGTAATGAATTTTTTTATGCTTTTGCATACAAAGAGACTGCAGCTTAAAACGGCATGTATGCTGGTACATCCTGAGGGAAGTTTTGATCAAGGTGTTAGTAAACTGCTTGTGTTTTTATATTTGTGTCAAATTGGCATCAGTTGATTGAACAATGTTTGTTTAAAGAAGAGCCAATCAGAGCACTGAAGAGTTCCAGAAATTGGGCCAGTATAGCCTATGAGAAAGCTGGAATTGCTCTTTTGGGACCAATCAGAGATGCGAAAATGGTGTTTCTAGAAACAAAGGTTACGTGACCTTTCTACACAGGGATGACACATGCTCTTCATATAATTAACCAATCAGAAACTGGTGCGGCCATTGTCTCGATATTACTACACACCCATCTTTCCAAGGGTGTATTGATGTGAAGCGACTTTATTTCGTTTTGGTTCAGAGGATTTGAATACGCAAGTAAGTACTGCCTTTATTTACTTCGATAATTTGTCTCTAAAGAATTGGACTGCTCACACAGTTACGCCAGTGGTACCACCAAACTGGAAATGCATAGAATCATTGATCAAAGCGGTGACCTAGAATCGGGTTGGCGTTATTTAGGCTTGTTCCAAAATATAGAGTTAGCCAATCAGAAACCGGTGTGTTGTCTCAGTAGTCTGTTACTGTACATCAATCTTTGCAAGTGTGTCTTCACTTGTTCACTGACATGTGTTTAGTTTGTTTTTAATCGAAGGATTTTAATGCAAATCAGTACTGCCTTGTTCACGTCGATGGTTTGTCTATAAGAAATTGGACTGCTCACGCAGTTATGACAACTGTACCACCGGACTGGTAATGCATTGATTTGCTGATCGAAGATGTGACCTAGATTTGAATTGGGGTTATTTAGGACAGTAGGAAAATGTCGACGCGTTGACACTGCACAGTACTGTTCACAGCTTTAAATAGATCTAGCTTTCTATGTCACTGTCAAGATCAAGCACAAGAAATCAGTTTGCAGTTCCTATTGATTTACAACATAAAATTGTATGTGTGTGTGTGTATGTGTGTGTGTGTGTGTGTGTGTGTGAGAGAGAGAGAGAGAGAGAGAGAGAGAGAGAGAGAGAGAGAGAGAGAGAGATGAATTGAATCTGTTCAGTGCCTTTCATATCAGGGTTTGTATGAAGTTACAAGAGAATGTTAATATGGTTTCTGCAACTGTAATGTGTGTGTGTGTGTGTGTGTGTGTGTGTGTGTGTGTGTGTGTGTGTGTGTGTGTGTGTGTGTGTGTGTGTGTGTGTGTGACGTTAGGGAATGTTACATGTGATATATGTGACTGTAACGTGACCGTAGTGTGTGTGTGATGTTACATGTGATTTCTGTGACTGCATGTGTGTGTGTGTGTGTGTGTGTGTGTGTGTGTGTGTGTGTGTGTGTGGAGAGAGAGAGAGAGAGAGAGAGAGAGAGAGAGAGAGAGAGATTTTGTGGTAATTAATACATTTAGTGCCTGTCATGTAGGATTTTGTATGGAGACAGTGCATTATAACTTGATGGAGAAGAGGAAGACATGGATGAAAGTGATTGTATGAAAAGCAGCTGAAATGTGCAAGATTTTGTGTTGAACTTATGTTGTTATGTTGATTGATTTTGTCCACGGTATGATTTGACTGATGCCCCACTTCAGTCACATTACAAGCGGACAACTGGTGATGCAAGGTCATGAAGTGTATGGAGGGAAGGTTCAGGAGAGTGGACCAGATTTATAAACATTAAGCTGATACAAGCAGACATACTGGAGCATGAAAATGGCCAGTGGCCGAGCCAGTTTTCATGTGAAGGGCTGAGGCTGATTTGCAGATAATGGATCTGGGATGCACGGATGTATTATTTATCGATGTATAATTCTAGTCCTTGTTTAGTAAAAAGATTTAATTTATCAGTCAGACTAACATGTGTATGTAAAAGTCAAGATCAATGTAACCTGGAGTGAAAGATATTACTTGAAACATTGCAGAAGTCTACCACATGGGGCGGGGTTGAAGATGGCTGAGGCTGCAGCAGCGCATGCACAGGGAAACTGGAAGGCC
>CM060306.1:57741690-57766690 GCA_030674185.1 Monoplex corrugatus | reverse complement strand
TGTGTGTGTGTGTGTGTGTGTGTGTGTGTGTGTGTGTGTGTGTGTGTGTGTGTGGCATAGAACATGTAATGTCCAGTGCTGGCATATGCCAAGTCATCTGTTATGATCTGGTGAGGTAGAAAGGGGAGCAGAGGATTGTCTTATTGAGTTAAAAGAGTTGTAAAGAAAAGTAGATGGGAGTTACAGGTATAAAACAATCGGGATGAATCAAAGAAAACGATCTACGGGACTGTGCAGTAAACACCTAGCAATAAATAAATTCAGAGTAAAATCAGTATGTTTCTCTTTTAACTTTGTAAATGCCGCAAGGAAATAAGGTCGCATTCGCTAACAACACAAAAGGTGATTAACTATTATGAAATCACTATAGATGATTTGATGGTTTTACAATATTTAGTTCGAAGTGAGTTGAGAGATAATCTTTAAGTCAAAGTTATCTCTTGTCTTGTAAAACCCTGGTAATTTACGGTGAAAGGGCGAAGGTCACATTGTGCTTTTACTTTGTTTTCTAACATAGTATTCATTTCACGTTCAGAGAGAGGTAAATCAAGTTTAGTACTGCCAGCCCTGTTCATTGCCGCGTTTTGTCGCTATTTTGTCGACCCGATCATTATATATGATACCACAGTGTGATGGGATCAAACAAAAAAGTATCATGTATTATTTGTTATTAAACAATGAATTGGAAATGTTATCTCAAAATTTATGTACTAATTACTTTGTATTCGCAACTTTTTATGGATTCAAATGCAGATTTCAAATGTACACTTAATAGGATACTAAACTAAAGTTATGGGTAGATCTGCTATATATTTCAGTGCCATTAGGATGGCAACTAATTCAGAAGTGAAGATTAAATGTCCCTGCGTTTTCTGTTTTAAATTTAGGAATTATAAAGTCAGCGCCTGCTTCACCATCATCTAGAACAGAGCCATCAGTAAATATTTTCAAGGAATGTGAATATTTTCATGTATATGTGACAGAACATCGATTGCTAACAAGTCTGGATTAATATCTTTTGTCAAGTCGTATCAGTGTAGTTGATATCAAAAGTTGCTTTGGACAATTCCAGGGCGGTAGAGGACAACATATCATTTTATGTGAAACTGTGTTAGGTACTACGCTGGAAATTTCGAATAGCTCATTTGTGTAGTGGATATTGTTTCTTGTGCCTTTATTGTTTTTACTCTCCTGGGAAAATGGATGTCGGTCTGAATTTTAAGTTCCGTATCGGCCTAATTGGCTACTTCATTTGCTCTACTTATATATTTAGCAGCTGGTAACTTCCTCCAATCTTCCAATGGAAGGTTGCCGGCTGTTTTGTATACTTCGTGTTTTTTATCAACCGGTACACCAAGAGCATATTTAACAGCTTTACTGTTTAAGCTTTGAGTATTTTTTCAAAAAGCATTTTGGATCTGAAAAACATACTTCTTGGCCATAAGCCAACTTCGATCTGATTAAAGCTGTTACAAGATGTAACAACGTTTTAGTGTCCTGTCCCCATGACTGTTTACTAACAATTTGTATTAACATATAGCTTTTCATAGCTTTATATAACAAGGCAACTGTAAACTAGAAGTCGAGTGTACTCCCAGAACTTTCATTTGAGTAGTATGTTTCAATTTCTCATTATCAATTTTAAACAACGTTACTTCTTGAGGACTGAGACCATTATTAAAAAACATGTGTTTTTTCATTGGATATTTCTGGACCGTTAACTGTCAAGTAAGTGGAAATATAATTAGTTTCACGTTAATAGACCCCTTTAACGTATTTTATTTCCTTAAAGAAGCTTTCCTTTTCAACAAAACATTCACCCAGATCGCTATATCATCAGCGTACTGAGCTACAGTTACATTGTTTGAGACTTGTGTTGGCGGGGCATAGATCAAAATATTAAATGATAGGGGAGATATTACGGAACCCTGTGGAATGCCCATGTTTACAGATCGTTTCTCAGAGTATGTATTAACTATTTTAGCTACTATACTTCGGTCACTTATAAATGCTTTGATAAAATAATAAAGATTACCTTTGAGACCAGTCTGTTTTAATTTCAACAAGAGTCTCGCATGCCAGACTTGGTCATACGCTTTTTTAAGATCCAAGAGGGTTGCTAACACATTTTGCTCTTTTAGCAAACTGATTTTTTTTTTGAGTTGTTAATTTGACTAAATGGTCAGTTGTTGATCTATCTTTCTGAAACCCAGAGTGGTTAACCGGTATTATATTATTTTTCTCACAAAAGTAAGTCAGTGTATTCAATACTCTTTTTCCATTAGTTTTGAAACATGGGATGTAAGCGAGATAGGTCTGTAAGTACATCGATCAGAGAGAGGTTTATTAGCTTTTGGTATAGGTAACACAATTGAAGTCTTTATTAGCTTTTGGTATAGGTAACACAATCTAAGTCTTTATTAGCTTTTGATATAGGTAGCACAATCGAAGTTTTCCAAATATCAGGTAAGCGACCATTTTCCCAGCATTGTAGTATGATATTTTGTAACTATTCAATCCATTCCTCGATTTAAAAAAAGGTATATGAAACGCCATCCAGTCCTACAGCCAATTTTTGTTGTTCAACGAAAGAAGGGCACCTCTTAGTTCTTTTAAAATAATAATGTCTGTTCATTTAAGGGAATGTGTGTCACCCTTTATACGAAATCACAACCAATCATGCAGCACTACACGTATATGTTATTCATTTGCATACTTTAGGGCCTAACGGAGATGTATCAAATGGAAATAACAAATACACGGCAATAGGGACAAGTCTCAGTCCTGTTGCAAAAAAGTGCTGAAATAAAGAGACTATACTGCACATGCCTGTGTGGGTGTCAGTCCATAAGACTATATCATGTAGACCAAAACGAATTAACCAGAAAGAGATGACAACAGCATGAAATTGCGTATTTAATAAACCATAAGACAGGCGTAAATGCTCGGTCAAACTGCCTTTATCAAATAAACACTTGGAAAACAAAGGCACAAAGTCGACAAGTTTTGGACGAAAATAGCTAACTTCTTTGATGTTTAATTCAACGTCGAGCTAGTCAGCACATACAAAGATGCATTAGTTTATGTTACCGCCAATTTCTGGAATTATTGATTTCTTTGTGTACATATACGGCGAGGTCCTGTATCCATTCTTTATATCTATCACTGGCTGCTTATTTTGTCCCGGCTCGCGTCCAAGAACTTGATTATCCCATCCCTTTGATTTGTGACCCTAGGGCACTTACTGTTTTCATTCTCATTGTGTACGGCCAAAACACATCTACAGTAATACGGTTTGGAACACTTTAGTCTTTGTATCGGTGCTAAACGATCTTTCAGCTTATTATTTCGCCAGCCAGTATGATTAAATACGTGATGTTGACAAAGACTATGTAGGAAACATAAAATGGATGATTTGTTTGATTATTTTGATTGCTTTTATGAAAAGTACAGTACGGAGAAAATGTAGACAGCATAATGGGAAGATAACATAACAGTTTTCCACATCTAATGGTTGTTGTTCTCACAGGATATAGACAGCATAATGGGAAGATAACATAACAGTTTTCCACATCTAATGGTTGTTGTTCTCACAGGATGTAGACAGCATAATGGGAAGATAACATAAGTTTTCCACATCTAATGGTTGTTGTTCTCACAGGATGTAGACAGCATGATGGGAAGATAACATAAGTTTTCCACATCTAATGGTTGTTGTTCTCACAGGATGTAGACAGCATAATGGGAAGATAACATAAGTTTTCCACATCTAATGGTTGTTGTTCTCACAGGATGTAGACAGCATAATGGGAAGATAACATAACAGTTTTCCACATCTAATGGTTGTTGTTCTCACAGGATGTAGACAGCATAATGGGAAGATAACAACAGTTTTCCACATCTAATGGTTGTTGTTCTCACAGGATGTAGACAGCATCATGGGAAGATAACAACAGTTTTCCACATCTAATGGTTGTTGTTCTCACAGGATGTAGACAGCATAATGGGAAGATAACATAACAGTTTTCCACATCTAATGGTTGTTGTTCTCACAGGATGTAGACAGCATAATGGGAAGATAACATAACAGTTTTCCACATCTAATGGTTGTTGTTCTCACAGGATGTAGACAGCATCATGGGAAGATAACATAACAGTTTTCCACATCTAATGGTTGTTGTTCTCACAGGATGTAGACAGCATCATGGGAAGATAACATAACAGTTTTCCACATCTAATGGTTGTTGTTCTCACAGGATGTAGACAGCATAATGGGAAGATAACATAACAGTTTTCCACATCTAATGGTTGTTGTTCTCACAGGATGTAGACAGCATAATGGGAAGATAACATAACAGTTTTCCACATCTAATGGTTGTTGTTCTCACAGGATGTAGACAGCATAATGGGAAGATAACATAACAGTTTTCCACATCTAATGGTTGTTGTTCTCACAGGATGTAGACAGCATAATGGGAAGATAACATAACAGTTTTCCACATCTAATGGTTGTTGTTCTCACAGGATGTAGACAGCATAATGGGAAGATAACAACAGTTTTCCACATCTAATGGTTGTTGTTCTCACAGGATGTAGACAGCATAATGGGAAGATAATAACAGTTTTCCACATCTAATGGTTGTTGTTCTCACAGGATGGCTGAGCACTTCGGACGATTTCGGTAGATTTGTGTAAAAATAGGACAACTAGTGTTACGTATCCCCATCAAAAGGAAAGGCTAACAGAGCAGGCGGCTGGGCAGCCTGCCCAATAGAGAGATGAATGGCCCAGAATTAGACAAGAGAGGGGTCTGCCATTCTCTCTAGGTCTGGTAGCTGGGCTGGACCTGGTTGGTGCACGTTGTGTGGCTATGTCCCGTGGTTTGTCATCTCCCCACTTTGCTATTCAGTTTGTAAACAAGGTAACTGATGACTAGATCGCGAATGGTCATACATCCCATGGAACACTCACCTCCCCCCCCCCCCCACCTCATCCGCGCTTTGCTTGATGAAATGGCTACCGTGCAGTGTCGGGAGCTGGAAAGGTGATTATCCAGAGATTGGGGAGGCATTGGAGCTGTGGATTCCATCCAGCACGTTCAGGTTTTTCTTGTTAAATGTGTATGCCGAATTGTTCTCAGCCACATAAAAAGAAACAGATCAATGTTTAAAATCAAACAAATAAACAAAGAAGTAAGCGCAAAAATGAAGGATTGATATATTCAAAGGAAATAAACAATAGAAAGAAAGACACACAGGATAGAGTAAGGATAAAAAACAAGGGAAGAAAGACAAGGCGGAAGAAGGATACGAAAGAAATAGATAACACATCGGAATAGACAAATAAACAGGACGCAAATATATGTCAACAAGGAGGTAATAAAATCCCAAACATATACACACAATCGCCAGACACAATGTTTTCGTCATGATATTATGTCACGACGCCTGTTACAAATAATAGTTTCGACACTCCCTCTCTCTCCCTCTCTCTCCCTCTCTCTCTCTCTCTCTCTCTCTCTCTCTCTCTCTCTCACTTTCTCTCTGTCTTTCTTTTTTCGTTTTCTCTCTCTCTCTCTCTCTATTTCTCTCTCTCTTCCCCTCCTCCTGTCTCTCTTCGTTCTCTCTCTTTTTTTCTCTCTCCCTTTCTCTTCTCTCTCTTTCTATATATATATACTATATGTGCGTGCATGTGTCTGTGTCTGTGTCTGTGTCCGTGTAAAAGAAATCAATAACAAACCAACTTAACATACACAGAGAAAGAAAACTTCCTGCTACATTTACACAGCTATGGCTTTCACTTTGTGTTCTATTCTGCCGGATTGAATTTCCTTCATGACCATCGCTATTGCGCAATGTCAAAGTGACTTGATGTTGTGAGATGCCATGATTTCGATAACAATGAAAAAAATATACCAGTTAATTATTTTCTGAGAACCTGGACGCCACTTTGAATGTCACTCAAAAACAATTTGTCTGCTCTGTAGTAGCAGCAAAAAGCAACAGCACCTAGGCAAATACTCTGATGCAGCTAATCACAATAAGACTTAAAACAACCGAATACACATATGCACCTGCATGCGCGAGCGCGCACGTACAGAAAAACGTACACAGATGCTCGCAGGCACGCGCACCCACACACACACACACACACGTGCTCACGTACACATGCATACATACGCCCAAGGCTCGCGCAAGCACACACACACCCACAAACGCACGACACACACACAATACACACTCACACATTCATAGAGTGCAAACATTCACACACTCACACACACTTACACACACACACACACACACACACACACACACACACACACACACACACACACACACACACACACACACACATACACACACACACACAACATTTTTGAAGGCATCTGAATACGATCATAATGCGTGTCTGTCTGTCTGTTAGTGTGACTGTGTGGCTGCATGTGTATTGATGTTTGATTACGTGTATGTATTGTCTGTGCCTGCATGTGTGGTATGTGTGGTGTTGTGTGTGGTGTGTGTATGTGTGTGTGTGTGTGTGTGTGTGTGTGTGTGTGTGTGTGTGTGTGTGTGTGTGTGTGTGTGTGTGTGCGTGTGTGTGTTTGTTGTGTGTGTGTGTTCGCTTCTGTGTGTGACTAATTGTACATATGCGTATGTTTGTGTGTGTATTTGCGCCTGCGTGTATGCGTGTACGTGTGTGTGTGTGTGTGTGTGTGTGTGTGTGTGTGTGTGTGTGTGTGTGTGTGTGTGTGTGTGTGTGTGTGTGTGTGTGTGTGTGTGTGTTGGAAAATACGTCGAGTTATTGAGGACATCGAGTGAGGTAAAGGTAACGGTATCCGTGACTTATCTAAAGAAAAAAACAATCTTGCCGCTTTGTTAAGTGAAATGGGAGAAAGCATCCATGCGTGTCGTTTAGATCGAAAGAAATAAGCACATCTGTCTTACTCCATGCATTTTTTCTAATTTATTGACATGTTTTTTTACACTCAGCGAAAACCCAGATTTAAGTTTTTAACGTGATCGCTTGATTCTTCATATTTATGTAATCCTCTACTTCTGCTGGTATAAGTTTGCCATACAGGTCTGTCCATACACCATGAAATGAGTCGTCGATGACCTTTGCTGTGCAAAGCCCCATGTGTACTGTGCTAAGCCTTCTGGAGAGGATCAGGTGGCTTTGTCCTGCACTTCGCCTGACCTCATCTACAGCCGAATATTACAGGATTACGGCTGTAGGCTTCTTAATACAAATGACACAAAAGAGGGAGGGAGTGTTGTCTCCAATGTTATACTGTTGTAAGTCAGAAAATAGTGTGGGGTGAGTCTTCTGATAACTACAATACACATGAGATATCTTGTATGTAATGAATACGCCACCCTGATAAAAAAGATAAAGCGACAAGTTTTCATCTTGTCGAACCATACTGTACTACGTTCACTGACAATGCGAGAAGTAGTACGAATTGATGGACGGAAGTGAAACGGCAGTTATAACTACAAAGTGATCCTAACTGTTATTGATATCATGAAGTTCTTTGACAAGACCGAGCTGAATTATCTATATGTGACCTCCCACCACGAAATCAGTCTTAACTAGCATTTTGAGATATACATAGCACTGGAAAGTGTACATTCTGATGATTATTTTGGTACTTGAATAAAGCTTGTACTCAAAAAATGCAGAATTGATGTATGTTTAAAATCATTCAGTTGTATGACGGCCATTTTGAGAAAACGCCCTTTTAAGTTTTTGTGTGCTCTACTAGACATTTTCCTTAAATTTCTTTATTTGTGGCTTTGTCCCAGTTTGTTTCTAATTTTCGCTGTCATTATCTGAAAGGTGCACCAAAGAGCTTTCCGTCAGTATATTAATGTGGGGGTACTGTACAGGTTACGGTTTATAATAAGACACAAAAATAGGTACTTTTGGTAGGAAATTGCGTTCTTTCTGCTGCGATCAGTGCATTAAAATACCATTTTAAACTGATTGATAATATTTTTTCAAGAAAAAAAAATTCTGTGGGGGATAGATTATTATAGTCTACAGAAATCAGTTTTGAGAAAAAGTCAAAACACCCCAGATAGACCCTCAGTGACCTTTTTAGCTCCTGGTGCTGTTCGACTGACTGCGAGTTAAGACTGATTTCGTGGTGGGAGGTCACATATGGTTATTACTTGAATTCTTTTGTGAAACGTATTTTATACATGGTCGGAATTGCAACAGAATCTTCTTATCACGACTTTTTGGTATATATTTTCTCCTATCTGTTTGTCTACCTTCTCTTCTCAATTAAGGGTACATGTACTTAATTAAAGGGCGTGCGTCACTAAGAAAGTTATTACAAGATACAAGTTGTTGAAAGCTTCTAACATAAAAAACACGAAAGACCACAAGATATCAAAGACAGGCCTCCCTTGAAAATGGCATCAGATTTATTACTGTGTGTTTATAGCTTATTGCTTCAATGAGGGTAGCGGTAGACAAAGTTTCTGTTTCATCCTCCGAGTTATAATGAAATCTCCTTTTGCTGCAGTCTTCGGAAAAAAATGTATACTCTCTCTCTCTCTCTCTCTCTCTCTCTCTCTCTCTCTCTCTCTCTCTCTCTTCTCTCTCTCTCTCTCTCTCTCTCTATGTCTATTCTCTGTCTTCTTTTCTCTCTCTCTCTCTCTGTCTGTTTCTCTCTCTCTGTGTTTCTCTCTCTCTCTCTTTTTCTCCCTCTTTTTCTCCTCTTTCTCTCTCACTCTCCCCCCCCTCTCTCTGTTTGTCTGTCTGTCTGTCTCTTTCTCTCTCTCTCTGTCTGTCTCTCTCTCTCTGCCACTCTCTCTCTCTATCGTTGTGTGTTTTCCTTCCAAAACGAAACTTTTACATGCTGTTGGTTCTAAAGATATGGAAAATATTATACTCATTCTTTTTCATTAGCATGATAAACATATTGTCATTCCGTACCTCACCACCGAATGTTCAAACCTAAAAAGAATTAATTGGGGGGGTTTGTTAACTGGGGATTTCCTACTGTTTTGTGTGTATAATAGTATGATTCTGTTCTCTGATGGATGCATTTAGTGTTTGGAGTTTGTACAAGATGGTTTCATCGCATTCGTACAAACCCATATGTGCTACACACACACACACACACACACACACACACACGCCGCACCACCACACACCACCACACACACACACACACACACACACACACACACACACACACACACACACACACACCAGTAAATATATCTGGCGGGCTGCCTGAACCTACGCAAAACCCTATGCGTTTGCAAGGAAGTGAAACAGTGAACGTGAAAGAGGGACTTAAGAAAAACACTAGACTTACACCGGCAGAATGAAGGAAACATTAAGATGGGCAGCGGACAGTTAATTTTAATGTTGCGGGCTGGGATTGAACTTGAGATCGAAGATCGTAGGTCCAGGCTCTGTCAAACAAGACAAACAGAACAAAACAAACAAAAGAAGCAAACCCCAAACCAAACCAAAACAAAAATGAACATCCCGCGAAAAGAATCTGTGATGGACACATATTATAAACGCAAGAAATACTTTTCGTTTTTTCTGCATACAGATATTGATGGCCGTATTTCATTCAGATCCAAACTTGTACATTTGATTAAGATATTGTACAACTTGTCCATAAATGCTACGGCGTGAGACATTAAATGTACAACAGTAGACGTGGAGTACTTTAAATTGAAATGAGGTGGACGCAATTCACTGCTGAAAGAGATTGCTCATCGTCTGGGACGTTAAGCTGCTTCAAGTTTAAACGATGTAGGTTTTTTAGTCTTCTATTGAAAGGACGTGTTTAACCATTGTCTGGGTCATATTGAATTTTCTGAGACATTCACGATCGATCACTTGACTGTTCTCTGTGCAGGCGGCCCAAGGGCCTTTGAGGTACGTGAAGCTAACACCGAGTGAAACTAAAAGCAAACTGAACCAAAGTAAATGCCATCACCAAGAACAAATCAACGTCAAAAGAAGTGTGTGCGGGGCAGGATTTTGTTGAATTGTTAAATTGCACTTTCATGAACATTGCAAAAACAGACACCAGGATTCAATGGATAAAACTGTGACCTGAACATAAACTGAAACCCTTTCCCGCACCCTCCACCCTCACACACACACACACACACACACACACACACACACACACACACACACACACACACATACACACCGCGCGCGCGTACGTGTGCACGCACACACGTGTATGGTTTTTGTCTGTCAACAAAATGAATTTAAAACAGTTGAAAAACAAACATTGTTTTCTGTCAGGTTTCGTACGCTTCAGAGTTGTCCTGAGACATTTTGGAAATCTATACATACTGTAACAGTTTCCTGACATACAAAGTTCGAGAGTATTGTGGCTGAAAAGGATCTCGTTATTTGAGTGTCATGACTGGGGGAAGGAAAAGTAGGATCATGAAAAAAAAAAAAAAAACCAGAAAAAGAAATGATGAATGAAAAAAGAAACATACACACACACAACACACACACACACACACAACACACACACACACACACACACACACCACACACCAACACACAAACACACACACACACACACAACACACACACACACACACACAAACACACACGCACACACACACACACACACACACACACAACACACACACACACACACACACACACACACCACACAGAGGCACAAAAACAGGCACACAAGCGCGCAGAGACATACATCGCGAGAACAGAAAGAATCAAACATTGTATTGCAGCTGCAGAAATTATTCCTTGAATGAAATTATAGCTAAAGTGTTGTACCGCAACGATAAACACACACTCTTGCCAGTGGCGCCAGGCTACCAGTAATTCTGAACTACATCGAGGACTGAGAAGCCGCGAGGACTACAGTCATCTTTTGAGTAAGGCTGTTCATGTATGGCTGGCCATGGCAACAGGCAGTCATCAGTAGAGAGAAATAATAGTCATTAGCTGAATAACCACGCGAATAGACGATAAAAGGTTCAGATCTCTGTCTCTGACTTTCTCTGTCTCTCTGTCTCTGTCTCTGTCTTTTTGTCTCTCTGTTTCTGTCTGTCTGTCTGTCTCTGTCTCTCAATCTCTACCCTTCTTTCTGCACACACACGCAAAAATAAGAACACGCACGCATGCATGTATATGCATATATACGTGCACACACACACACACACACACACACACACACACACACACACACACACACACACACACACACACACACACATACACACACACACACATACATACACACACATACACACACACACGCACACACATACACACACACACACATATTTATAATATATATATATATATATATATATATCCCCTCACCACATTAGCACAGACCTGTGGCGTCGATTCATCGACGATGTGATCATGCTGTGGACCCATGGAGAAACAAAACTCAAACATTTCCTGGACTGGCTGAACAAACAGCATCCCACATAAAGTTCGCCGCTCACTATGGTCGTAGCAACATCCCTTTTCTGGACACATCAGTCAGCATCAAGGATGGACAACTTATCACAGATCTCCACAGGAAACCAAGTGACGCTAACATGTACCTTCCCTTCTGATCCAGTCATCCCCGCCACTGTGTCAGAGCGATACCTCATGGACAGTGCCTGAGAATCAGAAGGATCTGCTCAGAAGAAGCAACATTTAAGAAGAGATGCACTGAACTGAGGGATCGCCTGAGAGCACGTGCTACCCAACAGCCTGATACAGGCCGCCATTGACAGGATGTCCTCCATCCCCGAGAATCCACCCTCAAGTACGCCACCAAGCCCAAAGAGAACGCCAACAGAGTGCCGTTCATCGTGACCCATAACCCCAGCCACCCTCCACTGGCTATGTGGCTGAAAGAAGGCACAGCCACCTCCACACCAGCTGCAGAATGACGAAAGCGATGCCTGCTCCACGCATGGATAGAGAACGAGCCAGCAAAAGCCTCAGAAATATACTCATGCCCTCCTGTCCCCAGTTGCCAAGGTTCAGGGGAATACAGAAGCAGGCTGCAAAAAGTGCACTGCAAGGAGATGCGTCTTGTGCCTCAAACACCTCAGAGAGACTACAATGTTCAAAGTGTCCGATCAGAACAGAATTTCATCATCAGGGACTCTATGACATGCAAAAACAGAAACCTTATTTACCTCATTGACACAAATGTGAAGATGTGCAATATGTAGGAGAGACGGGACAGACTCTACAACGCAGGTTCTATGGACACAGATCAAACATCAAAAACACAGACGAACAGAAGAAAACAAGAACAACAAAACCTGACTGCGGCGGGAGAGGGGTGGAGGAAAGAAGGGAAACGCTGGTGGCTCGTCACTTCCAGACCCCTGGACACTCCATTGAACACCTGAGAGTCACAGCCATAGAACAAATCCAAACAGAAGATCCAAACAGGAGGAAAGAAAGAGAAAGGTTTTGGAGACACAAACTGCGCACCAACTACCCGCAGGGATTGAATGTGTGGGATTGACTCCAGCCCTTCTCATGGTCCAATCTGCATAGGTTGTGGCTGTCATCATCATCGTCGTCGGGTGCCCTGCCGCGTGGCGTGGGCGACCATGGACTTCCGGCCGTCTCTGTCTCTCGTTGCGCCCGGCGTCTCCCCCACCCTCTTCTTCCCCGGCCGCTCTGCGGGTCCGTCCGGCGTTCTCTCCCTGGGTCTGCCTGGTGCTCTATTTCCCTCCGGCTTTCCCGTTGTGGCCTGGTGCTCCAAGTCCCCCTTCCTCGTGAAGTGGCCTATGAATGTTGCTTGTCTTTTCCTGATCTTCCTTGTGAGCGATCTGCTTGTGTCGGCCTCCATCAGGGACTGTCTCATTTGTTTTCTTTGCTGTCCATGGGGCTCTCGACATTCTTCTGGGAGACCACGTCTCGGCTGCCTCGATCCTGCTCCGACTTTGCTTGCTGACTGTCCACGCCTGCTGTGACTGTAAAGTACCAAAGGAAATCCCGCTCGACGCGATGAGGGAAGGAAGGACAATTTTATCTGTTAACACACCTTTTACTTTAGCATGAGTGTGTGTGTGGGTGCGCATGTATGTGTGGGGGTGCGTGTGTGAGAGTATGTGCTGTGTGTGTGTGTGTTTGTGAGTATGTGAATGTGTGTGTGTGCGTATGTATGCATGTGTGTGTGTTTTAGTATGTGTGTGTGTGTGAGTGTGTGGAAGTGTGTGCGACTCTCTCTCTCTCTCGTCTCTCTTCGTCTTCTGCTGTCTCTCTCTCTCGTTTTCTGTGTGTGTGTGTGTGTGTGTGTGTGGTGTGTGTGTGTGTGCGTACAGCGGCGTAAACATGTATGTTAGAAAAATTCATGATAAATGTGAACATGTTCGTTGAGACAGGCAAGAGACATGTATATTTAACACTAATCACTTTATCACTTTTATCATTGATATGAACTTTCATCACAAATTCTATGTTTTAAATAGCTATGCTTTGTTGTCAGTGGACATTCTGATTTTACTTGAGAAAGACATTAAAGTCGAAAATTTGACCCCTCTACAACAAGGTGTTCGGCTGTTGTGCACAGTAAGAAATAATATATATGAGAGAGAGAGAGAATTTTTCTGAACTGTCTTTTCCTTATTCAACCAAACATGGCATACGTTTTGATAAAGTTTCTGTTTATTATTATGATTGCATTCACATTTTGTTTTTTCAAAACAACATAGCATTTGGAGACAGTTTGTTAATGAACCAGAAAAGGCTTGAAGATAAGGAACCATAGCGTTCTATATGGTAGTAGGTTTTGGTACACTAATGCCATCCAAGCTTTCTAATTTTACTGTGATTTAGATTGGGTCCTGCAGTAGAAGTGTTTTACTTTTATTTTCGTTTATGTCTCATTCTGTTTTTTGCTGTCTGTCTTTCTATCGTTTTGTATACAATATCTGTTCAAATGTAAAGTTTGTAGTTGAAAAAATAGGATGGATCCTTTCTGGCTTGCTCCATTTAACAATGTCACTTGAGAAAGTGATATTCTTTATATCTACTGGAAGATATGTGTATGTGCATGTGTGATGAAGATTTATGTGTTTGTTCATGTAACCATGTGTGGATAGGTGTACAATAGCAAAATACAGAGAATGTTGAACTATGTCGTGATGAAATGGTCTTATTTCACATTGGACACACATATATCTTCTTTCTGTGTGGTTTTGTTCTATGCTTTCCGTCACGCATACTATGCTCTGATATAGTTGGATATCCGATCAGAACAGTTATTGGAAATGTCTTTGTTGAGATGTGCATCCTCAGTAAGGGGGCATTCGCATGAACGTTCTTTGTTTCAGATTTGTAGTAGTGCTTTTTCGCACTCAGGAGATTCTGTGAAACAAATTCCAGAAATGTAATTTTGTGGGTGTCTTGATTAAAAATATTCTGCTTTCATGAAGCCGAAGGTAAATAGAATGAACGATTGAACAAGTGATGTAGTAAACAAGAAGACAATAAAAATGAACAATTCAGTTGTGCTGAAGAAGTCGGCTGGATCGCCGATGAAAGCTACGCAGTAAGTACCTTTTTTCATGAGAGACTGGTTCAGCCAGGTAGCCATTATGTCTACCCATCAGTCGTTAAAACTTCCACAACGTCTCATACGCGATTTCGACGGGAAAGTCATCAATTTTTTTTAGAGAACTGGAACAGGAACATCGATTGCTGGCTAGGTTCAGGAACCATCTTCATTTCACGCTGCATTGTAAACATCAAAATGTGTGCCCTACAAGTCTTAAGATCAAAACTAGTATAAAGGCCAGGCAGCTAACAACATCATCCATCGTGCTCAACGTGCGCTCATGAACGAACGGATTAAACAAATCGACAGTCGTTTAGTTATCATTAACAACAGGATCGCCATTTTGAAGGATGAACTCAGTGCTTGTGTACGGATACTATCATGGCGGAGACGGTTGCCTGGTCCGACTGCACTGTCAGGCGTGAATGGGACAGAGTGTGCATGCGCCACAGGAAAAAGTTTGCTAAGTTGCAGGCTAAACCAAAACATGACAAATTGCGTGCCATTACTCCCGCCAGTGGTCAAGAAACGCAGGAAATCAAAAACAGGTGGGTGGTGAATCTGTCGGATCAAAATTTGACTGAAGCAGAATTGTCAGTGTTGAGAAAGGGGCTCAATTTCGCGGTCACTCCAGACAAACTTCCCATCACGGAGTACATTATCCAGCATTGAAACTGCGTGTCGATGGATTGGTCTTAAAACAGAAGAGGCCACACACTTACGATCAGAGTGTGTGAATATCCTCAAACAGAGCAAACCCCCCAAATCCAACATTTCCAGGGATGAAAGACTTGCACCACAGGGATTGAGGAAAAGGATTCCATCATGATTCTCCCAGCAGAAAAGGCTGTGCCACAGTCATCTTAGCCAAGGGGCGGTACTATGAAAGGCTTACAATCTGCTAGATGACAAAAAGACCTACCAACAGCTGAGCAAAGATCTCACCAGCAAGAATACTGCCGTCTGACCAAACTACTGCAAGGCCTACAGAAGTCAGGAGAACTCTCCTCAGAGACAGTACCGCAGATTGTACCCTCAGCTACTGATGCGCCTAAGTTCTACGGACTTGCCTAAAGTGCACAAGAAAGATGTACCCCTCCATCCCATTGTCGCCTCTAGAGGATCCCTGATGTATGAGACGGCCCGCTTCGTTGCAGACATCCTCTCACCTTTGGTAGGAAAGACAGAACATTCCATTGCAAACAGTGCAGACCTGGTGAAGAAGCTGTCGAAGTTTGTAGCACAATCTGATGAGATACTGGTGTCCTATGACGTCACAGCCCTTTCACCAGTGTCCCTGTGAAGGACAGCATTGACATCATCAGGAGAGGTTACAGGTCAACAACAGCCTTCGGCAACGCACCATACCTGCCAGTGGAACACATCTGTGAACTGCTATCCTGCTGCCTCAACACCACCTACTTCACCTTTGAAGGACGCTTCTACCAACAGACCGAGGGTGCAGCCATGGGGCCTTCCATTGAGTCCCATTGTTGCCAACCTCTTTATGGAAAATTTCGAGGATAAAGCTTTGGCGTCTTTCTCCTCCACGCTACTGGGGCCGCTACATGGACGACACTATGATTGTACTGAAAAGATCGGTGGTAGAAGACTTCACGAACCATCTCAACAACCAACACCCTGCCATCAAGCTCACCTATGAGGTAGAAGAGAACGGCAGCATCGCGATGTTGGATACTCGCATCACCCGGATGGAGACAGGCCTCGCCTTCTCCGTCTATAGAAAGCCGACCCACACAGACCAGTACTTACAATTCGACAGTCACCAGCCATTGGAACACAAGCTTGGAGTAATCCGCACCCTCACCCACCGAGCGAAGACCATCGAGTATCGACACCGCTAGAGAAGAAGAGGTGCAGTACATCAAGAAAGTACTCAGTGTGTAGGGATACCAGAAGTGGGCCCGGGATATTCTGGGGGGCAAGAAAACCATACCCCACCCCTCCTCTGAATGGCCAACCCCTTCAAGAGGGCACGTCTCCATGCCATACGTCAGCGGCATCACTGAGGCTCTCACCAGGAAGATCAGGAAGTTGGGAGTCAGTGTCCATGCCAAGCCCACCCACACCATCAGAACCCAGTTAGTCCACCCCAAAGACAAAACAGACAAATTGGACAAATCAGGGGTGATATACAAGATAGATTGCCAGGACTGTTACCATAGTTATATTGGCGAAATGTGCGCAACTTGCACAACAGATTAAAAGAACTCAAACGTGAGTCCTCTCCAGTGGGAGAACATCTGACCCACACCCAACACCACTTTGAAAAGGACAGTGTGCAAGTTCTCGACAAAGAAGCAAGATGGTTCCAGAGGGGAGTAAAGGAGGCAGTTTACATCGCCGCAAGGAACCCCACCCTCAACCGTGACCGGGGCCGACACAACCTGCCATCGGTGTACTCCTCACTTATTTAGTCGCATCGTGGTGAGTTCGCTCACGGCGGTGCGCACTGAAGCCAGTTCTCAACCCAGCAGTTGCGCTGAAGAAGTCGGCCGGATCGCCGATGGAAGCTACGCAGTAAGTAGCTTTTTTCACTGAGAGACAGGTTCAGCCAGGTAGCCATTATAGCAATTCATGTGACAGAAGGTGATAAAAATATCGATCAAAGGCAAAATCTAAGTATTATGTAACAATATTGGACTTTTTAAAAAAAATTGTTGTTGTGAAAGTATGGATTTCTGTACGTGAAATTGAATAAGATCCATTCATTTCTTGTGTTGCTTATGGTTATTTTGTCCCAAACCAGTGTCCCAAGACCGATTTAGAATTAACACCATCATCCAACAACTTTGATCTGCTACGTGTGGAATGCAGTTAAGACACACAACCATACTGTTTTGCACTGTTCGTGTTTTCCAGTACCAGCCTACAACGTTATTCTTTTTGATAGCTTGTGTGAGAATATTAGGAGCCTTTGAAATACACTCTGGGGGATCATTTATAATGCTCGCTTGCATTATTGATGCTATGCTATTTTTGACTACACATAGAGACTGCGCACACAGGAGAGGAATTTGAGATTGTATGCAATAGTGTACGAGTGTTCCTACGGGCATTTTCAGAGATGGGGAATTTTTGATAGTGCACGAGTGATCTTAAAGGCATTTTCAGAGATGGGGGATTTGTGACTACATTTTAGATTCTGCTTAAGAAGGGAGAATTTGAGAACCTTGTGCAACACCACTAATACTAGCGTCATTTAATCTTTTCAATATCAAAGACATGATTAATGGCATGTATTTATTATTGCAGGGATATATTACAATAACGACTGTGAATGATAGCTTTTGCTATTTTGTAATATGAAAACAATCAGTAAATAGCGATGACAGTAGCTAGCTGGGCAAAAACAGTAGTAGCAAAAGTAGTCGCAATATTAAGGACATTACTATAATGATAATAGTGACGGTGATGAGGGTGGTAGTAGTAATAATACTTGTTTTCGGTTGTCTTAGTTGTGTCATCGTCGTAGAAGAAGCTGCGATAGTATACTAAACATGCACATATAACTCACTAGATAATTCGGATTGGATTAAAGTTACCATTGGAAGGCGCGTGTATTGCAAAACATGGATAATTAGGAAGAAAGATAACTACATAATTGTCTTTCCTGATCGGAGTTTTTCTCTCTTGTCTGCCCATCTGTCTGTCTTTCTGACTATCTATCTAACTATCTATCTATCTATACTATCTATCTATCTATTTATCTATCTATATCATCTTTCGTCTGTTCCTCACTGTTCTCTGTCTGTCTGTCTATCATCTATTTGTCTATCTGTCTTTCTCTGTCTGTCTGTCTGCCTGTCTATCAATATATCGGTCTATATATCTATATATCTATCTAGCTACTTATCTACTATCTATCTATCTGTCTGTCTATCTCTCTCTTTCTATCCTCTCTCTCTATCTATCTATCTATCTGTCTATCTATCTATCTATCTATCTATCTATCTATCTATCTATCTATCTTCGATCTGTCTGTTTATCTATCTATCTCGATATGTCTGTTTATCTATCTATCTATCTATTATCTATCTATCTATCTATATCTATCTATCTATATACTGTCTGTCTATCTGTCTATCTATACATCTATCTGTCTATCTATCTGTCTCTGTCTATTCATCTATTTATCTATCTATATGTCTGTCTATCTATTTTATCTATCTATCTATCTGTCTCTGTCTATCGTCTGTCTGTCTATATATCTATCTATCTATCTATCTATTATATATCTGTCTGTCTGTCTATCTATCTATTTATCTGTCTATCTATCTGTCTGTCTACCTATCTATGCATCAGTCTATGTAAATATATCTATCTGTCAATCTATCCATCTATCTATCTATCTATCTATCTATCTATCTATCTATCTATCTATATATCTATCTATCTATCATATGATTTTGTTATGTCACATAATATCAGCGATTCAGTAATTAGCAGGCCTACATTGATTGGGATTGACTTTGAAGCTGGACATGTATGGATGCCAGGATGGCACTGTCCTCAGTCACCGGAATATGACGCTGCTGATGACAATGAACGTATTGATAATGGCAAGCAGCTGTCGATAATGTTTGCTTGTTATATACGGTTCACAGCGTAGGTTGAAATTCCCGATTCTGTAACTCTTTAAAGTGTTTAGCTCCCAATTATGTACCATCTCTGTCTCTCTGTCTTTCCGCCTCTCTGTCTGTCTCTATCTGTCTAACCGTCTGTTTGTCTGTGTGTGTGTGTCTTGTCTCTGTCTCTGTCTGTCTGTCTGTCTGTCTGTCTCTCTCTCTCTCTCTCTCTCTCTCTCTCTCTCTCTCTCTCTCTTTCTGTATTTCTTGGTGAGAAAAACAAGCTTGTGGTAGCAAGGATGAGTCTAGTAGAAAGCATGGAGAACATCCAGGGGTATACCACTCAACAATCGCCCTGTGGCTACAATGCTGTATCGCAGCTAGATGATTTGAACTGAAGTCCTCTACAAAATACACACATTGTTCCCCGCCACTGTCCTCTCTGTCCATCTGTCCGTTATCCGTCTGTCTGTCAGAGACACATGCATCTCTCTCTGTGTATCTGCCTCATTGTCTCTGTCTTTGTCTCTTTCTGTCTCTCTGTCTCTGTTTGTCTCTCTGTCTCTGTTTCTCTCTCTCTCTCTCTCTCTCTCTCCTCCTCTCTCTCTCTCTCTCTCTCTCTCTTTCTGCCTGTCTGTAAGTATGTGTGTCTGCCTGTGGATCAATCCGTGTATGTATGTGTGCATGTGTGTGCTTTTGTGTGCGCACGTGTGTGTGTGTCTGTCTGTGCGTGTGTCTGTCTGTGCGTGTGTATATGTGTGTGTGTGTGAGAGAGAGAGAAAGAGAGAGAGAGAGAAGAGAAGAGAGAGAGAGAGCAGAAGACAGACAGAGACAGACAGAGAGAGACAGAGAGAGAGAGAGAGAGATTACATGAAATTATTGAAAACGTTGATACTGGTGGTGTGATTATAACAACATTTGTGTTTACTGCCCGTGTGAAAGAAAACATATACATATACTCTGAGGCTATTGCTTATCGGAATACAAACTTTACCTGTACTCATACGTGTCCAGTAGGTGTCACATTAATCTGTGAACATAATTTCAACCAAGATATCAAATGCATAAGCATTCCCAACACCTGCGATGTACCCCATAAGTCTAGTATAAATATATGTGACATTTTACTTGTAGCCGGAACTTTAATCTTTTTGTTTGTTTGTTTTGTTTGTATATTTTTGTTTCAACAACGATGAAACAAATACAAGTTTCATGCGCGTGATTGAATTGAAATGATGTACAGAAAAATGGGAAACTTTCACGTTTCTGTATGCCTTACATAAGATCAGAATAAAACATTAAAATGTCATGTTATATAAACATTGATTCATTATAACTAAGTTCGTTGTATGTAGAGCCAGCTGTCGTCCATGTGGTCAAGCGTAAGGCACTTGAACGTGCGTACACACAGACATAAACACACAGACACACACGCAGAAACACACGCAGAAACACACACATACAAACACGCAGACACGCGGACACACACACACACACACACACACACACACACACACACACACACACACACACACACACACACACACACACACACACACAAATCAGATTGTAAATCTAGTTGTTCTAACTTTTGTCTTTTTTTTAAAATTTGTCATGTAACAGGGACATTTCCCCCGAAAGCTGGTCAGTATGTATCGATGTTTCTTTTCTGTTATAACGATTAAATTATTTGGCCTACAATTTACAAAGAAATCTGTATTTACATGCAACAGCGAATCGAATAACGCCATTAGTAACAAGAGACTACAAGACTGGGTAAAAGGAATGATATTACAGGGAAATAATAAATTGAACTTTAACGCAATTAGATTTCTATAGCTCATTATATGTTCGCTTTGATGACATTTAAACAGAACCACATTTTTGTCTTAATCATAAATCATACATTGTTTTATTGATATTGAGAACAAACTTTTGATTTGGGAAATGAGTCTCTAACAATGTATTCATACCAATGTACAATAAACGACTGGGTTGTGGGATTTTCATGGAGCTCCTGTACAATCTGTGTCAATGTGAAAACATCGTTCAGTTGTATTTGCTTTAAAGGTTTTTTGAAGTGTCGTTACGGATACACAAGGCATTAGTATGCAGTGTGATAAATAGATATCTGATAAATACACTCTCTGTCGTCAGATTGACAGATACACATAGACTACCCCGTAAAGCTTTTCATTGTGTTGTTTGAGTTACATACATGACCATGGCAAAAACACGTTATATTATGGGTTTGGTTATGTATGGTTGAATCACGGAGTTGTGGATTTGAGTGGCTTTGTCTGTGCCCTTTGCGCACAAGTGATTGATTGAAACTGGCAAGACTGGCATGATTGAAATTGACAAGACTAGAATTTTCACATTAAGTTTTGCGGTAAATTTGACTTTTCATAGATGGCCCTTGATCAGTAGCATGATACTTCTTCGTATTTGTTCATGACTATCGATAGACATTTACATGATGTTACGACAGTTTAGATTTGATGTCTCAAGATATATTTGTTCTTTAATTCCGTCAATTACATATTCAGCATTTTCTTTATCTATGATCTCAAGAAAAATCCTGGAAGTCCCTTTTGTACTTTGTTGTCCAATAAAAAAAATATGTCAGAGAAGAATGTATCCTTCAAAATGTTACAGATCCTCGTTTGTTCGAACTGATTTTATTTATGTCATCGGTGATCGAACACATTGAAAAACAGTTTACTATTTATGGATACAAGGCGTTTTAAAAAAAAATCTCCCTTCTCAGGGTCAATGGCCTTTATCAATACATTATCTGAAATCTGGGGTATGAAGTCTCTCCTTCTGTGTGTGTGTGTGTGTGTGTGTGTGTGTGTGTGTGTGTGTGTGTGTGTGTGTGTGTGTGTGTGTGTGTGTGTGTGTGTGTGTGTGTGTGTGTTCGTTCGTTCGTCTTTGATTTAACGTCTGTTCACTATGAGTGATATTAGACGGCGTGTGTGTGTGTGTGGGTGTAAGTACGTTGGGGTGTGTGTGTGTGTGTGTGTGTGTGTGTGTGTGTGTGTGTGTGTGTGTGTGTGTGTGTGTGTGTGTGTGTGTTGAGTGTGCGTGCATTGGTGTTGATGTGTTGTGTGTGTTTGTTGTCGTACTTGTGTCGTGTGTGGTTTTGTGGGACATTGCGTTGTGTGTGGTGTGTGTGTGTGTGTGTGTGTGTGTGTGGTGTGTGTGTGGTGTGGTGTGTGTGTGTTTATTTATTTCCTGTGCCCCGAGGGTATTTCAAAGCTGTGAACGGTGTGTATATTTCATCTCTCTGTAGATTTTTTTCTTCCTCTTTCTCTTTACCATCAGATATGGACGAAAATTGCAAATTAGATATAAGGTATCAGTTTGCACAATTTCTCGCAAAAAATAGGAGCATTCTGAATTTTCAGGTTTCTAATTCGTCATGACAGTAATGAGGAAGGACAGGCCAAATTTGAAGAAAATCGAATGCCCAACATAATATTGGCACGTTTGATGATATTTGGTGACTGGGTGGCTCTTTTACTAGTCAGGACTCAATATTTTAAGTCTCGAGTTCAATCCCAGCCCTTGATATAAAACTTGGGTCTCTCGGTGCACACCTTTATATTTCCAATGTTTCTGGTGGTATGAATTTGACAGGTTCGTCCCCATCACCCTCCCTCAACAGTATCGATTCTATATAACAATGAAGAATTCTCTGACGAACGGTGACGGAACACCTCACGGACTCAGGATAAGTCCTTGCGGGACTCCGAGGAGGTCTGGTTCCCAGACGTGCGATACGCAGGCCCACCTGTGTTTGGACATGACCTGTGCCGAGACCCCCAGCTATAGGTATATAGCACTGCTGCCTTGTGTGTGTCTCGGGAGAGGCCAAATCTAAGGGAGTAAACCTTGACAGAAAATCACCATTGCTTGTAGTTATCTCGGGAGAGACCAAGCCTAAGGGAGTAAACCCTGACTGAAAAATCACCCCCACCGCCTTGTGGATAGTCGTGGGAACGACAAAGGTAAGTGGAGAGTCCGTATGAAAACCGATGAAAGGCAACAGGACATCACCATCATATTTTCCCACGACTATGGACAGCCGAAAGACCAGACAGCAGACACCCATTAGAAGAAGCCAACAGAGTCGGACAAAACAGCATTCAAGCAAATGAAAAACGTTCTTACCGACAGATATCTATCAAAAATGCGTTCTTACCAACAAATGTCTGTCAATTAACATTAGGAAGAGAGTTCTTCAGTGCTATATAGTCAAAGATTACTGTTGTAATATTCTTAAACCTAGGCCAAGAAAACATTGGACTATTTACTGTTGTGATATTCTTAAACCTAGGACATGAAAACCTTGGACTATTTCTAAAAAAATCCATATGTAGCAAATCATCCCCAAGTATCGTTATGTTTTTCATTTTTTGCTAATAGGAGAGAAAAAGAAACATCCAAATAAGTATTTCATTTACATCAAGAAGTAATATCAAGGACATAGTCTCAGAAAAATGTGTGTTGACCCCCAGGTGTAGATTATATTTATCAACATATTTTACTATGTCCTTATCTCCTGATTATTATGTAACATGTTTGCATATGATTCAGATGTTTTCCAACCGCCAAATTCTAACAACTTCTCCTCAGGAGCGCTTAGCGTTGGACTAGTGCATGCCTGGAGCCAGATGGGTGAATCCTTGTCAAGATGGATCCAGGAAGCAGATAGCAGACTGGATCAGTTACATGTGTTTTATCACTGGCACCGGTGGTCACCCAGCGCGCATAACCATGCGAATGTTAATACATTCCACTTGATACATCATGTGCATTCCTTCTGGTTTAGAAACATCACAAAGTCCTTCATATAGGATGAATTAAAAATATTTTTGCTTTAGTGCACATGAGATTGAAAAGCGTTCTTATCAACAAATGCCTATCAATTAAGATCAGGAAGAGAGTTCTTGAATGTTATATAGAACCGAAACTGTTACCTGGTTGTGAGGCGTGGACAGTCAACACGCAAAGCCAGAACAGGATTGAGGCAGCCGAAATGTGGTTTCTTAGAAGAATGTTGAGAGTTCCATGGACAGCAAAGAAAGCAAACGAGACAGTCTTGGTGGGGGCAGGCACAAGAAGATCATTGATAAAGAAAATTAGGAAAAGACAAAACATTTATAGGGCATTTTATGAAGAAAGGGGAATTAGAGCACCTGGTCACAACAGGAAAGCGGGATAGAAAGAGAACACCAGGTAGACCCATGGAGAAGATACTGGATGGACCTGTAAGGTGACTGAAGACAGAGATGGTGGAAGATGTACTTGCAGCGACAAGGAATAGATTCGTATCTCCATGTTCCCCAACGCCATGCGACAGGGCACATGATGATGATGATGACATGAGATTAAAATAGGACCGCCAACCGAAATAGTGAAATGGCGGCAAACAATTTACTGATCGTGCAGAAAGTGTATCACCGTCCACTGGAAAAAGACGAAACCAAAAGTAGGTCGAGACAGGGAGGCCAAATTGTACCAAGTAATTGAAAAAATAAAAATAAAATAAAATAAAAAAATAAAACATTTACAAATCAATCGTGGTTTTTACTTTTCATAATGTAAATCTTTGTAATCTTTCGAAGAAGTATGTTGAAACGTTATTTTTTTTTCATTTCGTAGACAATATTTTTGTTTGTTTGTTTGTTTGTTTTTCTAACAGCTGTTTTCAAAAAATATACCGATTCGGTCAAGTATACTGATGTGACGTTAACATACGTCCTTGTCTGGATAAGGCATCGTACCTGTTGCATCTCTCAGGGTTTTTTTTTAAAGACATCCCATTCATGTACTAGACAAGTAGGTT
>CM060306.1:57734190-57736690 GCA_030674185.1 Monoplex corrugatus | reverse complement strand
GCTCTCTCTCTCTCTCTCTCTCTCTCTCTCTCTCTCTCTCTCTCTCTCTCTCTCTCTCTCTCTCTCTGTCTTTTTGCTATATAATATGAAATGATGTTAATTAACTGTGATATAAAGTCTCTCTTTAAAGTAGGAAAAATCTCTAAACAGAGACGCGCCTCTCCCCGTAGTTTCTTGCTTCTGATGCAGCATGATAAAAATATAATGTCACAAATCTGTCTGTTTGTCTGTCTGTCTGTCTGTCTCTGTCTGTCTGTGTCTGTCTCAGTGTCTGTCTGTGTCTGTGTCTGTCTCTGTCTCTGTCTGTCTGTCTCTCTGTCTCTCTGTCTCAGTCTCTCTCTCTCATGTATGTATAAAGGCAATGTATCAAAAAGTTAAATGTCGAATCCGCTGTGGGCTTCGTTTTACAGATTATATTCAGTGTACATCTGGAGTTAAACAAGGAAAGAGAGAGGAGAGAGAGAGAGAGAGAGAGAGAGAGAGAGAGAGAGAGAGAGAGAGAGAGAGAGAGAGAGAGAGAGAGAGCCACTAACGTTGGAAAGAGTACAAGTGCAAAAAAAGGATTTTTGGATCTGTGTATTTGTTTTTATTTTGTGATCAAGTAGTAAACATGTCGAACCTGCTTTTATACAATTTTGTTCATCTAAGAATCGGTTGACAGGTGCAAAGGGCCCCTCACACGATTCGACTCTAAGTTTGATCTGACTGGTCGAACCATATAGTTTGTAACGACTGGTCAATCGTTTTCCGGACACGGTTCGATTTGTTTGCAGCGACGGTGTTATCTATCTTACCTGCATACCAGAACGGAGAAAATTTGACCAGAACTCGGAATTTCATTTGACTGAAAAATCGTTTTCGAATGTTTTTTTTTTTTTATTAAAAACCATTCGAAAACGATTTTTCAGTCAGATGACTCGAATTGTGTGAGTTGCCCATAACATTTTAATGTGACACGAACTAACAGAGCTTATTTAATAAGTTTCAACAGAGGGCTGTACTACGGTGGAGTCACTGCGTATAGTTCATGTTCCGCCATGATATTGTTCACTGTCTTCCTGAGAGAAGGGATAAAAGACAAAATTAAGAAGCACATGAAAGCCTAAGCATGCTTCCTGAACATTTGTATCGCTATGCGACATTTTGGCCAGTATGAAAAGCTTATATCTGTTGAGAGCTTTACTGCTGGGGTAAGGGATGGCTTGACATACTTGACATGAAGGACTTAAACCTAAATAAGCAGACTGCTCTATGACTGAAACAGAATGATAACTAATTTTCTGGAGTGGTAGCTGCTTCAAGTTTAATTGATGTGGTTTGCTTAGTCTTGTACTGAAAGAAAGTGTTTGCTAATTGTCTGGGTCATATCAAAGATATCTAGAAATTTATTCCGGATCACACCACTGACTTTTCAAATAACTGAACTGAAAAAGAATTGAACTCTGTCTGTCTGTCTGTCTGTGTTTGTCAGTCTGTCTGCCTGTCTGTCTGTCTGTCTGTCTGTCCTTCTGTCTGTCTGTCTGTCTGTCTTTCTCTCTTTCTCTCTATGTCTGTCTCTCTGTCTCTGTCACTCCGTCTCTCTCTCTCTCTCTCTCTCTCTCTCTCTCTCTCTCTCTCTCTCTCTCTCTCTCTCTCTTCTTTCTTTCTTTCTCTCTTCCCCCTTTTCTCTGTCTCGTTAAAAAGATTGTCTATCAAAGAAAACAGAAGGTAACTAGTAGTTAAGATTCCAACTTTGAAAAGAGACTGACGGTAGCTTGATGAGAGCTTGCTGATACCTCATCCAGAGTAGTATTTAACCAATTTTGTCATATCTTCCTTTCTTCACAAAGAGGCAGAATTTTAATATCTACCGGGGAGGGGTGTATGTATGTGATCATATTTTTCATCGGTTTATGGTGGATGATAACTAGAATTTGACCAAAGTTGTGAATTAGTATGGGCTCATGAAAACACACATTTTGAAAGTAAGGTATTGAAATCAAAATCACAAGAACTAAAACACATGTGTCTGAAAGCGGTATATTTAAAAGACACTGTAAGCAGCATTTCATCTGATGCTTTTAACTTACCTGAAATCTGTTTTCACTGTTGTTACCATCTTATTGTACGTAATGCATGTCAGGTATGATTTTGACTGAAACTTCTTCACGGTCACGGTTACATTTGATTTTCTATAATAGTAGTGTTATGAGAAGTTAAATCATTAGCTCTTTTATGTGTACTTATGATAACGAAAAGAAGAAAATGAAATAAATGAAGGATAAGCAGACATACTAATGGAACAATCCCGTAATGAGTAAAAGCATTAAACATTGTTTGAATTCTTTTGCACCCTAATCGATTAAAAACAAATAGACGAAAAATGAAAAATGAAAATTAACATAAGCAAGAAAGACAGAGATAAAGAAATTGTATTGAAGAAATAAATGCATTGTTTCAGAACTTTCGGGCTTCGAGAGAAAAATGAAGCTAGACAAAAGTTTTGCACTGAAAGAAAGGA
>CM060306.1:57709190-57729190 GCA_030674185.1 Monoplex corrugatus | reverse complement strand
TTGTTGTTACTACTGCTACTACTATTACTACTACTGCTACTAATGTTGCTGTGCTGCTGCTGCCACCTCTACTACTACCTCTGTTACGACTACTACAGCTACTAATACTACTCATGCTGCTACAACAACAACTACTACTACAACTACTACTATTACTACAATGACGACGACGACGTCGACGATTACTACTACTACTACTACTACTACTATTACTACAATGACAACGACGATGTCGACGATTATTACTACTACTACTACTTCTACAACTACCATTAATCCTCCTCCTACAATATACTGCCACTAGGGTTCATATTAGTCCTGTTACTGTTGATGCTGCTACTGTTCGTACTAATGCTTGCTGCTGAACTCTTCCTACCGCTGCTGCTGCTGTTGTACGTCTTTTGTTGTTGTTACTGCTGATGCTGTTGTACGTCTTTTGTTGTTGTTACTGCTGATGCTGTTGTACGTCTTTTGTTGTTGTTACTGCGGATGCTGTTGTACGTCTTTTGTTGTTGTTACTGCTGATGCTGTTGTACGTCTTTTGCTGTTGTTACTGCTGATGCTGTTGTACGTCTTTTGTTGTTGTTACTGCTGATGCTGTTGTACGTCTTTTTGTTGTTGTTACTGCTGCTGCTGTTGTACGTCTTCTGTTGTTGTTACTGCTGATGCTGTTGTACGTCTTCTGTTGTTGTTACTGCTGCTGCTGTTGTACGTCTTTTATTGTTGTTACTGCTGCTGCTGTTGTACGTCTTTTGCTGTTGTTACTGCTGATGCTGTTGTACGTCTTTTGTTGTTGTTACTGCTGATGCTGTTGTACGTCTTTGCTGTTGTTACTGCTGATGCTGTTGTACGTCTTTTGTGTTGTTACTGCTGATGCTGTTGTACGTCTTCTGTTGTTGTTACTGCTGCTGCTGTTGTACGTCTTTGTTGTTGTTACTGCTGATGCTGTTGTACGTCTTTTGCTGTTGTTACTGCTGCTGCTGTTGTACGTCTTTTGCTGTTGTTACTGCTGCTGCTGTTGTACGTCTTCTGTTTGTTACTGCTGATGCTGTTGTACGTCTTTTGCTGTTGTTACTGCTGCTGCTGTTGTACGTCTTTTGCTGTTGTTACTGCTGATGCTGTTGTACGTCTTTTGCTGTTGTTACTGCTGATGCTGTTGTGCGCTTTTTGCTGTTGTTACTGCTGATGCTGTTGTACGTCTTTTGCTGTTTGTTACTGCTGCTGCTGTTGTACGTCTTTTGTTGTTGTTACTGCTGATGCTGTTGTACGTCTTTTGCTGTTGTTACTGCTGCTGCTGTTGTACGTCTTTTGTTGTTGTTACTGCTGATGCTGTTGTACGTCTTTTGCTGTTGTTACTGCTGATGCTGTTGTACGTTTTTGCTGTTGTTACTGCTGCTGCTGCTGTTGTACGTTTTTTGCTGTTGTTACTGCTGATGCTGTTGTACGTCTTTTGCTGTTGTTACTGCTGATGCTGTTGTACGTCTTTTGCTATTGTTACTGCTGATGCTGTTGTACGTCTTTTGCTGTTGTTACTGCTGCTGCTGTTGTACTCTTTGCTGTTGTTACTGCTGCTGCTGTTGTACGTCTTTTGCTGTTGTTACTGCTGATGCTGTTGTACGTCTTCTGTTGTTGTTACTGCTGCTGTTGTTGTACGTCTTTTGTTGTTGTTACTGCTGCTGCTAACGCCACGACTAATACTTCTGGTAAGGCCGGTGTTAGTTATGGTGCTACCAGTGCATCTGGTAGTATTGGATATCTACTCCATCAGTGTTATTAAATAAAGTGCATCTAAAGGTTTTCCCAAAATGAGTAGCTGCAAATTACTCAAGTGTGAGTGTGATTTTCCATGTACATTTTTTTCTAAAATATAAGAATGACAAGGAAAAGAATCAAAAGGGACGATATAATGGTTTGTTGTTTGCATTTCAATTTGATGTGAATGATGAACGTATCCGAACAAAGACAGATATCTTCTGATACAGTCAGACAAATAAAGCGATATCTCCATCAGTCTAGTCACAGTATTCCATTAATTCTGCAGTACCTTTAGTAGTCGAAGACTTCACTTTTCCACGGGAAGAAACAGACGATATCGTGACCATCGCTACAATGATTTAAAGTCGGCGGTTGAGCAAAGATAAGTGGGATTGGGGATGTGTTCTTGTCTGGTTTCAGCGTCGCATCCACCGTTTCCTTTGCAGACCTCTCACTTCCGTGGCAACACATCCTGTACAGCATGGGGTGGGTTTCAGATGTAAGGATTTACATTACCGTTTTCACTTTCAAACAGTGCTCAGGGTATGGCAAGTACATCTATGGCAAAATACTGAAAAAAAACTCCAACCACGATTTTAACACTGCTGCTGTTGCTGCTGTTGTTGGAATGACTACTACTGTGTGCTACTATGCTGTCACTACTACTACTACTACTACTACTACTACTATATACTACTACTACTACTACTACTACTACTATTACTAATGTTACTACTGCTGTTGCTTCTACTAATACTAGTACTGCTGCTGATCCTGCTGCTGCTACTTACTACTGCTACTACTTACTATGGTTACTTACACACTACACTATTACTACACACACGCACACACAAACACATACATACACACACAAACACATACATACACACATAAACACACACACACGCACGCACGCAAACGAACATACACACATTCACACACACATTCACACACACTCGCATGCATTCACACACACTCGCATGCATTCACACACACACACACACACACACACCACACACACACACACACACACACACACACACACACACACACACACATATATATATATATATATATATATACACACATACACACACACACACACACACACACACACACACACACACACACACACACACACACACACAGAGGCACACACACATACGCAGGCACGCACACATACACACGTACAACACATAGGAACACACACACACTCGCGCACAAACAAACAAACAAACAAACAAGCAAACTCAAACAGATTCAATGAGACTCACACAAATTACAGTTGAAAAAAAGGTAAGTCTTCAGAGAACATCTGAGTGAAATGATTAAAGCCGATTATCTACAAGTCCACAGGGAGTTTGTTCCATACTGTTGATCTTTGGGAAGCAAATCTACGTTTGTTTGTTTGTTTTTTTATTTGTGTTTTGTTTTGTTTTGTTTTGTTTTGAGAGAAGAAGTAAATAAATCTACGTTTACTAAAATGTTTGTTTCAAAAGGATAACAAATCATTTGAAGCAAGTCCTAAATATTTGTAGTCAGAAAATGTTTTTTGACATATATGGGTGTTGTGTCTTCCATTCAATACCTTTTTACGCAAAATGAGGGAAAGAGAGAGAGAGAGAGAGAGGAGAGAGAGAGAGAGAGAGAGAGAGAGAGACAGAGGAGAGAGAGACAGACAGACAGAGGTAAAGAGAGAGAGAGAGAAAAAAAAGAGAAAACGAGAACAAAAAGAAACAAAGTGTAGATAAATGAATAAATAACACAAAAAAAAAAAAACCCACCACACACAGAAAATGCGGGAAATGGACCTCACGCCCATCAATTCCACGTCCCCTTAATTTTGTTTTTCTTTACAAAACGGAGATTGAAAAAGGTTGTGCATATATTACTGTGAAACAAAGCTTGTGTGAAGGCCCATTGATATGCGCATCACGTTATTTTGATCCAGTTATGTCTTTGCAAGATTGACAAAAAGACATAAAGCATGCACAGGGGGCAGAGACACAAGCGCGCGCCGCGCGCGCGCGCACATACACGCACACGCACGCACGCACGCACACACTTTCTCTTTCGCACACGCACGCACACACACACACGCGTGCGCACACACACGCACACGGACACACTCGCTCACTCTTTCTCTCACACAGACACACACACATAAAGCACACAAACACACACACACACACACACACGCGCGCGCGCAAAACACACACACACACACACACACACACAGCACACACACATACACACACTCTTTCTCACACACACATACACACACATACACGCACGCACGCAAGCACACACACACACACACACACACACACACACACACACACACACACACACACACACACTTTCTGTCTCTTGCACACACAACACGACACACACACACACACATACACACACACACACACACACACAACACACACACAACACGCACGCACGCACGCACACACACACACCACACACACACACCACATTCGTCTAAAAGCACGTATATGAATAAACGTTGAAAGACATAACGAACACACACTCACTCACTCACACACACACACACACACACACACACACACACACACACACACACACACACACACACACACACACACACACACTCTCTCTCTCTCTTTTGTCTTTCTCACACGCTCACTCTTTTGCACATACTACACACAACACACACACACACACACACACACACACACAGGGGGGCGCGCATACACACAAAAAACACAGACATACACATACACATACTCGCACAAACATACAACCTCCTACCATTCCAAACCCATGTGGTCCTCAATCCATTCCATTTTCCACCGATCAGGTAGTCTTTAATACTGAGCACGCAACAATGTGAAGCTTCCTTGATTTTTCGACTAAAAATCTCAGAATTGCTCTTCGGATTCCAGCCATCATGGCGCCTTAGGTTTTTAACAAATCTAGTCTTAATGACGGCCTGTAGTTAGGAATTCTTTACTGCACATGTTTCTCTGTTTCTAAGCATTTTACGAATCATGGGTCATTAAGCAGTGTTCAGCTCAAGGTCTTCCCGATTAAACCAACTGTGTGTGTGTGAGTGTGTGTGTGTGTGTGTGTGTGTGTGTGGTGTGTGTGTGTGTGTGTGTGTGTGGTGTGGTGTGTGTGTGTGTGTGTGTGTGTGTGTGTTGTTTGTGTGTGTGTGTGTGTGTGTGTGGTGTGTGTGTGCGTGTGTGTGTTTATGTGTGTGCTTGATGCATGCATTTGTGTGCTGTTTTTGCGTAGTAACAAGAACAAAAGATACAATTTCAAGCCATTCTAAAAACTTTCCTTTTTTCATAAAACATTGTCATTATTCTGTATATTTCATTGTTATTGTGACCTTCGAAATGATTCAGATAAATTTTATTTTGACATCCAATGGAAGACAATGGTAGAATGTCACAAAAATAAAAACAAATATAAAACATGAACATTATCTTTAAAGAAGATTGTTGTATATATTTCACTGGAATGGATTGATCCTAGACACAATTTTTCCCGTAACTCTTGCCCTTATAGCTTTATTTTACAAACCAATGCTTTCGCGACTTCTCTATAGTCTCGACCAGAATATTTGCGATTTTTGTTACAGGTAGATAGTCACAAGGCACACATACACACAATCATACACGCACACATGCATGTGCAGAAACATACATAAACATATACACGATCGCGCGCAAACACACACACACACACACACACACACACACACACACACACACACACACACACACACACACACACACACACAGACACACACACACATACACACACACACACACACACACACACACACACACATCTCTCTCTCTCTCCACACACACACACACACACACACACACACACACACACACACACACACACACACACACACATACAAAGAGGTCGACGGCAATCCGCAGTGATGTAGCACTGGTGGGTTAACGGCAGAAAAGGACACAGTTTAATTATAACTGCACACAGAGAACTTTAAATACTGACTTTTTTTTACTGCCACACATGTTCCTTTTGTCCAACGTTAAATTCAAATGTGGTTTCATTCTGCTGAAGAGTGTTTTAGAGAGTGTTCATGCATTAAGACGCCTCTCACTAAATTTTCATGCAGCGTATATTCAAAATAACCGTGAGAGTTGGAAGGTCACAGCCCAAAAGTAAAAGAGGTAATCTTATGGAAGATTGGACAAAACATTTAGTGATTAATACAGATGATACAGTGTCAAATGTCCTCATTATAAGGCAGGGGATTTTAAGGTAGTGTTGTTTTTTTAAACTCATTTTGGTCAAAAATTATTACAGAGTGCACGCAAGAAATTACGCTGAAAGACATTTATGTTCGCTGATTCCGCTGTTGAAGACCAAAGAACATTCGTACTTTGTCCATCACGGTTTATCGTTCATAGAACAAGTCATAAAGAACATTTCTCCATTAAAACCTGCATCTAGGAATTGGATGATACGCATAAATAATTATAATGATAATCACTTTGTATATTTGAAAACTTTAAACATTTGAAACAGTGGTACTATGACGGACGCAATATTACATGTAGACATATGTAAACATTATAATACGAACTTAAACAGCTATGAATTGACTCCAAAACTAAAGTAGTTAAAGAATTGCAAAGTGAAAATCGAATACATGTTATGGGTACAATGCATCTATTCCGTTTCAGAACCACTGGTGTGTGTTTGTGCTATTGTGCGTTGAACTGGTACTAACTTAAGTTTATCTCGGTGTAGCAGTTATGTGGCGAGTCTGATGTAAAAGAATATTATGGCCCATCAAAATCTGACTGATGAAGGAGACGCCATTGACCCTTCTGCATTTTCACTTGGTACTTGACAGAGCGTTTTTGACTGCATTACTTCAAGAAACTGTGTGAGGCAATGTGAAGGGGATCCATGTTGTAGTAAATTTTTAAAGCGAGAGAGAAATGAATTAGCAACATAGTCAACAGAAAAGATGAAATAACAGCTGTTTCCACAGTGAACGGGACATGTTTCAAAGCAATATAAAATTTAGGCTGGGTTACATTCAGGTAGGTATATTTGGTGAGGAAGACCAAAATAATGCATTTTCTGGTAAGAGAGAGAGAGAGAGAGAGAGAGAGAGAGAGAGAGAGAGAGAGAGAGAGAGAGAGGAGAGAGAGAGAGAGAGAGGCAAATGTACAAAAAGCGAGAGAGGTACAGAAACAGAGACAGACAGACAGAGACAGAGAAAGACAGGAACAGATAAACAAAGAGAAACAGAGACAGAGAGGAAACACAGTAGGGTTGACAAAACAGCGTCAATAATTCAATAACTGAACTGACTTCTGTTCTATCGTTTGCTCATGACGAAGAGTTTTTACACTAATTGTGCCATTGTGTCAGGCTGGTTGAAATAATCAATGGGTGGTTGGTATATCAATTGAAAAAATATAGAGCGTGCTTTTGGTGATTAACAAAGTACTTCACACACACACACACACACACACACACACACACACACACACACACACACACACACACACCACACACAACACACACATACACACACACACACACACACAAACGCACACATGCACGCACACGCACAAACACGTATACACACACATTGTCTGTCTGTTTCTGTCTCTGTCTGTCTGTCTGCCTGTCCTGTCTGTCTGTCTTCTCTCTCTTTCTCCCTCCCCCCCCCCCTCTCTCTCTCTCTCTCTCTCTCACTCACTGGCAAAACCGACAATGGAGCACATTAAATCAGATTTTTGCCAGCAGCCTTGCAGGTTTGTGAGTTCCTGCTTGCAGTGTAAATTTCAGTCAGTGAATGTGTGAAGGAACAGCACAGGCAAAACATATGACATGATCGCAAACAAATTGTACAAGTATTTCAACACAATGACAATAGAGGCAAAAATCAAGTCCTAACAACAACAGCAACAACAACAACAATAAAACAAATAACTACATTGTATCATAACAAATATAAAACAAAGGAAAAAAAACTGAAATATACACACACATCAGAGAAAAGAGAGAGAAAGAGAGAGTGGGGGGGGGGGGGGTATAGAAAGGGAACTGCTGAGACGGAAAAAGACACATATATAGATATCACAGAAGCTTTACAAGAGTAATCCATCATTTTGCCGCGCCCTACATGTGCAAACAGGAACATCATGATTGTTCTGAGCTTACCACTTTATGCTTTGTGGCTGCGTCTATGCTAGCTGAATGGGTAGCGCAAACTGTGTTGGGTTTGAGAAATTCTACATGGGAGATAACTCCCTGACTCTCAAGAGTTATGCTACTTAATTGTACACATTGTCTGTTTTGTTATGTTGGATTTAGGTGCCAGTACCTTGCAATCAAACGACACAAAACAACTCAAGCAACAGCTTAATCGGGTGTATAAGATTAGTCAGTTATTCATATCAATCATTAGGTTATTATGCTCGTGTCCGAGTCTACTAGAACTGGTGTATCATGCTGACTGGTGTACGTGGATGGCTCAGCCTGTGCCTGTGCCTGTGGTTGTAGATACCGGTAAAATTGGCCGTTCCGTTGATGCTTTCAGATTGTTCTCTTATCATTATGTCCCATGCTCTTTGTTCTTCACTCTTTTTAATCTTGTGCATTGACCCACCTAGAATATTGTGCTACAGTAATTATAGTGAACGGAAAATCATGCTTCAGTGAACCGTAAAAGGAGACACTTTAGGCAAATCAGAATTAAAACATTGATGCAAGTAATGGATGGTAATGAACTTTGCTGCCGATCCACCATGTGAGCTAGCATATTTATACTGGTATTTCATCAGTCTACCACTGGAATTTAATGCTTGTTGCTTAATAACTATGATGATGGTCATAAATGACCACCCACAAACCATACGAATTTCTTGAGAAAATGAAAACGAAATGAAACAGCCTCAAAGAAAAGGAAGTACAACATCACCTTCAGCAACAATACAACACCACCAAAAGCCACAAATTCAGCAAACAAACCAAAGAAAATATAGTAGCATTACAACATACCAAGTCCACAAACCTAAACAAAAGAAACGTAATTGACTCCTGTTCAACACTGATGATAAATAAGTCATTTCTCGTAAACAATAAATAAGAAAAGAATGCAAAAGAGACAGGAAAATGCCCGTTCCGTGCTGAAAATATGTGGCATTTCATCGTTTTTGATTGGCCGTTTCTAAGCCTGCTTTTTTTTTTGGTGGTTTATTTATACATTTATTTATCTATTTATTTATTTGTTATTGATTTATTTGTTTATTTTTTATTTATGTGTTTGTTTATTCATTTATATACTTGTAAAAGTGTGTTCTTTTTATTGATGTGTTTGTTTTGTTTGTTTGTTTATTTATTTACTTTTTAAAAATGTGTTCTCTCTGACCGCCGCTTTGTGTTTAATGACATTCAGCACGCCCTCTGAATGATCCTCCATTGCAACCTGCATTCCTGTACATGCCCAAACACAGTTTTATGTGATTTTGCCAGTTGGAAACGCTCGACCAGGTGCCAAGCTGGCATGTAGAAGAACCGATATTACCTTCACCACTTTGTCAACTACTGACTCGGCAATATGTCTCTCACCTCATGTGCACAGTTACAGAGAGACACTAGACAACAATTTGAGGCAGAAATGTTTTGTCACGTAACCGTGTCGTCTACGTGAAATACAGATTTACAATGGTAACACAGTGTTTGACAAGAAAGAGACGTTGCGGCGGTATAGCGTACGTGTCTCAACAGATACATGCAGGCATAAATCCTGATTCAATTCATCAATGAAAACTCTCTCTCTCTCTCTCTCTCTCTCTCTCTCTCTCTCTCTCTCTCTCTCTCTCTCTCTCTCTGTCTCTCTCTCTCTCTCTCTCTCTCTCTCTCTCTCTCTTCTTTGTCTCTCTCTCTCTATATGTACATGAGTGTGTGCATATGTGTCCGTGCGCGTGTGTGTGTGTGCGTATGCGTGAATGTGTATGTGTGAGTATGTGCATTGTGTGTGTGTGTGTGTGTGTGTGTGTGTGTGTGTGTGTGTGTGTGTGTGTGTGTGTGTGTGTTTGTATATACACATCTCTCTCTGTCTCTCTCTTTCTCTCTATCTCTGTCTCTCTCTCTCTGTACATGTACATATATATATATATATATATATATATATATATATATATATATATATATATATATATCCATATTCATGTATATCACCTGTCAGCGTGGTCACTTGTGATGGTAGTTGTCGCGATTTATGTCTCCACGTCGTCCGATCTTCGCAGAATCTGATTGCTTTGCTAGCAGACATCCCGGTTATCTTCTTAATGCTGTCTCGGTATGGCACTGTTGGTCTTCCTCTCCATCTTCGGCTCTCTGTTTTTCTTTGATGTGTGTATGTCTGTCTATCTATCTATCTATCTATCTATCTATCTATCTATCTATCTATCTATCTATCTATCTATCTATGAATCTATCTATCTATCTATCTATCTATCTATGAATCTATCTATCTATCTATCTATCTATCTATGAATCTATCTATCTATCTATCTATCTATCTATCTATCTATCTATCTATGAATCTATCTATCTATCTATCTATCTATGAATCTATCTATGAATCTATCTATCTATCTATCTATCTATCTATCTATGAATCTATCTATCTATCTATCTATGAATCTATCTATGAATCTATCTATGAATCTATCTATCTATCTATCTATCTATCTATCTATGAATCTATCTATGAATCTATCTATCTATCTGTCTATCTATCTATCTATCTATCTATCTGTCTATCTATTTTTCTATCTGTCTATCTATGAATCTATCCATCTATCTATGAATCTATCCATCTATCTGTCTATCTATCTATCTGTCTATCTATCTATCTATCTATCTATCTATCTATCTATCTATCTATCTATCTATCTATCTATCTATCTATGAATCTATCTATCTATCTATCTATCTATGAATCTATCTATCTATCTATCTATCTATCTATCTATCTATGAATCTATCTATGAATCTATCTATCTATCTATCTATCTATCTCTCTCTCTCTCTCTCTCTCTCTCTATATATATATATATATATATATATGTATATGTATATGTATATATATATACATATATATATATTTGTGTGTGTGTGTATGTGTGTGTGTGTGTGCGTGTGTGTGTGTGTGTGTGTGCGTGTATGTGTGTGTGTGTGTGTGTGTGTGTGTGTGTGTGTGTGTGTGTGTGTGTTACATATATACAAACATGTATACATTGTCTGTATTTGTGTGTGTACGCTCGCGCGTGTGTGTGCGTATGTACGTATGTATGTGTGTATGTATGTATGTATTTATGTATGTATGTATGCATGCATCTATGTGTAGTGTATAGGTAGAAAGAAACTCTAGGGAGAGCTAGACAACAGAAGGTCTTCAGAGAAGTAACCCCCTTTAGACAAGTGTTTCTGCCCTGAATTCCTTACACTCTCGGGGGGCCGGGCCACATCCAGGTCATGACTCCTGGATGCCCTTCTGCTGTTGTCTATTTTTTTTTTTTTTCCCACGCCGGGGATCAAACCTGGGCGATTCTGCGCTTCAGAACTGCGGTACGCGGTTTTACCAATGTGCTAACGGGGCACACATCATCTGTAGGGAATTTAATCCTTATGAAGTTCACTTTTTTTGGTTCCTCCTTGCCCAGATCCAGCTTGAGCTCCTTTCTGCTGCCTCTGCCATCGCTTTAAGGGCTCTAGTCCTCTTCTTCCCAGAAATGGCGAGTTGTTTCATGAGATCATAAGCGGAGGTGCCCACAAACCCTCTTGCCCCGACCTCTATGGCGAAGATTTTGACCCGCAGACCTGCTTTCTTCAGGGTGCTGGCAAGACCGGCGTATTTTTCGGTCTTGTAGATATGTGCTTCTTCCATTCTGCTTTCGTATGGCACAGTGAGTTCTATCAGAATCACTTGTTTCGAGGAGTCAGAGTGGAGAGCGATGTCTGGTCTCATGCCTGTCTTGCTGATGACATCTGGGTAATTTCTCCACTCTGGGAGGTCTGCTGTACACTCCCAGTCGACTGCTCCATCCAGAAGACCCTTTGGCAATGTGCTGGTTGTCATAGCCCTTTCGGGCCAGACCTGTTTCCCTCCTGCTTTGTAGAACGTTGTCATAGCAATTGGTGCGTTTTTTGGGGTCATGGTTTTTTCGCTAACCACATCTGTGAGAACTTGGTTGTGCCTCCATGTATACCTTCCTTGGGCTAGCGCTACTTTGCAAGAGCTTAGGACATGTTCCACTGTTTGTTTCTTCTGACAGAGCGGACATGCTGGGTCGTCTGCTTTCCCCCATTTCACTAAGTTTGCATTCGAGGGGAGCAGGTCATATACAGATCTGAGGAGGAAGCTTATCCTTAGAGGAGCCATGTGCCACATATCGTTCCAGCTGAGACTTCTTTGGAGTGCACTGTCCCATGTTGTCCATTGCCCCTGTTGACCTTGCTGGACTGCCTTCTGCACTCTTTTGACATCTTCTTCTTCCTTCAACTCCTGTATGATCATGTCTCTTTTTTCCTTCCTTTTGGCTTTGGACCACCACTGCATTTTTGTTGCTCCCAGTCCCTGTCTGTTGGTTTGCGTGTGTCCAATTATTTCTTTGATGCTGAGGTTTCTCTTGGCATTGTTTACAGCCTCTTGGACTTTCCACTTTCTGCCAGTTCTCAGCTTTGGATGAAATGCTCTCACGATATTGTCCTCCGATTCCTCCAGCATGCTCAACAGTCTTGCTTTTCCAACTTTGTATTCCTCCACTATGGATTTCAGAGGTAGCTTCAGCATTGCTTGACGACAGTAGAATGCAACATCAGTGAGACCAGGTGGGACACCGAGCCATTTTCTTGTGTATTTGTTGATTTTGGCTTCCATTGCTTCGACTGTGCTGGTGCAAATGTCATAGATTAGCAGCGGCCACAGCAGCTTTGGTATCAGCATGAACTGTAGACACCAGACTTTGTATTTGCCTGGCAGTCCGCAGTTATCTATTTTCTTCAGGCCTTCTTCTGCTGTTTGCTTGGTTTCACATCCCCTTTGTGTGTCTTTCAGAGAGTCATCATACCATCTTCCGAGACTTTTTACTGGCTCTTCTGTGACAGTGGGGATGGCTTGGTTGGCTGCCATGAATTTGACTGAATCTGCCACTTTTCCTTTTCGCAGTGAGAGACTTCGGGATTTCTTAGGTTTGAACCTCATTCTTGAAGAGGCCACCAGCTCATCCAGCTGCTTTAAGATTTGGTGTGTCTCTTCCTCATCCGTGGACAAGACTGTTGTGTCATCCATGAAAGCTTTCAGAGGAGGCATCTGGTATCCATCTCCCAGATTCACTGGACCTGAACTATTCATTGCAGCTTTCAAGATGACTTCCATTGCCAACACGAACAGTATGGGAGAGATTGCACAGCCCATTGCAATGCCCACCTCTAGGTCTATCCAGTCCGTGGTGTATTCTTTGGTAGAGAACCGCATTGAGAACCCTTGGAAATACTTCCTCAGCATTGTTCGGATGTTTTCTGGGATGTGATACATTTCAAGAGCCAGCTGGATCATATCGTGTGGAACTGATCCATATGCATTCGCCAGATCAAGCCAAACTACGTCAATGTCTCTCTTCTCTGTTCTTGCTTTTTGGATGGCATCCCAAATCAACGTGGCATGTTCCAAGCATCCAGGCATTCCTGGTATGCCTCCCTTTTGGACTGACATATCCAGATACTTGTTTTCAGTCAGGTATTTTGTCAATCTTGCTGCCATAACAGAGAAGAAGATTTTCCCCTCGACGTTCAGAAGTGATATTGGCCTGAACTGATTGATGCTGCTGGAGTTCTGCTCCTTCGGAATGTACACTCCTTCAGCTCTCATCCATTGGTCGCTGATCTTCTGGTTCCTCCATGCTGATCGAATCATCTTGTGGAGCCACTCGAGCACTTTTGGGCATTTCTTGTAGAGCAGGTATGGTATTCCGTTTGGTCCAGGTGCTGACTTGGCTCTGGCTTTCTTTACTACGTTCTTCACTTCATCCAGTGTTGGTGGTTTGTTATTGAATTTTCCTTCTGGCGCTGCAGGCCAAACCAGATTTTGGATTTCAAGTGGTGCCTCACGCTGAGAATCGGAATATGTTTCCCTGAGATGCTGCTCTAGGGTTTCCTTGCCCACTGTGAGAGTCCCTGATTTGGGTTGTTCAAACAGCTTTCTTGCAAAGTCAAAGGGATCTTTGAAGAAACGATCTTGAGTCTTCTTCTTTTTGCTCTTTCTTCGCCTTGCTGATTCCACTTTGCTGAGAGCATTGTGTTTGGCCTTCAGATCTTTCCAGAGTTCCAGGAGCCCTTGCTTCTCGAATTCTGAGGCAGTTTTCATTCGCTTTTTAAGCTTCCTTTTCTCCCTCCGGATGCTCTCCATCTGTTGCTGTCTTCTGGATTTCTGGGGAGGCGTTTTTGTCTTTGGCTGCTTCACTCCATAAGTGTCCCTGCAGATAGAGTATATGATGTCTCCGTATGTGTCAAGTTTGTGTTCCAGCGTACTGTTCCCTATTAGCGCATTCAGCTTAAGGACAAGTTCCTCATCTAATTTCTCCCATTGTTCTTTTGCACCGGCAGGCGGCAAATTGAGTTTTCCACGTTTGGCGTTAAGAGCTTGTGCAAAATCCGCATCAGAACCGTCAGCGTGGATGTCCTTGGCACTATGGTTTAATTCCTGGCCTTGGTCATCCAACGTCTCACCTGCTATCGCAGTGCGCTGCTGCTGGTTCGTATGTGTCTTCAAACAGCCCATTTTTGTCCTGTGGATCTTCATGCCGCGTTTGGTGGTGAATCTCCTTCCACACGCACACGGAAATTCCAACTGGTCATCAATCATGGTCCGTTGTGCGTTTCCAGTCGTGATGGAGTCAGTGCCGATGGATTCATCATTCTCTCCCCCTTTCGGTGAATCCTGGGAGCATCTTTCATTTGGAAAACTCGTGGCATGTTATCAAAGGCAAGGTGGGAAGCCAACCCACAAAGCCCGCAGATCTAGTCTTTCCCAGTGTCCTTCGGTCTTTCCCGAATGTCCTCCGAACTATTCCCGGAAGTCAATGGACTGACCATGTGCAGGTAGAAAGAAACTCTAGGGAGAGCTAGACAACAGAAGGTCTTCAGAGAAGTAACCCCCTTTAGACAAGTGTTTCGGCCCTGAATTCCTTACACTCTCGGGGGGCCGGGCCACATCCAGGTCATGACTCCTGGATGCCCTTCTGCTGTTGTCTATTTTTTTTTTTTTTTCCCACGCCGGGGATCGAACCTGGGCGATTCTGCGCTTCAGAACTGCGGTACGCGGTTTTACCAATGTGCTAACGGGGCACACATCATCTGTAGGGAATTTAATCCTTATGAAGTTCACTTTTTTTGGTTCCTCCTTGCCCAGATCCAGCTTGAGCTCCTTTCTGCTGCCTCTGCCATCGCTTTAAGGGCTCTAGTCCTCTTCTTCCCAGAAATGGCGAGTTGTTTCATGAGATCATAAGCGGAGGTGCCCACAAACCCTCTTGCCCCGACCTCTATGGCGAAGATTTTGACCCGCAGACCTGCTTTCTTCAGGGTGCTGGCAAGACCGGCGTATTTTTCGGTCTTGTAGATATGTGCTTCTTCCATTCTGCTTTCGTATGGCACAGTGAGTTCTATCAGAATCACTTGTTTCGAGGAGTCAGAGTGGAGAGCGATGTCTGGTCTCATGCCTGTCTTGCTGATGACATCTGGGTAATTTCTCCACTCTGGGAGGTCTGCTGTACACTCCCAGTCGACTGCTCCATCCAGAAGACCCTTTGGCAATGTGCTGGTTGTCATAGCCCTTTCGGGCCAGACCTGTTTCCCTCCTGCTTTGTAGAACGTTGTCATAGCAATTGGTGCGTTTTTTGGGGTCATGGTTTTTTCGCTAACCACATCTGTGATCACTTTCAGAACTTGGTTGTGCCTCCATGTATACCTTCCTTGGGCTAGCGCTACTTTGCAAGAGCTTAGGACATGTTCCACTGTTTGTTTCTTCTGACAGAGCGGACATGCTGGGTCGTCTGCTTTCCCCCATTTCACTAAGTTTGCATTCGAGGGGAGCAGGTCATATACAGATCTGAGGAGGAAGCTTATCCTTAGAGGAGCCATGTGCCACATATCGTTCCAGCTGAGACTTCTTTGGAGTGCACTGTCCCATGTTGTCCATTGCCCCTGTTGACCTTGCTGGACTGCCTTCTGCACTCTTTTGACATCTTCTTCTTCCTTCAACTCCTGTATGATCATGTCTCTTTTTTCCTTCCTTTTGGCTTTGGACCACCACTGCATTTTTGTTGCTCCCAGTCCCTGTCTGTTGGTTTGCGTGTGTCCAATTATTTCTTTGATGCTGAGGTTTCTCTTGGCATTGTTTACAGCCTCTTGGACTTTCCGCTTTCTGCCAGTTCTCAGCTTTGGATGAAATGCTCTCACGATATTGTCCTCCGATTCCTCCAGCATGCTCAACAGTCTTGCTTTTCCAACTTTGTATTCCTCCACTAAGTTGGAAAAGCAATGTGTAGTGTATATATGTATGTATGTTATGTATGTATGTGTGTATGTATATACGTATGTTATGTATGTATGTATGTATATATGTATGTGTACGAACTCCCCCAGTTATGAACGGAAGCACAGATGACATTTTCAGCAGTACGAGAGAACAAAGCAGCTGAAATCGTCATCCAGATTTAGATGAACGTCTCTGTTCTCTGATCTCTTTATTGCGGTCATTCTGTCTGATCTTTCCCCATTTGTCCGTCCGATGCCTTTCGCGGACATTTATGGTATTAGTTATCTTTGGCAAGTTCAAATGCGAGGTGGAGAGAAAGAGGAAAAGAGAGAGAGAGAGAGAGAGAGAGAGAGAGAGAGAGAGAGAGAGAGAGAGAGAGAGAGAGAGAGAGAGAGAGAAAACTGTGGCTGTGAGTAATGCATATATTTAACTGTGTTCTACCGTTCTTGTATTATTGTGTTTCAGAATCGTCACCCAATTCTGTGTTGTATCTCCTTGGTGATTAAATAACAGTTTATGTCATTTGTGAATTGTAGTTTTGTACGTTGGTGTATACATACACACACACACACACACACACACACACACACACACACACACACACACACACACACACACACACACACATATATATATATATAATATATATATATATATATATATATATATATATATATGTATATATATACATATCACTCATTCACTCAGTCTACAGCATCACTTCTTGAGATGTTGGCTGTCTGCACTGCCCCCTGGGTCTCTGTCCTCCACGTCTGTAATTCCACACCAGGTTGAACATCTCGGGACTATTACTGCCTGTCCATTCCTTGATGTTTCCTGGGTAATCTGTTCGTGGTCTTCCCCTCCCTCTTTTGCCCTGGACTTTCCCTTGGATAATGTCTTTGATGAGGGTAATTTTTTTAGGTTTGTGCACACATGTTCAGAGTTGGTCAATTTCTTTTTAAAAATGACCTGACAAGTTTTTTGTTCGGGTTTTCAGCCCGCGAAATATGCTCTTGTCACTACTTTTGTCTTCTCAGTTTACCCCTAAATGTCGTCTATAGAACCACATTTCAGTTGAACGTATTTTCTTCATGGTTTCCTTTTTAAGGGTCCATTCTTCAGCTCCATATGTCGTGAAGGTCTAGACCAGACGTGTCAGTATTCTCATATATTAGTTTTGTGTCTATCATTTTCTTTCTGGATGTTTGTGATGTCTATCATCCGTTTTATTGCCATGCCAGTTTTGGCGTTAATGTCGGTGGAACAATCTCCATCGTTAGATGTGTTTAATCCTAAATATTTGAACTGGCGGACTTCTCCCATTTTATCTTCACCTATGTAGATGGATTTGACTGGACAAGGGCCATTATGTAAAAATGAGCTTTTGTTGGCTTTCACTTTAAGGTTCTTCTGTTATTAAGAATATATATAACAGATGATGCCTTCTGATGATCGTTTGCACAGAATGCTGTGTCGTCATAGTATCTAAGGTTGGACATTTTTCTACCTCCCACTTTTATGCCGTATTCTTCCATTTTGAAATCCGTAATAACCTTTTCCGTATAGACACTGAACAAATGTTGTGATATAATGCATCCTTCGCACACACCTTTCCTGATGTTAAATAGTTCAGTATATTTCTTGTCCCATCTGATTCTCGCATTCTGGTCTTCGTAGAGAGATTTTATTAGGGCAATGATGCGTGTTGCAAAGCCCATTGTCTGGAAGGAGGGAAACAGGTTTTGATGATTGATATTATCGGACCTGTTGCTGTAGTCAATGAAAATGACATGATCCTCCTTCTGAGTCTCAGTGACCTTGTCCATGAATATCTGTAGGATGCAAAGCGTGTCTCCGGTTCCTCTTCCTGGTCTACAACGCGCTAGTTCCTCCGCTAGCTCGACTCAACCTACACATGTACGATACATTTGAAAACTTTCTACGTTTCAAAAGTGTCTTTGGAGCAATTTTTTCAAGACCAAACCAAAACCAAACCCCAAAACAAAACAAAACAAAAATTAAGAAAGAAAGGACAAATAAAGGAATAATTTAACGACTAATCAGATGAAAATACACCGATGTTTCACTTATACTCACCAACAACAAACAGCAGAACTTAAAAACCATTGGTTTATGTGTGTGTGTGTGTGTCTGCGTGTCTGTGTGTGTGTGCATGTGTATATATGTATGTGTGTTTCTGAGTGTGTGTGCATGTGCGAGCGGGATTATCCGTGTATGTGTGTATGTGTGCGTGTGTGTCTGTTTATGTGGACATTGTGTGTGTGTGTGTGTGTGTGTGTGTGTGTGTGTGTGTGTGTGTGTGTGTGTGTGTGTGTGTGTGTGTGTGTGTGTGTGTGTGTGTGTAACTGAGATTGCATAACATACATACATACATACATCATCATCGTCATCATCAGGTGTCGTGCCGCATGGCATTGGCAATCATGAACTTCCATCTGTTTCTATCTCCTGTTGCCTCAAGCATCTCTTCCACCCTCTTTGTCTTCAGCCATTCTGCAAGTCCGTCCAATATCTTCTCCCTGAGTCTACCTAGTGCTCTCTTTCCCTCCAGCTTTCCCGTTGTGACCAGGTGCTCCAATTCCCATTTTCTCACATAATGGCCTATACATGTTGCCTGTCTTTTCCTAATCTTCCTAACGAATGATCTTCTTGTGTCTGCCTCCATCAAGACTGCCTCGTTTGTTTTCTGTGCTGTCCATGGAACTCTCAACATTCTTCTTAGAAACCACATCTCGGCTGCCTCAATCTTGTTCTGGCTTTGCTTGTTGACTGTCCACGCCTCACAACCGTAGAACAGTATTGGTCCTATATATCATTCAAGAACTCTCTTCCCTGATTTTAATTGATAGGCATTTGTTGGTAAGAATGCTTTTCATATTCGTGAATGCTGTTTTGGCTTGGCCGATTCTGCTGGCTATTTCTGATGTGCATCTGCCTTCTGGTGAAATGATCGTTCCCAGATATTTAAACTTAGCAACCTGTCTCAATGTTGTGCCGTTTGCTGTTATTTTGCATGAGGGGATTTCATGTTTTTTACTGATCACCATGACTTCAGTCTTCCTGCTGTTTAGTTCCAACCCCTTACCTTTGCTTTCTATTTCAAGTATATTCACAAGGTTTTGTAGGCCCCTTTCATTTTCTGCAATTAGCACGGTGTCATCTGCGTATCGAGTGTTGTTTATCATTTTTCTTCCAACCTTTAATCCAGGGTCTTCCTCTAGGTTTCTCATGATGTTTTCGGTGTAAAGTGACAACAGATCTGGTGACAAAACACAACCCTGTCCGACTCAATTTTGATGTTTTGGAAAGACCTTAAATCGTTTTCTATTCTCATTGCTGCTGTTTGTTAACAATACATATTTCTAATTATTCGTAAATCTTTTCCATCAATTTGAGTCTTTCTAGTTGGTTGATCAATGCTTCATGTCTTACTCGATCGAAAGCCTTTCTATAATCAACAAAGCATTCGTATAAATCCTTATTCCTCTCGATTGACCTCTCTGTGATAGTTCTTAGAATGTATATGGCATTAATAGTTCCTTTCCCTTCGACAAATCCACACTGTTCATCTGCTATTTGTCTTTTGATTCTATTCCTTGTCCTCATCATGATTATTCTTATAACAGGATTTTTGTTA
>CM060306.1:57699190-57701690 GCA_030674185.1 Monoplex corrugatus | reverse complement strand
AAAAAGAATAAAAACCTTACTTTGATTTCAGCTAATAGCTAATCACTCAAATCTAAAACAGAAAAAAATAAAAGAAATCAAAACGAAATCAAAATGAAATTGAAAGAAAACAAAAAACCGAAATGAATGAATGCTTTGAAATAATTGTAATGCTTAAGCCAATGGCTTTCCTTTGATATTTTTGTTCTCTTCTCAACCAGCGTTCAATATGCACGCTTTTGAACATTTCATGTCACAGTTTCTTTGATTTCTGGTTTGACGTTCAGGGTAAGTTGACATGAATGCTCATTTTGAATAGATTTTTTCCCTCTTCTTTTAAGCAATTAAAATCCATTGACCCCTTCTAGATTTATCTTTCTTCAACGCTGTCAACAATGCGGACAAACTATTAGTATTATCAGCAGCAGCAACAATAGCTGTTGTAAGGGTAGAACTTATCAGTAGTGACCAGAGAAAAAGGGAAAGAACCAGGAAGACAGGAGGAGGAACAAATAAAAGCGATACAAAATACAATATCTATTTGTAGAACATAAAGCTGTACGACGTGGTGTATGGATAAAATAACTATCGTGGATATATTCACATCGCACGTAACATGAACCACCTACATGGCATGGTTGTAAGAAGATGAAAATTGTAGAATTGTTAAAAACAGCGCAGCACATTTCTTATAAATATACTACTCAAAACAAGTTAAGGGCCACTGTTACAACGCACTGTAAAATCAAAAGCATGAAAGACATGAACTTGAATCAGAGTGAGAATTTAATTTCATTCAGTGTCAAACCGGAAAAAGCAAAAAACCGAGTTACAAAAGCACACACTCCTCGGAATGTGTACTTGAAGTCAGGAGGTTGAAATGGACAATTCACAAACATGGCCTCTGACATGAAAGTTCATTCAATATCGGGTATGACCACCTCTTGCAGCGAGACAGGCTGTGCAACGGCGACGCATGGACCGAATGAGGTTGCGGAGAGTCGCTTGAGGGATGGCGGCCCATTCCTGCTGCAGGAACTGGACCAGCTCTTGTTGATTGGCTGCAGGAGGATGGTTGCGTCGGACAGCCCGTCCCAACACATCCCAGAGGTGTTCAATGGGTGATAGGTCGGGCGAGTTGGCTGGCCACGGCAACCTGACGACACCCTGCTGTTGGAGAAAGTTGGTGACAACAGCAGCACGATGTGGACGAGCATTATCGTCCTGCAGAACAGCGCCGTTACCAATGGCTTGCAGGGTTGGTAGTGCCACAGGGTTCAGAATTTCATCCCTGTAGCGATGCCCTGTCAGATTGCCGGGGACGTGGTACAGGAGAGTGCGGTGGTTGAAACTGATGCCTCCCCACATCATGACAGACCCACCACCATATCGGTCATGCTCTCTGACAGTGGCATCTGTGAATCGTTCGCCAACACGTCTCCAGACGCGCACCCTGCCGTCATTGAACCTCACGGTGAATCGGGATTCATCTGTGAAGAGGACGTTGGACCATTGCCTCACAGTCCACCTCACATGCTGTGTGCACCAGGCTGTACGGGCCACCCTGTGGCGTGGCAGGATTAGATTATTGCAACTCCTTACTTCTCGGCTGTCCCAAGACTCTTCTCAAACCCCTTCAACAGGTTCAAAACTCTGCAGCCAAATTAATTTTCAAAGCTCGCAAATCACACCATTGCACACCTCTCTTTAAACAACTCCACTGGCTTCCGATCGAACAAAGAATTAAGTACAAATCTGCTTGTATTTCTTTTCATGTCATCTCGGGCACTGCTCCAGCGTATATATCTGATCTATTTCAAGTCTATGTTCCTTCTCGTTCTCGTTCTTTACGTTCCGCTTCTGACGACAGAATATTCCGTGTCCCCGGATTCAATAGAAAGCAACATGGTGGTCGTTCCTTCTCATACTCTGCTGCTGTTGAGTGGAATTCCCTGCCTCACTCTCTCCGCCACAGCCCCTCTCTCTCTTCCTTTAAATCCAACCTGAAAACTCACTTATTCCGCCAGTACTTTTGAAACCTGAATTTTCTTGTTCTATTGTATGCGTGCGTGGGTGTGTGTGCGTGTGGGTGCGCGCGTGGGTGTTTGTGTGTGGGTGTGTTTGTGTGTGCGTGTGTGTGTCTGCATTCGTTGCTGCACACGCGTGCATGCCTGCATGTATGTGTTTATGTGTATTTCTTGTATTATGTATTTTGTTGAAAATGTGTTCTCCCCTCCCATTTCACCACTTTACTCCTCCTTTTCAAATTTGTGAAGCGCTTTGAGTCCATAGAAAGCGCTATAAAAATCTCCATACTTACACACACACACACACACACACACACACACACACACACACACACACACACACACACACACACGCGCGCGCGCGCGCGCGCGAAAACACACATACACGCACGTATGCTCACGTACACACACACACACACACACACACACACACACACACACACACACACACACACACACACACACAAACACACGAGAACACACGTACACTCATG
>CM060306.1:57679190-57684190 GCA_030674185.1 Monoplex corrugatus | reverse complement strand
GTGTGGTTCCAGTCTACCCAATGAGCCCATAGCACACCCAACTCTGGGTAGGACCGGTTAGAGCCGAAAAATCCCACAATGATTTTTGAAGGTACTGATGGGGATTCGAACCCACAACCTTCCAGTCGGTAGTCCGTTACGTTAGCCACTACACCACGGCGACTGGTTTGTTAGGAAAGCTTGACAATTCTTCGTATTGTGTTAAAAAGAGATTGTTAGACAAGCTTGAGTATTTTTCATATTGTGACAATGAAAACATTACCAACTGATGCATTTTTTCTTATATGTTTTCTTTACATAGCCTTCCATACAAGAGCGACGCAGATTATGTCCAGCCACATGTTTCAAGGATTCCAATCCCTTCTGAATGATTAATGGTAATTGCTGATTATCCTTGTACGTTTTTTTTATTCTCACATGAATCGCTGCTCTTTTTTGATAACGTTTATGCATTACACAGTGTATCTTTTGGAAAGACAAACAGATTAATGGACAGACAAACTGACAAGCACAAGAAAACGCACTGACACAAACACACTCGGTTAGATATATCGAAACAGAGAGGAGAAAGGGAGAGGAGAGGAGAGAGAGAGAGAGAGAGAGAGAGAAGAGAGAGAGAAGAGAGAGAGAGAGGAGAGAGAGAGAGAGAGAGAGAGAGAGGTGTCTAACATTGATAACCAATCCAAAACCTGTCACGCTGTGCCTATTTGTCCCCATCTTTTCTGCGTGAAACATTTCTCCCCCTGCGTGTCTATCTCTCCCTCTCGTTATCGCTATGTGTTTGTCTTTTTCTCTCTCCACCCCCCCCCCCTCTCTCTCTCTCTCTCTCCCAAATGACGTGAAGTGAAAAGAGAATAGAAAATACATCAACAAAATGGCAGCATTGATAATCTGCTCGTGCTGCTGAATATTTTCCCATAGGAAAAACCGAAATGACAGATTGTGTGATCACGACTCCGTGTGAAGCCTTTGAATTATGAAGAATGTATGGATTTATATTCATATATTCTAGGCTTATTCCTACTAGACACTTTGAAAACAGAATGCATAATTAGGAACTGTCCACTCTCCTAGATTTTCCGTAAATATCAAGATTGGGAATACTGGTTGCGTTATCAGATATTCTGTTTGCTTTTTGTTTGTTTGTTTGTTTGTTTGTTTGTTTGTTTGTTTGTTTGTTTGTTTGTTCCCATAATTCTGTTCATACGCGTTAATTTGAATTGTGTTAAACATAACAATTTGTACATTTACTATGACACTAATAGACTGTGCTTGTTATTCTTGCTATCTGGTCTGGACATCTTTTGGAATTTTTGGACAATTGCTTCTGAACACAACCATAGAGAGATAAAACATGATTGAGTAATTACTCAGAAATCCAGCTTGACTCTAATATGAGATATTATTTGCCTCAGACCGAATTGATAAACGTTTGTTCAATACCTAGGCAAACACCTTGCTCAGTGTGTTCATCAGGGATAGTCCTCTGTAAATATCTTGACACATCTGTATTTCCCTTTTTATGTAACCGCATGATAGGAGATTTGGTCCAGTTTATAAGAAAAATATCTCTGTCGAGCATGGTATTAAACAGATTTGGTCCAGTTTATAAGAAAAATATCTCTATCGAGCATGGAATTAAACAGTTTAACTAAAAACGGAAAACTAGCGACCTCCGAAATCTTCAACATTATATTTAAAATACCATTTTGTCTTGCTGCTTTCCCGTTTTTTTAGATTTCTAATTAACTTTCTCGCTTTTGACTCTGTTATAAGCAGCATCTACTAAATCAACATTAGTGTTTTGTTCTGGCATGGAACCTTCTTGGATTACGTCTTCTTCCATCCCTGTATTCACTATGGTTCTAAAATGGTCAAACCATATCTCTTTTGACATTTCACTAAAATGCAATTACTTTATATCTGCGTTTCCTTATCTCCGACCAGAAATATTTTGGAATGTCTATTGAAGTCAGCAAATTCTGAACTTTCACATACCTGTACTCCTGCTCTTTAAGACTCCAAAAACTATTTACGTTCCCTTCCTTCTTTCTGTAACAATCCATATACTTGTCATCTCTAGTTCTACAATATTTCCGTAATAATTGTCTGGTAGTTCTTTTCTAATATAGACAGTCATAATCAAACCGTGTAAACAAAATTATCAAATCTTCCGCCAACCCCTAGTTTCAACTCAGGCATTTGTTGTTAAGAACGCTTTCATTTTCTTGAATGCTGTTTTAGATTGGCCGATTCTGATGGCTATTTCTGATGTGCATCTGCTGTTTGGTGAGATGACTTTGTTCCCAGGTGTTCTCAAACTTATCAACTCGTCTCAATATTGTGCCATTTGGTGTTATTTTGCATGAGGGGATTTCGTGCTTTTTACTGATTACCATGACTTCAGTCTTCTTGCTGTTTAGCTCCAGCCCCTTATTTCTGCTATTTCTATAATATCCACAAGAGTTTTGTAGGTCCTTTCCAGTTTCTGCTCTTAGAACGGTGTTATCTGCTTAATAAATATTGTTTGTCATTTTTTTACTACAACTCTTATCCCAGGACATTCTTTAGGTTCTCATGATGGTTTCGCTGTAAAGTGAAAATCAATCTGGTGACAAAACACACCCGTGCCTAACCCCTTCTTTTGATATTTTGGAAACAGCTTATATCATTTTTTTCTGCTCTCCTTGCTGCTGTTGGTTCCCGGTACACATTCCTTATTATTCGTAAATCCTTTCCATCAGCATTGAGCCTTTCTTGTTGGTTGATCATTTCCTTGTGACTTACCCGATCAAAAGCCTTGGTATAATAAAAAAAAAACATAAATGTAAATCCTTATTCAACACAATTGATCTTTCTATAAAAGGTCCTAGGATGTAAAAGGCATTATTGCCTTGGTGTAATCAAGAAAACATAAATGCAAATCCTTATTCAACTCAATTGATCTTTCTATAAAAGGTCTTAGGACGTATAAAGCATTAATAGTTCCTGTCCCTTCGACAAATCCACACTATTCTTTTGCTATTTCTCTTTTGGTTCTATTCCTTGTCCTCATCATGACTATTTTAAATAGAATCTTTGTGGCTTGACTCATCAAGCTGATTGTGCGACGGAGTTTGCGGTCTATAGACCCTGCTATCCTTAAAAGCGCAATGAAACTTGATTTTGATGACAAGAAACTGGAGTATATTATTTTCACCTGCTCCAGAGTTTGCTTCATTGTGTTTACACAAAAGCAGAAGGGTAGTGCACAGAAAATGCGTCACGAATCGCATACCAAACTGGGTGTGAACTGCTAACTGAGTGACATGAAGGAAAGTGGCGTCCTACTTGCATCAAAGTAAATACAAATAGCAATATAGACATTTTTGAAAAAATATATTTGACAATCCACATTTCCGTACATATGTGTCCTACGTGTATTTTATTTTGTCTTTCATATCTTTTTGTGAAGGACTTATAGTTTTTGTGGGATGAGATGTTGTGCAAGTAATCATTATTATCAGTGTAATAAGTTATGCATAGTCACCCAGTACCGGTATTCTCTTTCTCTATCTCTGTCTCTGTTTGTCTGTCTATCTGTCTGTCTGTCTGTCTCCTGTCCTCTCTCTCTCTCTCTCTCTCTCTCTCTCTCTCTCTCTCTCTCTCTCTCTCTCTCTCCTCACTCTGTTCACGTGAAATGGTAGTGAGCAAGCAGAATGAAATAAAAGATTGGCACCATTAATAAGCTGCTTTTAGTTGTTGCATAGATTCCCCAAGGGAAAACTAAAATGATGTATTGTGCAATTATGGCCTTACATGAAAGCTTTGAGTTATGAACAATGTAGGAGTTTTATTTCTACAATAGTCCCAGTTCTCTCATATTGGACTCTACATGTAGGCTACTTCAAACCAAATAGCATGTTCTACAGCTGACAAACTTTCCTTGGTCCATTCAGAGTACAAGGAATATTGAAACCGTCAGGTAATTAGGCATTCTGTCTGGTTTACAAAATCCTGTTTAGATAGACAGACAGACAGACAGACAGACAGATAGACAGATAGATAGATAGATAGACAGATAGATAGACAGATAGATAGACAGACAGACAGACAGACAGACAGATAGACAGATAGATAGAGAGACAGATAGATAGATAGACAGATAGATAGACAGATAGATAGACAGATAGATAGAGAAATAGATAGATGGAAAGATGCATAGATAGATAGATAGACAGACAGACAGATAGATAGATAGATAGATATAGATACATAGAGACATACGTAGATACATAAAGATCAGTAGATAGATAAATAGATAGATAGATGGATAGATAGATAGATGGATAGATAGGTAGATAGATACATAGATACATAGATAGTTACATAGATACATGTACATAGATAGACAGACAGACAGAGAAATAATAGATAGATAGATAGATAGATTGATATGTAGATAAATAGATAGATATGTATATATATATATATATATAAATATATATATATATATGTGTGTGTGTCTCTCTCTCTCTCTCTATATCTATATATATATATATATATATATATATATATATATATATATATAATGTGTGTGAGTGTTTGTGTGTGTGTTGTGTGTGTGTGTGTGTGTGTGTGTGTGGTGTGTGTATATATGTGTGTGTGTGTGTATGAGTGTGTGAGTGTGTGTGAATTGTTGTTACTTAATTTGTCACTTCAAATGCCACAGTAAAGGCCATAGAATCCTGAACATTTGTTTCGCAATGCCATGACGATGACGATAAAGATGCTAATCGTGATACTGCTGGGTTACATATACATGTAGAACTGAGACCACTGTGTGACAGGGCTGTACTCGACACTTATGATACATCATGGCGTCAACCAGGCCCGAGAGATACAGACACCTGTGGTGTTGGTCAGATTATTTAACGTTTCCCCTAATAACGCATCCATGAAGTGAATGAGACTCGACTGTGTGGTCGCAGTCTTCCCAGTGAGTCCATAGCACACTCAGT
>CM060306.1:57666690-57674190 GCA_030674185.1 Monoplex corrugatus | reverse complement strand
ACAGGACCTGGGACCACTGCTGACGTGTCCACCTCACGTGACGTCTGCAGAAGGCGCGGCGTGCTGCCCTATAGGTTGGTGTTAAGCGTGGTCGTACAGCTGGGCGACGAGAACGGAGGTTAAACCCATGAAGGCGGTTCCGTATGGTCTGCTGGCTGATGTTGATGTTAGCAGCCACCCTCAGCTGCCTTCGAATGATGCTGGAAGAGGCTGTTCTTGTCTGCAGGGCTTGTCGTTCAATGAGACGATCTTCACGTGGGTTTGTCTTCTTCGGTCGACCAGATCTGCGTCTTTCATGGACCCTCCCAGTGGCTGTGAAGCGTTGAATCAGTCTGACAATGACCGAGATGGACACCTGAAGTCGCCTGGCCACTTCTCATTTGGGAACACTATCTTGGAACCATGCAACAGCTCGTCCCCTCTCAAACTCGCTCAATTTTCGTCGTGGAGGCATTGTCAGATCAGGCCTACTACTGGTGGAATGTCTTCTTATAAAGCCAAGCAAGAGACAGCATCTCACACATAAACAGCAATGCTTGCACGTGCATAATGGTTTTTTCCATCTGGCTTGTGCAATGTGTTCAGGCAGAACGGTCCAAAACAAGGTCCTTTTTCGCAAGTTTCCGCTTTTCCGTTTGCGGCCAAGCTCAGTAGTAGAGAATCCCGTGCAATTTTCGCACTAACACAACATCGCCCACTTACAGCTGAACAAGAATTCATAACAATTTGGCTGGACTGAGAAATAAATAACAGTAGCGAACTGAGTTTATTACGCACCTGTTTTCACATAGTGATCCTTAACTTTTTGTGCGTAGCTTATTTGAAAAAACCCTCGGCACAATGTCAGTAGAACACACACACACACACACACACACACACACACACACACACACACACACACACACACACACACACACACACAAACACTCAAACAAACGACACCACACACACACACCACACACACACACACACACACACACACACACACACACACACACACACACACACACACACACACACACACACACACAGCTGTACAGATTCACCTGCGATCATTCCACGTTCTGTTGTAAACGTCGACAGTATAAGACAATGAAAAATCGACTCAGAAGTAGGTAGATGGAAGAGAAAAGACTCCTATGCGTCTTCTATTGAGCTGAAAAAGGGGAGATTATGTTGTCGGTGCATGAGTCTCTCTCTCTCTCTCTCTCTCTCTCTCTCTCTCTCTCTCTCTCTCTCTCTCTCTCTCTCTCCTCCTCTCTTCTCTCTCTTCTTCTTCTTCTTCTTCTTCTTCTTCTTTCTTCTTCTTCTTCTTCTTCTTCTTCTTCTTCTTCTTCTTCTTCTTCTTCTTCTTCTTCTTCTTCTTCTTCTTTCTTCTTCTTCTTCTTCTTCTTCTTCTTCTTCTTCTTCTTCTTTTTCTTCTTCTTCTTAATGAAGTTTGAAAAAACATAAGCATATTTTACAATGAATGGTCTGAATTTCGAACAAAAAGGTGGAAAAACTGGGATGGAGTTTGTTGCCCTGTCCTTAAAACATACATTTCAAATGTGTAAATCACCTCTGGGCATGTTGTCTGTCAAATGTGTGCGTCTTTACTCATTATTACAAATCCTCCTTATATATAACTCTATTCCTCAAACTGACTTGGACGTATTGCGTATCTCACACAATCAGACCCTTCAGTAGAATATGGAGAACTGCAATCGTCAGGCAAGCTGAGCACATTCCACTATGTTAGTGCACAGTCTGTACCTCCCGTGGGCGTGCATGCTGGATGTTTTATGTTGCCAAAAGCCAAACACTTACATGGCTCGTAGGATTTAAACGTGCGTATTTGACATTCTGTGTGCGTGTATACAAGGGCAGGATTAAATTAAGGCACCGACAGATCTGCACACATGTATTCATCAGGGAAGTCTAAACGATCTCCACCATTTACCTACCAGGCGAAGGTACCTAGGCGGATCGAACCCGGGAGCCTTCGATCAGAAAGCTAACCTTTACCAACTTAACTGCAACATAGCACGCGCGAGTGAATGGAGGAGATACTGGTTGCCTACTACCTGGTTTCAGTGCAAACGTGTGTGCATGGAAAATGTATGTGTTTGGTGTCGACATTTGTGGAACGTGATCGTAAGCCATCCTCAGCTAAAAGTGTACACAGGGACATATCAGTGCTATCATCATCGTGATGTGAACCATAATCAGACTCCGCCAAACGTGAGCCAATCCTTAGGTTTGCCAATCACCATGGTGATTGTGTGAAATCTTTGCACTCCCTGTTTGTCTTGACCAGTTCTTCAAACAGAGTATCGTGATTTGGGACGTTCGCTTTAGATTGCGCATGCAAAGAGAAAGGAAAGGTTCCTGACAAAGATATGAGGTCAATAGCCATGGCAGTTTTGTCCCTTGCTTACATGATGGGACATTTTGAATGAGCACGTTCTGCAAAGGGAAAGGAACTATAAATGCCATATACATGTCGACAAACATCCTCTTTCAAAGATGTATATATATATATATATTTTTTTTTCATGGACATCATTAGAAGAAAAAAAACCCAGCATGCAGTTATCCTTCAGGTATGAAATTGTTGGATTTCGATATTGTTCATCAAATTATTTGGTTTTTGTTTACTTGATTATGTGTGTGTGTGAGTGTATATATTATATATATATATATATATATATATATATATATATATATATATATATATATATATATTGTGTGTGTGTGTGTGTGTGTGTTGTGGTGTGTGTGTGATTTTTTTCCTTCTATTGTTTTCATATATACATTCGCGTAATTTTCTTCTTAAAATGTGAATTTATCTATGTCTCTTCATATGCTTTAGTTAGACATATGGATGTACATGTATGTGTGTGTATATATGTACATGTATGTATATGTATATATGTGTATATGTGTATATATGTGTGTATATGTGTTTGTGTATGTATATGTATGTGTCTATGTGTGTACGTGTTTGTTTGTATGTGCATGCATATATGTATGTTTGTGATTGTATGTGTATATATATGGGTGTATGTATGTATGTACTTGTATGTGTATGTGTGTGTGTTTGTGTATGTATGTATGAATATGTATGGGTGTATATGCAGATGTGTGTATGCATATGTATATATGTGTCTGTATAGATATGTATATGTATATATATATATATATATATTTTTTTTTGTGTCCGGATATGTAAATGTATTTATGCATATATACATATTGCAATGAATGCTTTTCTCTTTCTACATTTTGTTAGATCTGTTGATTATGCATCGTGTACATTTCAAGATGTTTTGTAAAAGCGATATATTTGAAAATGAATGAAAACAAGTTAAAAAAAATGCCATATAGGCCTACATTCTAAGAACTATCATAGATAGGTCAATCGAGTTGAATAAGGATTTATGTTTATGCTTTGTTGATTATACAAAGGCTTTAGATCGGGTGAGACATGAATAATTGATCAACCAACTAGAAAGACTCAATACTGATGGAAAAGATCTACGAACAATCAGAAATATGTATTGGGAACATACAGCTGCAATGAGAATAGAAAACGATATAAGCTCTTTCCAAAACATCAAAGAAGGAATCAGACAGGGTTGTGTTTTGTCACCAGATATGTTTTCTCTTTACAGCGAAAACATCATGAAAAACATAGAGGAAGACCCTTGATTAAAGATTAGAGGAAAAATGATAAACAACAATCGATACGCAGAAGAAACCATGCTAATTGCAGAAAATGAAAGGGACCTACAAAAACTGTATTAAAGATTGGAGGAAAAATGATAAACAACAATCGATAGGCAGATAAAACCGTGCTAATTGCAGAAAATGAAAAGGACCTACAAAACCTTGTGAATATACTAGAAATAGAAAGCAAAGGTAAGGGGTTGGAACTAAACAGCAGGAAGACTGAAGTCATGGTGATCAGTAAAAAACATGAAATCCCATCATGCAAAATAACAGCAAAGCGCACAATCTTGAGAAAGATTGATAAGTGTGAATACCTGGGAACGATCTTTTCACCAGACGGCAGATGCACATCAAAAATAGCCAGCAGAGTCGGCCAAGCCAAAACAGCATCCAAAAAGATGAAAAGTGTTCTTATCAACAAATGCCTATCAATTAACATCAGGAAGAGAGTTCTTGAATGTTACATAGAACCAATACTGTTCTACGGTTGTGAGGAGTGGACAGTCAACAAGCTCAGCCAGAACAAGATTGAGGCAGCCGAGATGTGGTTTCTAAGAAGAATGTTGAGAGTTCCATGGACAGCAAAGAAAACAAACGAGACAGTCTTGATGGAGGCAGACACAAGAAAATCATTCATAAGGAAAGTTACGAAAAGCTAGGCAACATTCATAGACCATTTTGTGAGGAAAGGGAAATTGGAGCATCTGGTCACAACGGGAAAACTAGAGGGAAAGAGAGCACCAGGTATACCCAGGGAGAAGATATTGGACGGACTTGGAGAGTGGCTGAAGACAAAGAGGGTGGAAGAGGTGCTTGAGGCAACAAGAGACAGAAAAAGATGGAAGGCCATGATCGCCAACGCCATGTGGCAAGGCACCTAATGATGATGATGATGATGATGATGATGATGATGACGCTGTGCATGTAACGGTCAGAAGAATGGACACGGCATACTTCCTGAAGTGAAGGTCAGATGTGATCAACATTTATCAATTTTTATTTTTTCATAAAGTGTTTGGAACGGGTATAGAAATTTTAGACTGATTTTTGCTCTCTCTCTCTCTCTCTCTCTCTCTCTCTCTCTCTCTCTCTCTCTCTCTCTCTCTCTCTCTCTCTCTCTCTCTCTCTCTCTCCTCTCTCTCTCTCTAACTCTCTCTCGCTTCTCTATCTTTGTGTCTCTGTCCCTGTGCCTGTCTCTGTCTGTCTGTCTGTCTCTCTTTGTGTCTCTGTCTGTCTGTCTCTCCTTCTCTCCCTCTGCTTCCTTTAGCTTTTGGCAAATTCATGTTTATGTGATGAGACATTATTACAAATTAACAGCAATTTCTAAACACCATAAACACAGATTCTCCATTCCGAAAGGTTTGATAGTATCTGAAATGTCTCTGTAGCCACTGAACAGGACAATGAAAATAATATGAATACTTGACTATGTAACTTCAAAATAAAAAAATATATCAGAAAGAAAGCATAAACGCATACATGATTTCCCAGTATTATTTATATCTTAATTTTGCACACGTGTAAACATATTAATAAGGGGGGAACGCGAGAAACATATTGCATCCAGCGTCATAATGTATACCATAACCAAACTGATTGACTTGCAGCCGAGTCCTTCAACACGCCATTCATCTTCGTAATAGCATGCAGGCCGCGAGCAAACCACAGCAAGCAACATGTTTGACTCGGCCTGTTCCTTAAAGAACAGGCGAAGATTGGAGGAGGCTGCAGGACTCAACAGCAATTGCCTGTGGAAAATTGACTTACGCCAAATAAGAAGGCAATATCTGGGGTGTTACTGTCCCTGACTGGCTTAAAGGGAAGCTATTCATGAGCATGTTCAGCTTGTAGCTGTCAGTAGCGAGGACAGGATCAGATATTCTCAGCCGATGAAGTTTGGCTGTAGCCGACCTTTGTCTTGCATGTTTATCTTAAAGTCAAAAAACTTTATATAGCAGAGGGGAGGGGGGAGTTGGATTGACCTTTTTTCCTCACTCTCTGTCTGAATATTCTCGTGTCTCTGCCTTTCTCTCTTTCTCACTGTTCATATGTCTGCGTTTTTCCCCTCTTTTATCTGTCTGTGTTCAGTCTGTCTGTCTCCGTCTTTCTTTCTATCTTGGTCTTTTTCCCTTTGCGTATGTATATAACCTTTAATCTTCTTTTCCGTTAACACCATAAAAAGTCAATGTAGCGCTACATTAAGCAACTGTTAGCCAGATTTTTGCCGCTCTGCTGGTTGTGTGCCAAAACCAAATGCTGCGGTTTTTTTTTTAACCATTTTGTAAATGTTGATGGTTTATCGCTTTTCTTCTGTATTCCCCTCCACCCCCCTCCTCCCTCAACAATTTCCCGGAGGACTAATTGAGCGAGGCTGTCGGATCTTGTTATATGGCCTTACCAATGTAGTTCTGTTTTCTTCTCTGAAGTCTGCAAATCTTCATAGTGCTCAACGTGTTGCTCGATAGTTTGACGCACTTGTTCATTGGTGATAAAATGTTTCACTGTTAAAAACAAGGTTTCCAGTGCAACATTCTATATGGTTTGAAGTCATGAATAGTCAAAACTAGATGAATAAAAAAATAAATACATAATAAATAAATAAATAAATAAATAGATAAATAAAAGAGGGGTGACTCCAGCAATTGAGGTAATGGGCTTAAAATAACTTGGCCAGATACACGGTAACACCGCTCTCTCTCTATCTCTCTCTCTCTCTCTCTCTCTCTCTCTCTCTCTTCTCTCTCTCTCTCTCTCTCTCTCTCTCTCTCTCCCTCTCTCTTCTCTCTCTCTCTCTCTCTCTCCCTCTCTCTCTCTCTCTCTCTCTCTCTCTCTCTCTCTCTCTCTCTCTTACACGCGCACACACACACTAACACTCACGCGCACGCACGCACACAGACACACACAGAGACACACACACAGACACACACAGACACACACACACAGACACACACACACACACAGACACCACACACACAGACACCCACACACACACAGACACCCACACACACAGACACCCACACACACACACACACACACACACACACCTCCCACCTCTCCCCAATACACAATCACTCGTGCGCACCCGCAGACACACACATACACAGACATACTCGCACACACGCATCCCTCCACTGCGCATGAATGTCTAAGGTCAAAAACATTTTTCTTTTTATGACATGGCGTCTCTTCTCCCAACAAAAAGAAATCACTTAACCAGTGTCCATTTTCACATCCACAGAACCTCATCTCTTACTGTAAGTAAACAAGAGAGATTGAAATGTGTATCGTATTTCATGAGCAAATCCATTCTATCACAAAACACACCACGAAAAATCATTTGATGAATTCATTTTTATATTGCTTCTATGATCAATAGGGTATATTCGTTTCTCAGCAGCTACGGAATGTTGTTCAATGTTAGACTGGAAAATAAGCTTGTGCAAGTTTATGCCAGGTATGTTCTTCCCCGTCTTAAATACTAGCCATGGAAACAGCTCAGACTATAGACGTGCGTAAAACTGAGTCTCGTTCTTCCCATCCCACTTCTCTCTGTTTGCTCTCGACTACCTCCCCTTGTATGGCTGCCTGCAAGGAGTGCGCAGATCGGTGGGTGAAAAATAGCTTTGGTCTCCAGTAAGTTATTTGCTTCACAATGCCTGTCGAAGGACTTCCGTGTACTCTGGAAAGTATACTGAATACATTACTTTACGCAAATGTCAGTGACTTCTTTCAGAATCGAAGGCAGAGGTCACCAGTACTTCGTATGAGTACAATAACAGGTATGGGCCA
>CM060306.1:57649190-57661690 GCA_030674185.1 Monoplex corrugatus | reverse complement strand
TTGATCTCTCTGTTTTTCAGAGAACAGATGAAGATTTGAAGGAGGCTGCAAATCCCAACAGCAACTGATTGGGCGAAATTGGCCTTCATCAAATAAAAAGAAATATCCGTGGTATTTCTGTCCCTGGCTTGCAAGCAGCTCTCAGTAGGGAGGACAGGATCAGAGAATCCGAACTGATGAAGTTTGGCCGTGGCCAACCTTTGTGTTATATGTTTATCTAAGGGTGAAGACATAAAAAAGGCATGGGGCTTGTGAAGCGATCCCTTTGTTTGTCTGTTTCTTTCTTTCTGTCTCTCTGTTTCTATTGTCTCTGCCTGCATGTATGTTTTTGTTTTCAGTTTGTCTGTATCTGTCACTCTATTTCTCTAAACATCCGTCAGTCAATCAATCTGTCTCTCCCTATTTTTATTTTCTTGCATTCTTCCTGTCCGCATTTGTACGGAACGTTTAGGCAATGCTCATGATCATATGTGACATTTTCAGTTCCCATGCATAGGAATGGTTCACCAATAAAACTGTTTTGTGTGTGTATGTGTACTAATATTCTATCTTATAAATTGTCAATAAAAAATGGAGCAACTGAATATGCAATATGTCAAATAAAATATGAACATACGCGCGCGCGCGCACGCACGCACGCACGCACGCACACACACACACACACACACACACACACACACAACACACACACACACACACACACACACACACACACACACACACACGTAGTAAACGGAAAGTGTGCTTCTAACCCAAAAGAAATTTACCTCCTTTAACTGAATGTCTTCTTTATTCAAATCAGTTCAAAAATATTTTGAAATTAGCATTGTACCTGTATAGTCCATACCTCATCGAAGATCCAAAGATAGATCTATACAGAACGAACCTGTGCCTAGGAAAGCGAGACATTATCCCCCCATATCTCTCTCTCTCTCTCTCTCTCTCTCTCTCTCTCTCTCTCTCTCTCTCTCTCTCTCTCTTTTTTTTTTTTTTTTTTTTCTCTGTCTTTGTCTCTCTGTCTCTCTTCTTTCTTTAACACATACACATAAACACACAAACGCGCGTTCACGCTCGTGCGCGCCCGCACGCACAACACACACACACACACACACACAACACACACACACACGCACACGCACGCACACAATGCACGCACGCACCAATTCATTACATGTGCATAACTCAAGATAGCTTTCATTCCAGAGCTTGGGTCTCCTTTCCAGACACAAGGAAGTTACTAAACCACGTCCATGTTCACATCCACACGACCTCAATATCGTACAACACGCGAAGCAAACAACTGAGATTGAAATGTGTTGCGATGGACACCTAATTATTCTCTCAGTTTCGGTTTGAGAGTAATTATTAAATTGTCTTCCCTTGTCAGTCTTTAGTTTAGAAGTCTGGTGAAGCGCAGCTGAATACAATTTTGTAATATTTTTTTTTTTATATGAAATACTGTTCTCAGTCATGGATTTGAACAGACATTAAAGTTTAAAAAAATGGTTATCATTGTCATGAAGCATTAAGCCTAATTCGTTTAAAGTTCGGCAAATGAAAGTATGACCCAAGCGCTGCTTCCAGCACATCTTGTAATTTTCGTCGGTGTCAGAATTCACCAGTGAGAAACGAGCCCTGTAAAATTACAACCTATTGTCCGCTGGTGATTTGCCACTTATGAAGAAAGAAATTTCTGATTGGATTAACAATTAAGAGTGCCATTGTGTTGTGTACCTAAGATACATGTATATGATAATATATATATATATATATATATATATATATATATAAAAAAGATAGAATAGAGAGAGAGAGAGAGAGAGAGAGAGAGAGAGAGGGGGAGAGAGAGAGAGAGAGATGAAATTGTTTTGGCGTCGGTTCTGGAATGGTAAAAGACATTTCATACTGATCCAATTAGTGTATGGGGAGAAAAGTTGAAAGTCATCTGTGTTCCTGTTACTGCCCCGCCATCGTCAATGTGAAAAGATCCTTCGTCATTTCTCCATCACGTATTATTACTTCAAGTGTGTGATCAAGTTTTTCAAGTTGGACATGCGTGTTGTTGAGTCTGGTTGTTATGTCTGCCATGGGGGTCTGTTTTTGAAAAGTGCCACACTTGCCAAAGCGAAAGCGCTTTGAATAATTTCTGAAAGAGGACATTGTTTTGCAGGTTTGTTTATGATTCTGACGATATGACAGATGGACCAAAGTTTCTTTCTTATTGTCTCCTGCAACATGTTGACACCATGAAGCTTAAATGTGACTGCCCTATGGACAATATGTTTTGGGAATGAGAGATTGAATGATTAAAAGTAGGCTTTAATGCACATACGTGCAAATGTATTTGAAGCAGTTAAAGATAAAGCAGTGCGCACGGAATGGGCCAGGGTTTCAAGATCAAGGAAGGATGTGTATTACCAGCTGGCTTTTGTATCGTCCTTGCGCTATCTTGTAACTTCTGTTTGCCTAGTGCGTCATGTATTGAGGTTGCTACTTGATGTGTGTAATGTGAGCTGTGTTTCAGTGTGGATGACTGGATAAGAATGCATTCTGAACCGTAACATTGCTTAGAATTGATTCGTTAAAAAGAATGAATATTTTTTATCGTGGTCTGCTGCTTAAAAAGGTGGAGGGGAATAATCTGTTTGTACTGTTTTGTGGAGTCTGTTCGCTTAAGGCAGTGTTGTATAATTTGTGAAGAGGAAGATTCTTTCGCAGTGTTGTGGACACAGCTGGTATGATCGTTTCTAGCTCGAGGGCATATTGCCATTTATTGGCCACTGTGACCGGATGGGGTGCATGTAATGATGGGCATTTGTCTTTGTAGAATGCAGATATATTTTGTTTGAGGACATGTGGTTGTTGGAGGAAAAGTGATGATCTATAAGTGATTCCTTTTTTATTACACATGCGTAACTCACACGCACATAATCTTATACCATCTATATGACAAGTGTGAAGATTTCCTACTGTTCATCCACTAGACACATATGCACTCAAGCACATTTCATTGGTTGTACATATAGCTACAATAGTGCTGTTTTCAGAACAGAACACTCATCATTCAACTATCAGCACCCACTGCCTACCACCTACGCCTATCTTTTTTGTTGATGTGTGGGTGATGGCGGCTTGACTCGTGGACCCCATGGATTAGTCACTTGAATGGGTATATACTGATGCACATTATTGGAAGTAAAGAAGGCTTAGTACTTATTCCAGGTTAGTTAGCTTTGGGTGCACCCTGAAAGTTGAATACACCATTAATTAAGTACCGTACTAGGTAAATAAACTGTGTAACTAATTACTAATTGTTATGGCGTGAGTGAAAAAGTAAATGTCGTAAGTCTTTATCTTAGCAGTGTGGTTGTGTATTGTTACGTCGTTTCTCTCGTTTACCAAACGAAATGGCATTCGTCACGTGTTTGATAAAAAAGAGTGTCACCAACCTGCAAGAATGACGTGCATGGATTTTTACCAATGCGTACATATAGTGTACTGTCTATTCTCTTGTTGGACAATTAGTATGTAATTATCCTAGTTGATCACACCTGCAAGACTGACGTAATGCTGTAATTGTTCTGTACTGTCAGTACATGGGTCGTGACAAAATGTATATGTATGTACTTCACCATAAAATCCGTTCTAACACGAACAAACATGGCAGAAATTTGATGAATTTATTTTTAAGTTGCTGTCCTGATCAATGGGATATAGTTTTTCTCAGTAGGTGAGACACGAGATTATAATGTTATTACGAAATATGAAAGCGGAAAATAAGCTTGTCTGTACAAATTTCACGGAAGTGAGTTCTTTACAGTGTAGAATATTTGCCATGATTACTTCTAAAACTGAACGTGTATAAGACTGAATATCGTTCCTGCCCCCCCCCTCTCCTCCTTCTTCTTTTTCTTGTTATTGTTGTTGTTCTTCTTCTTCAGCATCAACATCTTCTTTTTCCTCTTTCCATTTCTCTCTATTTCTCTCTCTCTCTCTCTCTCTCTCTCTCTCTCTCTCTCTCTCTCTCTCTCTCTCTCTCTCTTTCTCTCTCTCTCTCTCTCTCTCTCTCTCTCTCTCTCCTCTCTCTCTCTCTCTCTGTTTTCATTTTTGTTTTGTTTTTCGTTTCTTTTCTCTATTAAAAATTATCTAGACCTGTGTGCCTGTTTCTCCTTCCTTCTTTTTTTCTCGTTCTTGTTTCCTCTTTCTTTGTGAGTGGGTATATTATATTTTATTCTTTCATTTTTGTCGTTTTGGTAATCATGTAACATTGATTGGCATAAGGCAAAAAGGTTGTGAAATACATTTATATATTTCTGTGTGTCTAATTTCATGATAGTCTTTAACACAAACGATTGTAATGAAAATATCAAGAGCTTCCTCCTACCTATTAATCTGCTCTCCCTCGATCTTGCGATGAATACAATTTTTTAGATGTATAATTAGACATTCCTGTTTTTCTCTGACACTATTGTGTTGTGTTTGCTATTCATTCTGCTTTCATGTATTTGTTTGGTGTTTCCTGGAAACTGTGAGAAATATCAGTATAATTTGTTATCTTGTCGGTCAAGTGAATTACAAATTACATATCCTACCGGATGATGATAATCACTGGATTTTTTTCCTTTTATCATATTTATCATTTATTGTATACTGTTGTTTTAAACAACTGTCTTGAAAACATGCAAAAAAATACTTTTATCACTTGCAACGCCGACACAATCACTTGGTTATACTTCTGAGCTGTGGTGACAGTCATTTTTCGTTTTGTTTTGTTTCGAATTTGAAAACGCCTACAAGGCACCAGGTTCTTGTGCCTTATGGTTTCTTCAAGGACTGTAATAAACAAATACAATTGTTGCTGCAGTCTAGGAAAGCGAATGAATAGAAAGATAACTAAAAGTGATCGAAAACTTACTACCACAACTTTCTGTTCTTTACTGTTACTGGCTGGCAAGGTGAGTGAAGTTAAACAAATGTTGGAGTTCGTGCCCATTTGCTTCAAGGTGCTATTGGTATGCTTGATTTGTTTCTTTTTCTTGTTTTGTTTTTGAAGTGAAATGGCTGATATAGCAATCCGTGTATTGGGAACATTAACGGAAGCCTGTGTGATGAGGTGTTCGTAGGTGGTGTTGATGGACTGAGCAGGTGGCATTCCATTGCACAATCGTTTGTACCTACGTGCATGACAACGTATTTTGCATTGGGGAAACATTTTGAGTGGTCAATGATGTTTGTGAGAGTGCTGATAGTTGCTGCGTTGCGGGTTCTTACGCGAGTTTTTTTTTCCTGTGTTTCCAACGTCTCCTGTTAATGTTGTTGACATTTTGAGTCATCTAGAATCAAGTGTGTGCATATGTCAGGAAGGGTGAATGGTGAGGGAATAAGGTTTTGTTTTGGTGTGTGCTGTTTCGTGAATGCTGTTGTTTGGTGTTCACCATGGCTATCTTTTGCATTAGTTAGGTTATTCATTATATTGTGTGGGTCGTTTGCAGTGTTTGTGTGATATTTATCTCTGGCGGTGCGGGAATTGATGGCAATTTCATTTGGTGGTTTATGTGAGGGATGAGATGAAGCGTATCTATACTTTTCCATTGTTTTTATTCTTTCTCCCCATTTATAGCCGTGTGTGTGTGTGTGTGTGTGTGTGTGTGTGTGTGTGTGTGTGTGTGTGCGTGGGTGCGTGTGTGTGCGTGCGTGCGTGCGTGTGTGTGCGTGCGTGCGTGTGTGTGTGTTTCAGCGCTTAGATTTGATTTTATCAAGATTTTGCGCTATATAAATATTGTAATTATTATTATTATTATTATCTTCTATTGTTCATGGTTGTAGTGATGATTTGGGTTGTAGAAGATGGGCAGGGAATAGTTTGGCTTTGTTGAGCATGGCTGATAACGTTTTGTGTTTGTCTTTGTTTACGTGCTTGTATGTACCCTCCGGTGTTTGGAGGGGAGGAGAAGAGAGAGAGAGAGAGAGAGAGAGAGAGAGAGAGAGAGAGAGAGAGAGAGAGAGAGAGAGAGAGAGAGAGAGAGAGGAGCTATGTGTGCCTGTTTGTGCATCTTTGTGTAAGAAAGAAGAATAGAACACGACGAGGAATGTGCCAAATTGTTACCGTAGGCCAAGTACGTCGTATTATGAAACAGCGCCACTTCTACACTTAATTTCATCGTTGTTTGAAATTCATTACGCAGACGTGCATACTTCAAGATTCATATCACAATTACACACAGTTATGTGAAGCCCAGACTAGACCTTCACCACACCAAAATCCCAGGGAACATTATACAGAGTCAACATTCCGTACCAGTCACTAGATTTTTCTTTAGTTGTTTCTCTAAACGAAACAGGATTGGATGCTGCACTAAGGAAGACTGGAGACCCCGAGACGTTTGCCTGTAGAGAATTGTGCAGCCAATATCGGAGGTATTTCTATCTCAGTTGTCGTGACAGAAATGACGTATGAGCCGATTAAGCTCGTAATTGTCAACAGGAAGGACAGGAATGAGGTTTTCAAGCGAATCAAAATCAGCTGTTCTCGATTTTTCAACTTTTTTATGTTGGGAACGAAAATGTCTGACCTGATGAATTTAAACTATGCTCTCTCTCTGTCTCTCTCCGTCTCTCTGTCTGTCTGTCTCTCTCTGTCTCTGTCTCTGTCTCTCTCTCTCTATCTCTCTCTCTCTCTCTCTCTGTCTCTCTCTCTCTCTCTCTCTCTCTCTCTCTCTCTCTCTCTCTCTCTCTCCTTCTTCTTCTTCTAATAAAATGTTATATTGAGAAACTGGCCGTTATCCTCTGTTTTTGAAAACTTAAATGAAATGTATTAAATACTGGTTGGAATTAACCCAGCTCCCAATGTCAAGATTGTGCAAGCAGGCATATGAGATGTTATTGAATCAATTAGATTCGGGTAAACAAAACTGGGCATAGTTCGTTAAAAAAATGTTAACCACAAATATGATTGGTTCCTTTCCTTTAAAAGTATATTTCAAACCGAAAAATAAATAAAGGCCGTAACAAATAAATGGCACAGAAGCAATCTTGCTCGTTTAGACTAAGAGCCTTAAGACTAAATGGAACAACAAGATGGTTTTACTCAAATTCATCGACACACACTATTTGTCCCATGTGTGATGCAGAGGCAGAAGATAAATGCATTTTTGTTTGTTTGCAAGTCGTATAAAAGTATACGACAAAAATGCATAATCTTTGATGAGGACATTTCAAGTCAAAGGATCATTATAAGAATACTCATGACTGAAGATGAAAAATATCAAAATCCCTCGCTAAATTTATCGCCCTTGCTTGGAAAGTCGGAGAAAGAAAACAACACAGCAATAAATTAATGTAAGTTTATCTCCAGTGAAGATATCACTTTATACTGTTCCTGGGTTTATTTGCTGGACTTGGGTGTTCCTCTTATTTAATGACTAATTACTTCGGTGGTCAACTGTTACAATTGTTTCTTCAACTTTTTGTTCAACATTTTTTTTGTTCAACTTTTTCTTCAGCGTTAGAGATAAAAAAAGAAAACAAAAATGTTAAATGGATGTAATATTAGCCATGACTATGTATATGAATCTTTATTTCGTGAAAACGTCGCCGTAAATTTAATGACTTTGTTTTGTGCTCCTTGCCACAATGACAAAAATGTCAATGGCAATAAACCATTTTCAGTGTCAGTGTCAGTGTCAGTGTCAGTCTCTCTTTCTCTCTCTCTCTCTCTCTCTCTCTCTCTCCTTGTTCTCTCTCTCTTTCTCTCTCTCTCTCTCTCACTCTCTCTCTCTCTCTCTCTCTATATAATATATATATAATATATATATATATAATTAGCTTCGTGGCAATGAAGCTACACTCACACTGAAAAGATAATGGCTCAAAAGTAGTAATATTGGTTTCCATGTAACAGCACGGGAACAGTACACCCTAAAATAAAACTGCGCCTACAAACACCATGACCTAGTTATTACCCTACAATAGATTTAATCAGTACTTGAATCAGCCTGGTAAATACGGTAAATTCAGTACATTAATCAATTGACAATTATGCCCTTTTTTTTTCTTTTGCTTTGGAGGAGGGGGGAGTGGCGCGATTTTGAGGTCTTGGGAGACTGTTAGTAATTGCTTATGTGGAAAATTGGCCTCTGTCTATCACAAAGCCATAGCGTAAAGGACCCACATAACATACATACATACATACATTTATACTATACATACATACATACATTTATACATACATACACTACACATACATACATACATACATACATACATACATTCATACATACATATGTACATATCTATCTATCTATGTATCTATCTATGAATCTATGTATGTATCTGTCTGTCTATGTATGTATGTATCTATCAATGTATCTATGTATCTATCAATCGATCTATCTATCGATCTATCTATCCATCTCTCTTTGTGTCTCTGTGTCTCGCTCTCTCTCTCTGTATATGTATATATATATATATATATATATATATATATATATATATATATATATATATATATATGTGTGTGTGTGTGTGTGTGTGTGTGTGTATACACGCATGCATATATATATAGTATAAAAGAGAGAGAGAGAGAGAGAGAGAGAGAGAGAGAGAGAGTGATATATGATATATAGATATGTATATAAGTGTTAAAAGGGCTTATATATATGTAACACACACACACACACATACACACACTATATATATATATATATATATATATATTTACACACACACACACACACACACACACACACACACACACACACACACACACACACACACACACACACACGCAAACACACACACACACATATGAGGATGATATCCATGATTCTGTGGAGTTCCATCCAGAATTGAGACTGCGTGACACTGCGTTACTCAACGCGTATTATAATAATATATCCTGGCGTCAACCAACTGGAGAGATACAGACACCTGCGGTGCTGGTTAAAAAATTAATCATCACTGTCAGTATCAGTAACGCATCTGTGAAGTGGGTGAGGCTCGACTTTATGGTCCCAGTCTTCCCAATGAGCCCATAGCATGCTCAACTCTGGATAGTAGCTTGTGAAATCCGATGAATACCACGATGATTTTTGAAGGAAATGGTGGGGATTCAACACACCTTCCAGTCTGTGGTAAGTTCCACTAACCACTACACCACAACGACTGGTTGAGATGAGTTTTTTTTTTCCCAAGAGCGGTAAGTCCGTTCTGTCTGTGTATCTGCTTTGTTGTTGTTGTTTTTTTCTTTTTTTTTTTTTTTTTTGCATCTATTTGTGTATCTGCCTCTCTGTCTCTGTCTCTGTGTGTCTGTATGTCTGTTTCTCTCTGTCTGTCTCTGTCTCTGTTTCTCTCTCTATCACTCTCACTCACCCACACACACATACACATACACACACGTGCAGACATCATCGTCATCATTATCATGTGCCCCTCCGCATGGCGTTGATGATCATTGCCCTCCATACGATTTATCTTTTGTCACTGCAAATACATAATTCACCCACCCTCTCTGTCTTCGTCCACTCCGCAAGTCCCTCGTAACACACACGCACGCACACACACACACACACGGACACAACACACACACACACACACACACACACACACACACACACACACACACACACAACACACATACACACACGCACACACACAATCACACACACCACGCGCGCGCTCACACACACACACACACACACCCGCACAAGCGCGCGCGCACGCACGACCACACACACACACACACACACACACACACACACACACACACACACACACACACACACACGCACACAAGCCCTATATTTGCTCGCTGCCGAAGATAAACATTTATGCCAGAATCACCCCTGCTGACACAGAGCCAAATCTTCATTGTATCAGATGTATGCGGACCCATCATTCCGGTTCAGTTCTCATTGTTGTCATCGCGCATCGCCCAACAACCTGGCAAGTCTGTGAAACGTGATAGTGATTGCTCGTAGAATACTGGCCCTCGTCAAACATGAAGCCAATATCTGTGGCGTTTATTGTCCCCTCAGTTGATTGATGGGCGTGATGTATGAGCCTATTCAGCATGTCACTGCGAGCAAGAAGGACAGGAGCAAAGGTTTCCAAGTCAAAAGAAGTGTGGCTGTGGTCGTTCTTATTTTTGTTCTTACTTTATGTGCTCCCCCTTCTTTCTCTATCTGTCTGTTTCTGTATCTGTCTGTCTGTCTGCCTGACTCTCTTTCTCTCTCTTGCTTTCTCTCTTCCTCCATCTGTCTGTCTCTCTGTGTCTGCCTCTCTCTTTGTCTCTGTCTCTCTCTCTTTCACTCTCTCTCTCTCTTCTGTCTTTCTGTCTCTGTTTCTCTTCTGTCTCTGTCTGTCTGTATCTCTTTCTCTGTCTCTGTCTCTGTTGTCTGTATCTCTTTCTCTGTCCCTGTCTGTCCCTCTCCGTGTCTCTGTTATTTTCTCTCTCTCTCTCTCTCTCTCTCTCTCTCTCTCCTCTCTCTCTCTTCTCTGGCTGGCTGATGTCTGTCTGTCTGTTCTTCTCTTCTCTCTATTCTGTCTGTGTTCTCTTTTTGTGTGTGTGTGTGTGTGTGTGGTGTGGTGTGTGTGTGTGTGTGTGGTGTGTGTGTGTGTGTGTGTGTGTGTTGTGTGTGTGTGTGTGTGTGTGTGTGTTACAGTTATGCAAAATCATTCTCTTAAATTTAAAGCTGTAATAGACATTCTTACATTTCCTGATACACCAATGGAAAAAAATCTTATTTTTACCACAGTGACAATGAGCAACATGTGGCCTAATTCTTTCATAATACAATGATTGCAGACTAGAATTCCCAATCAAATGTCGTCTTTGGAACTTTAAACAAAATAGGATCGTTTGGAGAATCCTCATATGAATGCTGGTGGGAAATTGCTCAACGTTTCAAGAGAATCCAATACCGATAGCAGTTTTTTCCCCTGGATTGTTTGGTGGAAAGGATGTAGCCTTCGAGCACGCTCAGCGCGTAACTATCAACAAGAATGTCAATAAAGACCAAGCTCTGGTCGAAGTTTCATTGTGTATTTTATGAGGTGAGCTGAGCTATGAGATCTTTGATCTCGATCTCACTGATCGAAAGTATGATTTCTACTTTTCCCTCATTCTCTCTCTCTCTCCTCTCTCTCTCTCTCTCTCTCTCTCTCTCTCTCTCTCTCTCTCTCTCTCTCCTCTCTCTCTCTTTCTCTCGGGGTCTTACTGTAAATCCACATATGGAAAAAGTGCATACATATGCTATAAAACGTTTTTTGGCTGTACCAATTCACTCTTCTAATACTGTTTTATATGGAGAAACTGGAAGATATCCTTTATACATTAGAACCTTTGTGAAGAGTATTAAATACTGGTTGAAATTGTTAAGGCTTCCACAATCTCGGTTATGTAAACAGGCATATGAAATGATGGTTACTCAAATGGAAATAGGAAAACAGAACTGGGCCTATCAGGTAAAAAAGGCTTTATCAGAACTTGGGTTTGGAATCGTGTGGTTGTCCCAGGGAGTAGGAAATGAGTGTCAGTTTATTAATGAATTTAAAACAGGCTTATTTGTTCGTTTAAACAAAATTGGCACTCAGATATGGAAAACAAAGAAAAATATAGTTGGTTCTTCTCATTTAAAGATGTTTTTCAAACCGAAAAATATCTCAGTGTTGTTACGGATAAATGGCAAAGAACTAATTACGCAAGATTTAGATTAAGAACACTTGGTTTCAATGCAAATAAAAATTGGTTTCAACCTGGGACGTCCACAGTATATCCTTGCCCCTTATGTGGAAACAATGTCGATAATGAAAAACACTTTTTATTCCAATGCCAAATTTTTGACACAATACGTGGAAAATGCAAAGTTTTTGAATCCGACATGGCCAAAAGACAAGATGTTGTATCTATTTTGTCATCTGATGACGAAGTCATAATCAAATCAGTGGCACTATACATTGCGGAAGCACAAAAAATAAGACATAAACACTTACAAGCCCGACAATAGTGCTAGACAATATCATACTGGGATTAATTTAATCTCTTTTGACTGATGTGGGCTATATCACGTTAACTCCAAAAGAAGCCGCTTTATTATAGACTCTGTTTTGTAAAGAGCTGTTTTCATTTGCTTTATTTTGCTTTGTTTGCCGATAATTTAAGAGTAGTTAATAATATGAAAATAATGGTATATTTGTAGAATATGTTAGAAGTGGATATTGAAAGGGTATATAGACACTTAAGGGTCTACTATACATGTTAACAAAAACAAAAACAAACAAACAAACCAAAAAACAAATAAATAAAAGGCATAGTGATGTCCCTTGTTAACAGAGTATTTTGGGGCAGTTATGTGAAGATTATATTATTATCACTAAATGTAAGGTTTGGGTGGTCTAGCCCAGATGTTTCATCATATTACAGTTTTGATGTGTGTGTGTGCGCGCACGAGCGCGCGCCCGCGTGTGAGCGTATATGGATGCGTGTGAGTGGGTGTGGGTGT
>CM060306.1:57629190-57644190 GCA_030674185.1 Monoplex corrugatus | reverse complement strand
CAGCCGTCTACAGCACCTATCTCCAGTCTCCAGCCATCTACAACACCCATCTCTACTCTCCAGCCATCTACAGCACCCATCTCCACTCTCCAGCCATCTACAACACCCATCTCCACGCTCCAGCCATCTACAACACGCATCTCCACTCTCCAGCCATCTACAACACCCATCTCCAGTCTCCAGCCGTCTACAGCAGCTATCTCCAGTCTCCAGCCATCTACAACACCCATCTCCACTCTCCAGCCATCTACACCACCCATCTCCACTCTCCAGCCATCTACAACACCCATCTCCACTCTCCAGCCATCTACAACACCCATCTCCACTCTCCAGCCATCTACAACACCCATCTCCAGTCTCCAACCGTCTACAGCACCTATCTCCAGTCTCCAGCCATCTACAACACCCATCTCCACTCTCCAGCCATCTACAACACGCATCTCCACTCTCCAGCCATCTACAACACCCATATCCACTCTCCAGCCATCTACAACACGCATCTCCACTCTCCAGCCATCTACAACACCCATCTCCAATCTCCAGCCGTCTACAGCAGCTATCTCCACTCTCCAGCCATCTACAACACCCATCTCCAGTCTCCAGCCATCTACAACACCCATCTCCACTCTCCAGCCATCTACAACACGCATCTCCACTCTCCAGCCATCTACAACACCCATCTCCAGTCTCCAGCCGTCTATGGCACCTATCTCCACTCTCCAGCCATCTACAACACCCATCTCCAGTCTCCTGCCATCTACAACACCCATCTCCACTCTCCAACCGTCTACAACACCCACCTGCAGTCCCTGCTGGTGACAGCGCGGAGCAGGACAACACACACTATCATGCTGAATTCCCCTGCATGCCTACAAGACACCCCAAATCACCTGCAGTTCAACAAATACTGGGACGAAGTGCTACAGCAATAACTTCCCAACAGAATTGTGTAGATCCTGCATCTATTATCAGTTTGATTGTAAGAACATTGGTCTATTTGACGCTTGATTTATCTTCTATAATTTTCTCACATGTAATTTTTCTTCTTTCTCTATTTCATTTATTTAATTTTATCTTATTACTATTTTCTTTATTTTGTTTTCTTCTCCTCCTGCTCCGCCTCCTCCTCCTCCTCATCCTTCTTCTTCTTCTTCTTTTTCTTCTTCTTATTATTATCACTATCATCATCAGCATTCTTCTTCTTCGTCTTCTTATCATTATTATCATCATTAACATCATCATCATCATAATTATCGTCAGCATCAGCATCATCATTGATGTTATTAACATTATCTGTATTTATTTATTTACTTATTCGTTAATTTATGTACTTGCTCATCTGTCTATCCATCTGTCTATACTATCTATCTACGTCTCTACCTCTCTATCTATCTATCTATCTATCTATCTATCTATCTATCTATCTATCTATCTATCTATCTACATCTATCTATTCTTTAAGTACTGACTGTGTACGTTTCTTGATTTCATTGTAATGTTGTTTTGATTTTAGTATTCAGCATGTATATCCTTGAGCTGTACTTGTTGCTGTAAAAGCTTTTACTGTTGAAAAATAAAGCATCATTGTCATTGTCCATTGTCGATCTATCTATGCATCTATCTATCTATCTATCTATCTATCTATCTATCTATCTATGTATCTATATGTCTATCTAATCTATCTATCTATCTATCTATCTATACTATTCTTTAAGTACTGACTGTGTACGTTTCTTGATTTCATTGTAATGTTATTTTGATTTTAGTATTAAGCATGTATATCCTTGAGCTGTACTTGTTCCTGTAAACAGATATCATGTGTATAGAATAGCAACGGCAAGTTTGAAAAATGGCTTCTAGCCAATAACTTTTACAGTTGGAAAATAAAGCATCATTGTCATTGTCATTGTCATTTTCTCTCTCTCTCTCTCCCTCTCTGTTTCTCTCGCACTTTCTCCCTCGCTGTCTCTGCGACCACCTCCATCCCGCCTCTCTGTTTCTCTGGGTGTCTCTCTCTCTCTCTCTTTCTCTGTCTCTCTCTCTCTTTCTCTCTCTCTTCTCTCTCTCTCTCTCTCTCTCTCTCTCTCTCTCTCTCTCTCTGTGTATCTCTCGCACTCAAATTGTCTGTCTGTCTGTCTCCCTCTCTCTCTCTCTCTCTCTCTTTCACACACACACACACACACACACACACACACACACACACACACACACACACACACACACACACACACACACACACATGCACACACAAGCATAGATGTGGGCATTCGTTCTCTCTCAAATGTTCTTTCCCCCAAAACAAAATAAAGGGTCTGGGGGCACCCGCTGTGGAAAATCGGTCTTTGTCAAACATGAAACTAAGTTTGCGTTGTTGTTTTTTTATCCCTGGCATAAAGTATCTATCTCTCTCTTCTCCTCTCTCTCTCTCTCTCTCTCTCTCTCTCTCTCTCTCTCTCTCTCTCTCTCTTTCTCTCTTTCTCTCTCTCTCTTTATCTCTCTCTCTGTGTCTGTCTCTCTCTCTGTGTCTCTTTGTCTCTCTGTCTCTTTCTCTCTCTCTCTGTCTCTCTCTCTCTCTCTCTCTCTCTCTCTCTCTCTCTCTCTCTCTCTCTTTCTGTGAAGTGCTTCAGTGTCAGCTGACTCGTCGGTAAGGACGACCTCTTGTTTGTTTTAGATAAAGAAAATTATTCCGACGGGCTTTGTGAGTGCTCTCTCTCTCTGTCGCTCTCTCTCTCTCTCTCTCTCTCTCTCTCTCTCTCTCTCTCTCTCTCTCTCTCTCTCTCTCTTTCTCTCTTTCTCTTCTCTTTCTCTCTCTCTCTTTCTCTCTCTCTCTATCTGTCTGTCTGTCTCTCTGTCTCTGTCTTTCTCTTTCTCTCTCTCCCTCTCTCTGCCCCTCTCTTTCTATCTCTGTGTCTATGTCTCTGTCTGTCTCTGTCTCTTCTTCTCTATCTGTCTCTCTGTCTCTCCGTCTCTGTCTCTCTCTGTGTGTATCTCTTTATCTCTCTCCTCTCTGTCTGTCTGTCTGTCTGTCTGTCTGTCTCTCTCTCTCTCTCTCTCTCTCTCTCTCTCTCTCTCTCTCTCTCGTGTGTACGTTCTCTTTTTCTCTTTCTTTCTCCTGTGCACGTTCTCGTTCACTGTCTTTTCTCTCTTTGTTTTTCTTTGTCATTCAGGCTTACTTTCCATGCCATTATTAGACAAAAGTAAATGCACACGTTTGCAGAAGCACTGCTTTACGGTAATCGTTAAAAAGTCATCAGCCATAGGTAAAATAACACATTTGTATTCATTTTGGTGCATTGCTTATCAACAACACTTTCCACAATTTCAAAGATTAATGCATGATATCATGTGACCTCATTTTATAGAATCAGCGTATTTCATCATCATCATCATCATCATCATCATCAGTCCCCTTGTCTGGTTGACCGTTGGGGCACCACTGAAGATTTTGTTACCAACTTCCTCCACTCCTCACGGTCCTCAGCTTTCCGCAGAATGATGTTCCATTCAAGGCCAGTCCACTCTCTGATATTGTCTTCCCATCTTTTTCTCTGTCTGCCTCTTCGTCTCCCTCCCTAAACTGTTCCCTGCAAGACGGTCTTGGCCAGTCCAGATGATCGTGTGACGTGCCCGTACCACCTCAGTTTGCGTCTTTTCACTGAGGTCAGGAGGTCTTCATACGGCCCGGTGGCGTTTTCGATTCGGGTTTTCACTTACTTATAGGTTATATGATCTTTGTACGAGATACCAAGGAGTTTGCGGAAGCATCTCATCTCCATTGCCTGTATCCTTCTTTCAATGTCTGCTGTTGTGGTCCATGTTTCGCATGCATACACAAATATTGACATGACCAGGGAACGCATCAGTCTGATCTTGGAGCCGATAGTGATATTCTTGACGTTCCAGATGACTTTAAGCTTGGTCATTGCAGCTGTGTAGAGGGCTCTGGATAGAGGTAGTACCTTTGGTGTCTGGCTGCTGCACTCTACCTGGTAGGGTGGACGGGCATCACTGGTCCTCGTCCATCCTCTAAATCTCTCACGTGCTGGCTCCAAGCGCTACACCCCGGGACCACGCCTGAGCAGGCGTGCCAAACCACGTGAGGGGGTGATGTTAACACTGCATCACTGGGCGAATAACCTCCACGATGCAGGTTACAGGCCAAGGCGGACGAAGTTCCTCAAGAAACTCAACGGCTATGTGTTCAAGACCAAGGCGAACCACCTAGATGGAGGACGTCGGCTGTGGTCTGGCATGGAGAGGGATGGGCTCCGCCATGCGACATTGCCCAAGACACACTAAATGAAAATTACAACCGCAACAGCGTATTTACATATTCTTAATGGCCATGTTTATATTATTGTTTAGAGTGTCCGTTCAGTATATGCAATATATGGAACATGCACACACATTCACACACACACACAGACACACACACATTCACACACGCACGCATGCACGCAAGCAGACACACACACACACACACACAAACAAACAAACACACACACACACACACACACACACACACACACACACACACACACACACACACACACACACAACTCCCCACATAGTCTGTATTGTGGCCTCAAACCGTTATATAGTAACACAATCTGAAGACTGAATCCTGAGCTCTCTCATTTCTGTTTCTGTCTCTGTCTGTCTCCTGGCCTTAATTTTATAAAATGCCTGTTTCGTATTCATACATTTTTATTGAGGACATACATGCACATAGAATCTATTCTGGTTATGCCAGAAGCTCTTTAAGTGTAATGGGTATAAACAGTATCCCCATCTTCTGGAACTTTTGTGCTAGAAATTTGATCTTTTCTGGCCTTTTCTGTCACTTCCTTTGTTTCTGCCTTGCACTTTTGCTTTTTGTCATCTCTTGCTCTTATTTTCTGCCTTGCTGGTTGATTCACTTGCATGTGTTCTAGAAAAACCTTACACATTATAATTGATAATTAGGTGCGTGTATTAAGTGCATTTGTTTTTTTGCTCTAAGGAAATTTGATGTACTGAAGCAATTTCAGATAAATTAGGCCAGGTTTTCGCTTTTGTTTTAGTGCACTGAGTTGTTTACATATTTCTGGTTATTTTTTAGCCGCCCGGAAATAAATTGGGCGGAATGGTCAGTACCAAAGGTATATCCTTATGTGCCCGAATGCAGTTGTATGTGTGTGTAATTTTCTTTTCTTTTCCAGGTAGATATTGTTCAGGGTTAGCAAGGTGTGTGCGTGTTTTATTGTTTTTCATTTTGAAGTTTGCCTCAGATATCTTTTAAAATTCATTTTAGATTCGATTTAGTGTAAAGGAAATACTACAAAGCCCTCGGTCTGCTTAGATGATAGCACTTTTAAAAACTCAATAAAACAGGGACTTTTCTATTTTCCATCTTGAGATGTTCTATGTAGTGTAAATTTATTCCCTATTGTCTTTCGTTTTTTCTTCACCCCTGTCATTATTTGACAAGTCTTCTTCAGTAAAACATCATATTCCTGCTGAATGTATGTTTGCGGCACATTCCCCGACAATAAATGCGTTTGTCGTTGCCTGTTCCCTGGAGAAAAGAAAGATGTTGGGGCGACCTGACAAGTGGTTGTGGCAAATAGGCCCCAGTGAAAACCGAACTCATCTAAAGATGGTGCATGGGCACATTTAGCATATACATTTCAGCAAAACAGGCAGAGGTGGGGTCTGAAGACTTGCTGTGGTCGTTTCATTCTATCTTTTTTTTTCCTTTTTTTTTTTTTCTTTTCTTGTTGTTGTTGTTGTTGGGTTTTTTGTTTGTTTTTGTTTTTGTTGATTATTTCATGAAGTGAAAGAAATGGGCTGGATCATTATCGGTTCATTCAAGCCAGGATTACGATCTCTCCTTCTGTCTTTGTCACTCTTTTTCTCTCTGCGTCTGTCAGTATGTCTGCCTGCCTGTCAGCCTGCCTGTCAGTATTTCTGTCTGTCTCTCTTATTCACTGTGTGTGTGTGCGCGAGCGCACCTGCGCTTGCATGTATGCACCCGTCCACGCGCACATGCTTCTGTGTTTGTATATGTATATATATATATACATATATATGTATTTGTGTGTGTGTGTGTGTGTGTGTGTGTGTGTGTGTGTGTGTGTGTGTGTGTGTGTGTGTGTGTGTGTGTGTGTGTGTGTGTGTGTGTGTGTGTGTTGTATGTGTGTGTGTGTGTGTAGGTTAGACAAAGAGAGTGACAACTTGGGTCAAGGATCGCATGCCGACGGCTGAGTGTTCTCTGGATCAGCATCCTCTCTCTCTCTCTCTCTCTCTCTCTCTCTCTCTCTCTCTCTCTCTCTCTCTCTCTCTCTCTCTCTCTCTCTTCTCTCTCTCTCTCTTTCTCTCTCTCTAAAAAATAAGACATAAACACTTACAAGCCCGACAATAGTGCTAGACAATATCATACTGGGATTAATTTAATCTCTTTTGACTGATGTGGGCTATATCACGTTAACTCCAAAAGAAGCCGCTTTATTATAGACTCTGTTTTGTAAAGAGCTGTTTTCATTTGCTTTATTTTGCTTTGTTTGCCGATAATTTAAGAGTAGCTAATAATATGAAAATAATGGTATATTTGTAGAATATGTTAGAAGTGGATATTGAAAGGGTATATAGACACTTAAGGGTCTACTATACATGTTAACAAAAACAAAACAAAAAACAAACAAACCAAAAAACAAATAAATAAAAGGCATAGTGATGTCCCTTGTTAACAGAGTATTTTGGGGCAGTTATGTGAAGATTATATTATTATTACTAAATGTAAGGTTTGGGTGGTTTAGCCCAGATGTTTCATCATATTACAGTTTTGATGTGTGTGTGTGTGCGCACGAGCGCGCGCCCGCGTGTGAGCGTATATGGATGCGTGTGAGTGGGTGTGGGTGTGTGAAAAAGATTTTGGTTTGTCTAAACCTAGACAAATTATTGGCCTGAATGTGGAACACTGTTTTGATATTTTTTGTTGTTGTTTTCTTTGTATTATGTAGTAGTGGTAAAATGGATGATTGTTCATTATATATGATTTGAATATGTTCGACTGTTCAAGGAATGGATGTTCGATATTTTTTTTTGATTATGTGTGAAGAATTTGCGCACATACAAAGAGTGGATTATGTGTCGCACTACTGGAAAATTGTTATCCCCCTTGTCAAAAGACCTTTTCGGGTAATGACAATAAACAGTTTCAGTTTCAGTTTCAGTTTCTCTCTCTCTCTCTCTCTCTCTCTCTCTCTCTCTCGCTCGTTCTCTGTGTGTGTGTGTGTGTGTGTGTGTGTGTGTGTGCGTGCGTGCGTGCGTGTGTGTGTGTGTGTGTGTGTGTGTGTGTGTGTGTAATGCACGTTTTAAGCAGTTTGCATTACCCCTGCGAAACACTGTATTTCTTGCTTCCCCGTGTAAAGTAAGTCATTGTGCCTTGCATGCAAATGCATCATTAAGAAATCGGATGGTTTAATTAATGTTCTGCACATTTTGCTATGGCTGCCGAATTATTTATATAGGAGAGACCAGTCGCCGTGGTGTATTGGTTAGATCAACGGACTACAGACTGGAAGGTTGTGGGTTCGAATCCCCATCAATGCAGTTCCTTCAAAAATCATTGCGGGATTTTTCGGTTCTAACCGGCTTCTACCGAGAGTTGGGCGTGCTATGGGCCTCATTGAGAAGACTGGGACCACACAGTCTAGTCTCATCCACTTCACGGATGCGTCATTGAGGATGTCGCTCAAATCTTCTGACCAGCACTGCAGGTGTCTGTATCTCTCGGGCCTGGTTGACGCCAGGATATAGTATGATAGTAAGTATAAAGTTCAGCCCTGTCACGCAGTCTCAATCCAAGATGGAACTCCATAGCATCATGACTATCATCCTCATCGACATCATCACCATCGCATTGTAATAACTGTTCCAGCTTCTGTGGCGTAGAAAATGAGACGAAGAATAAAATAAAAAAGAAGAGCACAAAGGTAACCTCCTTGAGTGACATGATACTTAAAACTATATATATATTCATATAGGAGACCTTGGGCAGGAGATAAATGATACTGATGTGGCAAATGAATGGACAAGAAAAAACAACAATATGTCATCAAGCAAAGAAATTAATCCTTTTATAGATACGTCGTTTGGCTAATTTGTATAAAACATATGATACCAGAGTAAAATCAAGCCTGAAAAATCTAGTCATCATTGTAGTATGTGAGGTCAGGGACAAGATGAAGAAGAGAGAAATAGAACAGAACACAAGAGAAAGAGAGTTGAGATGTGATCTGTTTAAGAATGGTAGACAACACCCCACTTTCAAACGACCTTCTAAACAGAACACATGTCTATCCATAAAAAAAATATTGATTTATACACAAGTAGTAATATATTGCATAACATGATGTTTTTACTGTAGAGTTTGTTGGTTTTGTCCTTGCTTTTGCTGTTATTTTGTTGTTGTTTTTCAGACCACATCGGACAACACACACACACACACAAACACACACACATACGCACACGCGCGCGCGCGCAACACACACACACACACACACACACACACACACGCACACACACACACACACACACACACACACACATACACACGCATACACACACACACACACAAATAACGTATGCTAGTTACAGAGAAACCCATGGGACGTCTTTGCAGAAGCTTTACACTGATAACAGGAAAATTGTCCGTGTTTAAGTTAAAACACAGACTGTGGAAAGATATGAAGCTTTAGACAAAGAAACAAGGAACAAACAATGAAGAAACTTTAATGTGTGTTTATCACCAACCGATGAAATAAGATAAAGAAAGAAAGAACGGGAAAAACTAATTAGAAAGACATGTAAAAAAAAAAAGGGGAGAATAAACAGCAAAAATAAATACCACTTTGAGGGAGCTAAAAGACCTTACGCAAATGAGATCTTAAAAAGGGAGTTCAGAGAAAGACACTAGAGTGATGAATGCATTAACATGAAACGCATTCCTGATTTCTGTGGCATGGTTATTTGTTTATTTATTATTTTGTGGTAAAGATGGGTGGTCATCATGAACATAGCAATAGGAGAAAGGGAACAGGCATTCCTATATAATACTGCAATACTTTCGTATGGAGGGCCATGATCGCCAATGCCGTGCGCCTTGTCAAAAGATGATGATGATGACCATAATATAATGATGTTTCAGTTTGCAGTACATCTTGACCTGAATCACACATAACTGCTGTATTTCTAGCAGTGAAAGGACGATGGAAACTTCGTTTCACATGTTTTATTATAAGTTAAAGGTCGTGGAGATGAGATGTAGAGAAATAATACCTCCACAAATAGTTTGACCTGGTCAGTGCCACGGCAAGAGAGCCTGAACCCTCCACCTTTGTTTGAGGGTGTCTGAACTGCAGTAAGAGGAATCTAAAGGAACGGTTGCCTCCTTAATTATATTTGTTACACTGGTCGTGTAAGAGAAAGGGCCCTTCGATCCTCACCTATGCATGTTCTGCATCGGTAATAATTGATCAGACATTCAGTCTACAAATTTATGGCCTAACATGGATGCCATGAATTATTTTCGAATGGAAGCTCACACAAAATTGTCGTAGAAGGATGTGCAATAAACTTCAAGGAGAAACTGAAGGAATAATTTGACAGATCAGATTTGTTGACCCTTTTTTTAACAATGCTTTGAATGAATTTGCAAATCATCATAGTGCATATCAAGGCTATGTTTTGTGATGGTGAGGACATGCTATGCCATACCCGGAACACACTGTTGTTGTTAGAAAATCATGTGCACGCTAGTTTTACAGATACCCATGCATCACGGAGATCTCGATTAGCAATAGCAGATACGGCTGGATCCATGCAGAGGGAGAGCACGCATCCTTCCGTTCTAATACATTATTATATCATGGGAGTCTACACAAACATCAAGTTTTTGAAGTAAGTTCCCGTTAACGTTGTTGTTTTTCCCTCATTTCTCGTAGGTTACTCAAACTACACAAGCTGTGGAATTTTAAAAGTTTTTTTTAGATACATAGTTCTACATAAAAATGCATCTGCAAAAATATTGCTATTGGCCTTGGGTAATTTTTGTTTCTTATTTAAACTTCTATTCAGTTGAAAGCTTTTTGACACATAGTGTATGTCCATCAAAGCAAACAGTGTGGTATCAAACAAAGAAAGAAACACAAAAACAAATAAGCAAAAAGACAACACAATACAACCATGAATGGAGGAAAACACCTTTGATCAGAAAGAAAGTAAATAAGAAATCTTCAATATCAAACAGTAGTCTTACTTAAAGAATGGAACAAACCATAAGTGAAAAAGTACCAGAGCCTTTCACTGACGGTATCTGGTATAGCACCATTAGTGACAGACTGTAGATGGTAAAATACCTCATTGAGTTTTACACTCATGTAGTCTCAAGTCTGTTTTGTCAATTCCCAGGAATATGTTGCAGAACTCTTAGAAAGTTTTCGCGTGAGACTAATCAGCTGTATTCAGTATATGTTCCAGTGTCAAACCACTTTTCAGAGTAGCTGATTTAGAAGCACACCTTAAAAATGAGATGAAGTTCCATCGAAACCTGTACCTTCAAACATACATCTGAGCCAGCGTAAAACAATCATTTTAAGTTGATACGTTTGACAAAAGTAGCACCACTCAAGTTTGCTACATTATACAGATCTGAATGAAGCTTTTTGCTTAACGTAAGCTTCTAAACAATTTACAATACTCCGGTTTGGTTCTTCATTACATCTGCTAACTTCTGAAGGACCCAGGTAATACTTTGGTCTTGTGTGTTCATGTGTCGTAATCATGTAAAATAAACTCAAAGACACCAAATCAAAACATGATTAGGGTCCTTTAGAAATTAGCAGATATAATGCTTTGATGATTTTCGAGTTTCTTTTTTTTACTGAATACCTGAACGTTCAGGTTTGCCTGTATATCTGACCAGCAAAGGGAATGTTTAAATTGTTAATGGAGTGTGCAATCCCCTCCCAGCCCTCTCACCTACCGACTCCCATAGTCCCAGAAGTGCAACTGCCACTTATAAGACGGCCTTAGCAGGTGCAGCTCTGTTGTTCAAAGCATCCGTCACCGAGCCTCCGGTTCAAGGACCTTCCTTGGATGCATGGGGGGGGGGGGGGGGGGGTTATTTACCCGAGGTTAGGTGAAATCTGCTACAGCTTTCAGATATCAAACATCCTTATGGTCTTATGCACAGTCAACAGGACATACAGCCACAGTTGTTTTTGCCAGATCATCAAGCAAAGCAAGTAGGTTGGAGCTACCTGTGTTCATCAAAAAGTAATATATTTCTGCAAAATGAGTTTATTAAACAGCAGGAGCAGTTCTGGACGATCTAATAACAAATGATCATGGAAACTTGGAACCAAAGGAAAACGAAATTAATATCTGTAGTACTGTTGTCCCTAGCTTGTCTCGAAAAGTTCAGCTTTTGGCTTTCAAGAGAAAGGATAGTTGACAGATCTGTAATCTGGCTTTAGTCGATCTTCTTAAATCCTTTAATAACACGTGACTCGTCTTTACATTGCTCAGTTGCTCTTTTTGGTTTATCAATGAATGAAGAAAATGGCATTACTAATCGTCAGAAATGCGTTTGTCAGTAAAGGAAAGGTTATAGATGTTAAGCTGACAATAATAAGTCAACCATGAGCATAGGTACAATGGTGGGTAGGCATACTTATAAGCTTGTTTAAGCTGTGATTATGTAACATTTTTTTCAGATCGGTAACATATGTTTTAATGCAAAATTAAAATGAAAGTTATCATCACCAAAGACAACATGATTATTGCATGCATTACATAAGTCAAACAAATGAAGAAACTCATCCATAAACATACTGTTTATGAGATTATTTGTTCTGCTGGACGTAGATGATAGTTGAAAAGAAAGACAAAGATGCGGTTTCTGACCTGTAAACTTTACTCATTTCAGATAATTTGAAATCAGTGATCATTGAGATATTTTGATGTTGAAGGCAAAGCTGTCTGTAAATGTTACAGCAAAACCAACACAAATGCCAGATGTTCTTGGCGTTGAAGTCAGGGAGAAAGAAACCAGATGATGTTGTAGCTGCAATGTCGCTTTTGTGAATGAAAAAGGATGATAACGACGTAAATAAAGGCTCCTGTGCAACACTTTCGTCTGGTAGGGACCGTCATGCTGCGCAGGTGACAACCGACCGTCTGCAAGCTACTGCGATCAAACTGAAAAAAAAACCAACAAAATTGCAATGCGGAACGTTAGGACACTGCTGGAAAGGGGAACATTGGATATTGTCAAGATGGAGATGGAAAGGCTTAACGTGAATATTTTAGGACTAGAGAAGGAGAAGGAAGGGGACAGGCATGATAACATCAGGCAAGTATACAATAATATAGCCTGGTGGAAACACACATGAAATAGGAGTAGGCATCATGGTAGAAAAGGACGAGTCAAAACCAATCAAGCGATACTTGGCTGTGTCCGACCGAGTTTTGTTAGTTAAGTTGGAGGGCAAACCATTTGATATCAACATTATCCAAATATATGCACCAACACCCGCAACTTATCAAGAAGAAATTAACAACTTCTATGACATATTAAAAACGATCAAGGATCAATGCAAATCACAGGATATTACAGTAATTAAGGGATGCTTTTAATATTAAAGTGGGACAGGAGAGGGTGGATACAATTTATTTGGACCTCATGTCACTGACACACAAAATGAAAGGGGAGAAAAACCTGTGGAATGGGCACAGATAGATGAGTTCATGATAGGAAACACCAGGCGGAATACCATCAGAGCCTGCTGATTTACCTCATTGCAATTCTGCAATTGCTTCTGTCACCTTATCCTCCGTGGATGGGTCGTCAAGTTCCATTTGTAGGGGTCTTGCTGGGATCTCTTCAATGACACTGGGGTCAATCGATGAAGGCCTGTTAAAGAGCTGCTTGATGTGTTCTGACCATCTCTTATTTATTGCCTCATTATCGGTGAGGAGCTCACCCTACAGGTTCGGGATTGGGGCTGCACTTCTCTGTGGTGGCCTATACATCAGCCTCAAGCTGGAGTTGAAGAGCTTGGCATTTTTTCAGTCAGCATAACCATGGATCTCCTCTACCGTCTTTTCCCACCATTTATCCTTCACGGAGCGCAACTGCTTCTGAACTGTTCCTCTGAGATGGTGGAACTTGTCCCACTTTGAGCTAGACTTTTTGTCCGCTAGCCAGTTCTTGTGTGCAGCATACTTCTCAGCAGGAAGGCTGCATTTCAGAATTGTTGCCATCAGACCAATCCTGGTGATGTCTTCTGAGGACGTCTATTGTCTCTTTGGCGTCGGTGTCAACTTCATTTCTTAATTTGGTTCAGTTTTCTTCTATCTCTCCTTTTGTGAATCTAACTTGCTGTAGACGCTTTCAGAGTTCATTCTGTAAGGCAACTGTTGTGCCAGGGTTATTGGTTTTCCCAACATCCAGTTTTTTTGGAGAGGTTTCTTGTCCTGGGGCCTTCTTTTTCTTCGCACCTAGAGGTTCACCTTTGATCTAAGGAGAAGGTAACTACAACAACAACACTACTACTACTACTACTGATAATAATAAGCACTACTATTACTACTACCACTACTACTACTACTACTACTACTACTACTACCAATACTACTACTACTACCACTACTACTACTACTACTACCACTACTACTACTACTACTACTACTACTACTACTACTACTACCACCAATAACAATACAAGTACTCTCATACCATTTCTGTAGAACTTGTCATTTACCCTGTGGCTCTTCATGCCTGCTGTCATGGCGATCTCAGAGGTTGTGGTGTGACTTTGATATCTGTTTGGAGAGAACATAAGTGATAGGCGTGGTGCATTGACTCAGGGACAGCACAAAATAAATCCAAGAAAAAAAAACTCCGAGAACAAAAAAAATGCTAATAAATAAATGAAATCAAGGTACACGGCAAATATATTGTAACAATTTCCCCTTTAGACAAGAAATGACAGTTGTTTTGAATGAAGTACATATTACGGTTATTTGAAGTAGCTTCTTTCAAGATGAGATAAAAAAAAGTCATTTCTGTGTGTCGAAAATCTAGTCTGACTGACAAACTAAGTGTAGAAGAACATGTAAAGTAAATAAAAGTGACTGAACAACGGACAGATTCGCGAAATGAACGAACGCATGTGGCGTTATAGCGACCATTGGATGGAACTTCAATGACTGGTAATATATTCTGCTTTGTGATACGTTTGTGTGTACGGAAGAAGACTCCTTTAACTGGTTTCAGTGTGTTTGTCACCAATCTTACCATATCAGATTTTTTAATGGGTGTCTACATTGCTATCATTGGGATAGCCGATGAACTGTTCCGTGGTAAATATCTCCATTATGATGACGCATGGACAAGCAGTGTGGCTTGTAAGGTGGCTGGTTTTCTGTCTCTGATGTCATGCGAAGTATCAGCTCTTACCATCTGGCTTATCACACTGGATCGTTTCATTGTTATTTGCTTTCCATTCAGCACCTTCCTATTTCAGAGAACATCAGCGTGTGTGACATGCCTTCTGGCTTGGCTGGCTGGCTGGCTTATTGGTTTGTTGCCTTTACTTCCTGTAACATCACATTGGGAATTTTACAGTCAGACAGGCATATGCATACCGTTACCAGTGACCCGCAAAACTTTTAAAGGGTGGACTTATTCCTTCTTGATCATGATCGCCCTAAATTTTGTTCTCTTTGTATTAATCTCAGCTGGTCAGGCTCTTATCTACTGGTCAATACTGAAAAATACATTGAAAACCAACACGACCAAAGTGTCACGAGACATGATAATAGCTCGAAGATTGATCACTGTGGCTATAACAGATTTCATGTGCTGGTTTCCCATTGGACTGTGTGGATTTTTGGCATTGGGTGGTATTCCCATTCCTCAAGAGGTAAATGTGGCCTTGGCTGTTTTTATTC
>CM060306.1:57609190-57624190 GCA_030674185.1 Monoplex corrugatus | reverse complement strand
TTTGTTTGTACATGATGTGATAAAAATACACATTTTATTGTGACATTGTTCAATGTGTGTGTGTGTGTATCAATACAACTATTATTCTCTCTCTCTCTCTCTCCATCTCCCTTTTTTTCATACACACTCACACCACACACACACACACACACACACACACACACACACACACACACACACACACACACACACACACACACACACACACACACACGCACACACACAACACACACACACACACACACACTAATATCACTTATAGTGAAAAGACGTTAAATTAAAGAACGAACGAACGAACACACACACACCGAAAACAGACGCACACAAATTCACACTCACACAGACACAGACACACAGAGACACACAAACAGACAGACAATCACACACACACACACACACACACACACACACACACACACACACACACACACACACACACACGTTTTCCTCCTTTTCAACCAAATATTAACAAATCCAAACTCCGTTATGAGCAAAACAGCAAATTGCAGCATACGTGAAAATCGTGGCATCTCTGTCAGGCGGTTCGCACTTCTCAGACCAATAACTTCTGCTTAGTTAGCGGAGTCAGGAATTGTGAATGCTTGGTAGTGGATGCGCATGCCGAAAATAACCAGAATGATTGCTTCTGTGTGAATTACTATTGTGAAGAAAAGACTACCACATTCGTCTTCGCTTCCTAACCTTATCATTAGCAGGGCTCGTAATCAGAGACACGTGAGGTTTACACTGAGAAAGCAGTCTTGGCGCAGGCTTATTCACGTGTCTAATGGCCAGCTCACACACTATGTGATGTTTTCCCTGTTTGTTTGTAACGTGGTGCTTTGGCGTTCTACAAACAAACCTCGTGGATGCAAACTGTGTTGCATGGGATTGGCAATTTTATTTCACACGCCTGGTAGAGGCTTAAGTTAACAATGTTCAACCGATACTCCACCCTGGGTATGCAGTGTTTGTAAACTAATAGTTCAGGAAAGAAAATGTGGAGGTGGCGTAATTATGACCAAAGAAAAGTTAGTGCCCGTCGTTAGCGAATTAAATAGTGAGTATGACAGTACATTGTTTTTCTGTAAAATGGACTAGAAGGAGACCTGGTTTGTGTGTATTTATATATTACAGCATGCAGACGCTGGCATTATTGACAAATTCATACGGTGAATCTCGTTGAATAAATCATATCATACGATCCTCACAGTTTATAACGCACTTATCTTAATACAAGGACGTCAAACACTCACTGAATGTTTCCTGGGATAGTTACAAAAGCTTAATGGAAAGAACTTTAATAAACCCAGAAGAAAATAGGTTTAATAAGGTATAATCAAAATGTGTACCAGAAATACACAAAACTGAATCAGAACGAGTACTTAATACAGCCAAACAATACAAGACTAGGAAAAATAGGCGCAAACCTTGGGCAGCTGGCCTTTATACATACATATATGCAGCCTGAGGAGATGTGAACCTATCTCTTCACAACAGTGTGGAAGACGAAAATGCCATGTTGCTTCAATAATTTATCTTTTTCAAAGCCTTTCTCTGTGCCATATGAATGGTTGGCTTATAAAATGGTGATACTGTAGATAGATAAACTGAAGAAACTGATTTCCATGGTATTTGTAATAGTGTTTTTTTTGCATTTCTTTGGTTGTCTGTTTATCAGTTGGCTGGTGTTTGTTTCTTTATTTTTGTTTGATTGTTTGATTATTTCGTTTGATTATTGTTTACATCACCATCTCCTTTTATTGGCATAGCTTGACTACTTTGTGTTGAGCTGTGAAAGGGAATTCCAGGTTTTTCTTTTTCTTTTCTTTCCTTTTTTCCATACCGTCACATGACTAATTTTTTTGAGAAATTAGTGCTTTTTGATTTATGACAGAGAGGAGAGAAGAGAGAGAGAGAGAGAGAGAAAGAGAGAGAGACAGAGACAGAGAGAGAGAGAAGAGAGAGAGAAGGGCAGACAGGCAGACAGACAGAGATGAGAAACGGAGTAGTGAGAGATAGAGACGAAGAGAGACAAAGAGACACAGAGAAGGAGGCATATGGAGAAGGAACGGAAAGACAGAGACAGAGCAAGGTCACAGATGGTCAGATTAAGAATAGATTTCTATAGAACAAAGGATACATTACTACGTTTCTTGTGACCAAGTTCGAACTGGCCTTTCTCAACATCTGCCAAGTCAAGCTGAGAGGAACCTTGTAAATCACGGTGCGTGTCCATAAAATTTGGTTGGACAAATTGAATGTGACTTGCAGTTCTAGAGGAAACCTATTTTTCTACACCTTTTCTCACCCTTTTACAGTTCTTTCCACTTCATGTCGATGCTAATTTGCAAATGTTCTGTCACTCTGCAAGAATACACATCAGATGGTTTTAATCATTTCCCCCAAATCCTTTGTTTGCTGATTAAGTAATCTTACGTCTTGTCTCATGACACCTATGTTATCTTTGAAAATGATTTGATATCATGCTTTAGGGCTTTTGTAAACCATACACCACTATAACAGTTGATAGTTTTAATATTCTGTTTATTAAATCTGTGGCCTCCACAGCATTCTCGTCAGCACAACAACGCATCAATTACAAATCTAATACTAATTGCTGCAAGTGATACACACTCTATTTCAAATTCACTCGTTTGATTTGCATATTTGTTCATGGAGCGTTCAATCAAATTCATGCAGTTAAAATTTTGCAGATTTCAACCATTATTTCAGTTACATCATTCGTGGCAGAGCTGTGTTCAATCTTCTTGCAATGATCAAAGAAACAATTCCTGTTCCAATGATAGTTTGAAATGCTATTCTATTTTGTATGAGATAGAAGTGACTTTTCATAGTCTGTGTTCTCTCTGAGTTTCCTTTCCACAATTTATGGACACTAACTGAGAATACAATTTTCATCAATGTGTTTATTTCTGAATCAAAAAGATTCTTTCTAGGACTATGCCAGAGACAGTCTTCTGTGACTGTGGAACATAAACGTGCCTTAAATGTGTGCTGCACACTAGATTAGTTTATTCGTCTCATTTCAAAGACTACCACCTGTAAACCGTCAACGAGATCTATTGCATGGTGTGGGGAGGAAAGTATGAGAGATTTATAGAATTTGTTTGGCAAATGACAATAATAATAATATAATAGTAATAATAATAATAATAATAATAATAAATATTATTATATAATGATGATAATGATAATAGTAATGATGGTATTAATGCTATTGATATCATTATTAATATTATTATTATTATCATTATAAATATTTAATATTATTGTTGTTTTCATTATTATTATTACTATTACTATATAATGATGATAATGATAATAATAATGATGATATCAAAACTAATGGTAATAATGAAGTTATACTTTCGATACTAATAGTGATGATGATAAATACATACAATATTACTAGTTAGTTTAGTAGCAGTAATAGTAGTAGTAGTAGCAGTAGTAACAGAAGCAGAAGCAGCAGCAGAAGCAGCAGCAGTAATGGAAGTAGTAGTTGTTGAAGCAGTAGCTGCAGGAATCCATTCACCAGGTGTGGATGTCTTGACTTTTAAAGGTTCGTCTGTGGAGGCATTGTCATTGCGAAAATCACGATGAAGTAAATACAGTCCTATTGTCGTCTGTAGTAATAGCAGCAGATATTCCAGGAAAAGGCCTGCCACTTTGCGTAGGTGGCACCACTGAGAAGGACGATATTGGTGACGTGTAGATCTAGATGCAAACGATTTGTTACAGGCTAAAAACTGTTGATTATTTATCATCTAGTCTCAGTTTACAGTTAATCATAGGGTTATATCATGCTCTGACATCGTACTTTTGAAGTTTTCTTTGCACCACATTCAAGGTGTAGTATGTTGAACTTACATCTGCACACTTCTTGGGCGAAAAGTTGTCCATGTGACCATTTTCATCATGATACTGATGTACCACAAAAGGAATGAGGTGTTCAGGTATAACTAGCCTTGCTCTCGGCTCGTCATTTAAATGTGATAAGAAGTACAGAACATCATCAATGACCATATACCTTGTCCATATCAGCTTGGGTGCATTTCCTGCTCCATCTGTTTCCTTATTTGAACTAACTTTGGATCCTTGTCCTGTTCTACTCCATGTCAAACTTGGCAAGCTCAATCTTGTCTAACTTTTCTGCTGGCTCATCTACCTGTTTGAAACTGGCAAATTCGTTTGGTGCAAACTCATTAGAGTTAATCACACCTACCTCAAATAAATTATCAGACTTCTTTAACCTTTTCTACTTCCTGTGCACTTTGATCAACCGAGCCCTCTGGCATCCTGGATGGCAGATCGGCTAATATATTTGTAGGTCCCGGGATGTACTCAATAGTACAATTGTATCCAGCAATCCCCAGTGCCCACATCTGTATCTTCCTGTTTTGCATTGGAGAGTTTAGCAGATACTGTAGGGGTCTGTGATCGGTACAGATCTTGAACTGTGCATTATGAAGATAGTGATCTAGTTTTTGCAAGGCATAATGAATGGCAAATGCTTCTTTTTCTATTACTGACCGTTTTTTTTTGCCCTCACTCAACTTGTGGGATAGAAATAGATTGGATTCTCCTCCCCTTCACACTCTTGTGTGAGGCATGCCCCTGTACACGAGTCGCTGGCATCTGTGTATTGTACATATGACTTTCTGGTGTCTGGATAGGCCAACAGTGGCACAACAGACAAGCTTTCCTTCATATAATTGAACGCGCGCTGACACTCTGCGCTCCATCTGAAACGGGCATACTTCTTTGTGAGGGCAATGATTGGTTCAGCTATCTTTGAGAAGTTGGGAAGGAATCTACGATAATAGCTCACCATCCCTATGAAGCTGCGCACTTCTCTCACAGTAGTAGGCGCAGGCATGTCCCTGATGGCCTTGACCTTTTCCTGTTCTGGCTTGACCCCATTCTTACTTACCACAAAACCTAAGTATTTGATTTCCTCTCTCATGAACTGACACTTTTTCAGCTTGAGCCGCAGCTTGTGTTGACCTAGCCTGTCAAACACCATGTCAATGTGTGTGAAATGTTCTTCTAGGGTCTCTGAGAAAATCAAAATGTCATCAAGGTATGCTATGGCGAAACTCTCGTAGCCACATAGCACAGTGTTCATCAACATCATGAACACACTGGGTGCGTTCGTCAACCCAAAATGCATGACACTGAATTCAAAGAGCCCTTGTGACATGCAAACGCTGTTTTCTCTTTATCCTTTTCCTTTGCCAATACCCACTTTTCAGATCAAGACTTGAAAAGTACTTGGCTTTTCCCAACAAGGAAAGTAAATCATCGATCACAGGAAGTGGGTATGAGTATTTCTTTGTGATTTCATTGAGCTTGCAATAGTCTACACAAAGCCGCTTGGATTCATCTTTCTTTGACACAATGACTAAGCTAGAACACCACAGAGACTGTGACCTTTGTATGACTTTGGCTTTTAACATCTCATCTAAAGCCTTGTCCACTATCTCCCTGTCTTGCAAAGGAACTCTGTACGGGCGCAGTTTAATGGGTGCATGTTCATCAGTATCAATGGTGCATTCGACAGTACTAGTCTGTCCCAGATCCAGATCACTATTCGCGAACAGATGTTTCTTATTTTAGACCAATTTCACCACTCGCTCTTTATACTCATCAGGAGCATCGACCTCTGAAAACTCAATTCCAGCGGTATATTTTTCACTTGTAACCTTTGATTCTGGTGACACACCTCCCACTGTAATTGTGTTTACTTCCTGAACCTTTTCTACATGGCCTACTATATTTTCTCTCTTGATTTTGATTGTCTTGTTGGTGGTATTCATCACTAACACAGAATAACAACCTTTCCCGTTTCTTTTAACTACAGTGTTTCCTAACATGACTCACGGTTCATCCACCAGAAAGCTATTGTCACCACCCAAAATTTCTAAATTTTGTTCACACTGGAAGTATGGGGAGTCCTTCATCCTAGCGCTCATGATCCGAGCTGTTTGCGGTTTCAGAACCGTCGTTTTGCCTGCTCTGACTAGTGGTGCTATATGTATGTCTTGTTCATATTGAACATATACATCCCCAACTCTAAACTTTCTTCAAGTCAAAGTAGATACGAACTCCATGCTCAGTCATCCAGTCTGTTCCCAAAATAAAATTTCTGTTTAGGTCTTTGACAACATTGAACAGGTGAGTAAATTTCTTTCCTCCAACTGTAAATTCTAGTGTAACTGACCCTTTCACTTTCAACTCCTCACCACTAACTGATTGAAGAGACACCTTTTCTTTCTTCAGTTTCTGTTTTGTACCTACTTTGCCTAGTGCTCTCTCACTTATCAAAGATATCTCTGCCCCTCTGTCAATAAGGCTTCTAAACCTTTGCTTTCTAATCTGTATACTAATACACTTTGGATTTCCCACTAAACTAACACAAAGCGTTTCTCTGTTCTCCCTTTTGTTCCAGTTAGTGGCTTCTACCTGACTGGAACGGGCTAGTTTTCCTGCTGCTCAAGTCTGACCCAACAGTCCCCTTTTTGTGTCCTATTCTCCCACATCTCCAGCACCTGACTCGCTGTTCTTGTGGCATCTGGCTGACCGCCTGTACTGAGTGTCTTGGACACTCTTTGACACGGTGTTCTCCACCACAGCGGAAGCAACCTCTCGGTTGGCTACTATCTACTTCAATTGGCTCTTCCTGCTGGTGGTCTTCCCTACGACTGAAAGCCTTTCTTGTGTCTGAGGAAAACCTTAGCCTGAACTGTTTCCTCAAGTTTTCTTCTTCAGTAGCCTCCTGTACTGCTGTCTCAAAATCAGTACAATTGGTCCTGATCAGTTTCATTTTTAAATAGTCATGGTAGAGACCATTTTTGAAATACCCGATCAACTGTTTTTGTATCAGAGGTGCGGCCATATTTTCTGGCAGAGGAAACGCTTCTGCTGCTAATGCATGTACATGCTCTACAAATGCAGGCACTGGCTCATCTCGTCCTTGTCTGATTTTCATTAACAAGACGAGTGCGTACTGCGTATCTGTGACGTCATTGAAACGAAGCCCCAGTTGCCATTTCAATTCAGCCCAATCAGGCTTTTCGGCACCAGCTAAGAATCTTGCTATAAAATCACTGACAACCCCCTTGCTGGTCTGATACGCGATGTTCAACTTTTGCGCGTCATCTGCCCACATATGGTTGCAACTTTCTCAACTTCTTTCATTCATTCCCTAAATTTTTGTGGATTTCCAGAAAATGGCTGAATCATTTGTGTCATGCTCTGAGCTAAAATCATATGGCTCATTGCATTCAGTTTATCTACCACACCTGGTGGGTTTATGTTCTGCCTCTGCCCTTCTTCAGCCATTTTCTTTAACTTTACCTGACAAAAAAAAAAACGCTAATTGTTACAGCCTCCAGCTAGCCAAATCACAAAGTTAAGGAGATATTGCAGGAGACATACCTTTCAGATAAACCATTCCTCCACCGACGATGACTCGTAGCCGGCGGGTATAGCGTTCGGGATGTGGTTCTGCCTGGGAAGTGGTGTTGTCGCCTCAGAAGTGTACTGGATTTGGCGGACAAAGCCCTACAGCACCTTCTCACCAGTGTGATGGTCAAAGGTCGTTGACTGACGAGTTGCAGACGCGCTTAATTCTCCTGTCAGTTGTTTGTTGTTTTTTTTGCCCTCACTCAACTTGTGGGATAGAAATAGATTGGATTCTCCTTATCAAACATACTCTTTCTTTTCCTTTTTTTTTCTCACAACGTTTGCACCCATTCGAAGATCCAGGTCACGGCACCAAAATTGAGTCTAGTGGTCCTCTGTGTTGCACTACAGTCTCTCAATAGACAACACGGTGAACACTGAGTTAATATTCCTTTTTGTCTACCACCATATTTTTTTTTCAAAGCATACCTCAAAACGGTGAGATGATAGAACTTTATTTCCTTTACAATTTCAATACATTAAAAACGCATATGAAAAGCTAACTGCTCCCCAGCGCTATTCACCAAAGAGCAACTCCCCAGCGCTATTCGCCAAAGAGTCAGAGAATCAGAGAGAATCGCGTTGTGTTGTGGAGTCCTGTCTCTGTCTCTCTCTCTGTCTCTTTCTCTGTCTGCCTGGCTCCTCCAGCTTTCCCTCCGTCTTCAGCTGCCTTTATGCTGGCTCCGAGGCAGGCTATAACAATGAAACGTGACCACTGCCATTTCCAGTGAAGGCTGATAAAATAAGTTCAAAGTTATCAGGATATTCGATTACCCTTATCGGCTGATAGTAAAACCCCTCAGCTTTACTTAGACCCAGTAATTCCCCAGCTTATCCTCGAAACGTGACCACTGGGCATTTTCAGGAAGGCTGTTAAAATGAAATCATTTACTTAGACCCAGTAATCCCCCAGCTTATCATTCGCCTAAGGGTCACACCACATACTATCATCAAAGATGTGGCTGCCTACCATTGATGTGTAACATCTAGCAGTGTTTCTTTTAATTGTATGTGCATGTTTGATTTTTTTTTTACTCCTGCATTTCCCACGTTGTCTCATTCAACTTTCATCTTACTGATCAGCTTTAATGTTATTTGTCCAATTCTGAGTAGAATAGGCCTACTTGTTTATCTTATTGTTTTTGCCAGCACTTTATGATAATGGTAATGGAGAAACTTTACTGTTTTCTCTCTCTGTCTCTGTCTCTCTCTGTCGCTGCCTCTCTCTGTCTCTGTCTCTGTCTTTGTTTCTCTCTCTCTCTATCTCTCTCTCTCTCTCTCTCTCTCTCTCTCACACACACACACACGCACACACACTCACACACACAGACACACACAAATGTTATTTATTTTCTTACCTATGTCATTGTTTCCATCTCTCTCAAACGACAACAAATGCTGTTTCTCTGTGATTTCGATGTCTATTGTGTCCTTTATTACTGATTTGTTACTGCATTTTTTCAGTTTTAGGTCACACAAAACACACACACACACACACACACACACACACACACACACACACACACACACACACACACACACACACACACACACACACACATACACATATAGATATATATATTATATATTATATATATGACCTACATATATGTGTATATATATACACACATATATATATATGTGTATATATATATATATATATATATATATATATATATATATATATATATATCAGTAACAGTTAGTTTGAAAATGATTTTAAGATAATACTATTATCGTTGAAGAGTAAAGCATCATTGACAGATCAGAGAGTTATCAGGATCTCTCCTTCCGGGAAACTCCTCTTCCCACTCTTTGTGCAATGCTTTCTTCATTATACCATCTGGTTCCTATGAGTTTGTTTGTATTCTCCCATTCACACAACAAAGTACGTATTACAATGCGTTTTGTAACCACCGGACATTTAGTTCTGTCTTTTATGTAGTTGAATGATTGCTCATTTTTGCCAAAGTAAATCGCTCTGCTATCTGTTTTATGGACACTGAATATAAAAAAAGAATATTGACATTAAACGTGCAGTACATAAAAACTGATGTAATAATATCAGTTCAACAGAAATGAAGACACACCTAAATAGTAAGAGATTGAATTACTTTAAATTTATGATCGATGTTGTGGAAAACATTCCAGTTATATTGAACTCATTTTATTCAATATTATAAGTCATTGAAGAATTGCAACAGCATGTAATGATGAACAGATTTACTTCCTCATCATGTACAACATTATGCAATAATGATTATATAGATTTGGAGTTACCCACATGAAAATATATTTGCTGAGAGAATGGGATTCGCTATTAAGTGTCATAGCAATGATTATTTGATTTACTTGATTTGCCACATGCTTATTTCATTCATACATTTATTAGAAATTAGTGACAAAACTCGAAAGGTGAAGAAAGCTTGATTTACATCCGAAAAAATGATACAGGCATAGTAGCTGAAATGAATAAACAACCAAGCTTCAATCTACAAACCATTCATATCTGTTTATGATTCTTGACTTAGGTAGCAGGACTGTAGAACTACAGGTGCAATAGAAGGAAGATTGTTGTTATAGTTGTTCAGCAATCAATTTAGTAAATAGGTAAGAATACACCAGTGAACTGGTACTGTCTTTACGGAAAGAAGCAAAACCAAAACAAACGTTCGGTGTTTTCAAAATCCATAGTGGGCTGTCCAGAAATTTCGAGAAGTCGTTAACAACTGCTAAATTTGTATCTGCCATTTCCACATGGGGACGGATACGGATTCTTAAAGGATGAGTGACTTTTGGATGTTTTTCAAATTCACTTTGAAATCTGGAGTTGAAGACACAGTCGTAAGCTGGGTTTTTCTGGTTCAGAGAACAGTTTTAAACAGAAATGTAAGATTAGTTTCAGTCTACTGTTGGTCAGGGAGGGCTTCCCTACCTCCGCGTGCAAACTATAAACAGTTGTTCTGAATGCACCAAGACAGAGACGCGGCTCTTGGTGGTAAATGAGATCTAGTGCTTTTAGGTATGACAGTTTTGCATAGCTATATACTACACAACCATAGTCCAGTTTAAAGCGAATTAAAGCTCTGTACGGTGAAGTCTACGTTATGCCTTCTTGTGGCGACATGCGGTAATTGAGCACCTCACGGATTCGGGCTAAATCTTGAGGGATTCCGATGAGGTCTGGCCCCCAGACGTGAGGCGCGCAGGCCATCAGCGTGTGGATATGCCCTGGTGCACACGAACCAGATCCCCAAGCTATGGGTAAATAGCTCCACTGCCTTGTGGACATATCATCATCATCAGGTGCCCTGCCGCATGGCGTTGGCGATCATGGACTTCCATCTGTCTCTATCTCTCATTGCCCCTGGCATCTCTCCCACCCTCCTCGTCCCCAGCGACTCTGCAAGTCCGTCCAGCATTTTCTCACTGGTGCTCTCTTTCCCTCCAGCTTTCCCGTTGTGACCAGGTGCTCCAAATTCCCTTCCTCATAAAATGGCCTATAAATGTTGCCTGTCTTTTCCTAATCTTCCTTATGAGTGATCTACTTGTGTCTGCCTCCATCAAGACTTTCTCGTTTGTTTTCTTTGTTGTCCTGGGAACTCTCAACATTCTTCTTAGAAACCACACTTTGGCTGCCTCAATCTTGTTCTGGCTTTGATTGTTGATTGTCCACGCCCCACATCCGTACAACAGTATTGGTTCTATATAACATTCAAGAACTCTCTTCCTGATGTTAATTGATAGACATTTGTTGGTAAGAATGCTTTTCATCTTCTTGAATGCTGTTTTGGCTTGGCCGATTCTGCCGGCTATTTCTGATGTGCATCTGCCGTCTGATGAAATGATCGTTCCCAGGTATTTGAACTTATCAACCTGTCTCAAGGTTGTGCCATTTCGTGTTATTTTGCATGAGGGAATTTCATATTTTTACTGATCACCATGACTTCAGTCTTCTTGCTGTTTAATTCCAGCCCCTTACCTTTGCTTTCTATTTCTAGTATATTCACAAGGTTTTATAGGTCCCTTTCTTTTTCTGCAATTAGCACGGTGTCATCTGCGTATCGAATGTTGTTTATCATTTTCCCTCCATCCTTTAATCCAGGGTCTTCTTCTAGGTTTCTCATGATGTTTTCGCTGTTAAGTGAAAACAGATCTGGTGACAAAACACAACCCTGTCTGACTCCTCTTTTGATGTTTTGGAAAGAGCTTACATTGTTGTCTATTCTCATTGCAGCTGTTTAATCCCAGTGCATATTTCTAATTATTCGCAGATCTTTTCCATCAAAATTGAGTCTCTCTAGTTGGTTGATCAATTCATCATTTCATACCCGATCAAAAGCCTTGGTGTAGTCAACAAAGCATAAATACAAATCCTTATTCATCTCAATTGACCTCTCTATGATAGATCTTAGGATGTATATGGCATAAAAATTCCTTTCCCTTCACACTGTTCTTCTGCTATTTCTCTTTTGATTCTATTCCTTGTCCTCATCATGATTATTCTTAACAGGATTTTTGTTACATGACTCATCAAACTGATTGTGCGATGGAGTTCGCATTTATAGCCCCTGTATTCTTTGAAAGTACAATAAAAATTGATTTTGACATATCTTTGGGGATTTTTTCAGTGTCGTAAATTTCATTTCGGAGGACTGTTATTTTTTCTATGCCAAATTCCCCCAGGGCTTCAATTATCTCTGTAGTAATGTTGTCTGGTCCTGGGGCTTTTCCTGGTTTCATCTTTTTTAGTGCCGCTCTAACTTCATCTTTCATTATGGGTGGTCCTTCCAAGTTCTTTTTTATAATGTGTTCTTCGTTTCTGTCATCCTCAAAAAGGTCTTTAATGTACTCTCCCCATCTGTCTAATGTTTTGTCTTTTTCCATGTCCATGGACATCTCGGGATAGAATAATGCTTAACAAATCACCCTATTGCCTTGTAGGTTGTCGTGGGAACGACAAATGCTAGCGGAGAGACAGTAAACTAACCGATGGAAGGCAACAGGAAACCACCATCGTATTCTCCCCAGAAAAATCATGGACAGACAAAAGAAGAAAAATGAAGATAACGACGTAAATAGGTGCTCATATGGAGCACCTTTGTCGGGTAGAGACCGTCATGCAGCGCAGGTGACACCAAACCGACAGCAAGCTACTGCGACCAACCTCAAAAATACCAAAATTGCAACATGGAACTTTGGAATATTGTTGCAAAAAGGTAAATTAGACAATATCAAAATGGAGATGGAAAGGCTTAACATTAGGATTTTAGGACTACGAGAAGTGAGCGGAAGGGGCAGGCATGATAACATCAGGAGAGTATACATGTACAGTAATATACTCTGGTGGAAACTCACATGAAAGAGGAGTAGGCATCGTAATGGACGGGGACAATTCAAAAGCAGTTAGGGGATACTAGACTGTGTCCAACAGAGTTTTGCTGGTCAAATTGGGAGGCAGGCCATTTGATATCAACATCATTCAGGTGTATGCACCAACATCCACAAGTACTCAGGAAGACATCGACAACTTCTACGAAGTATTAGAGATGGTCAAGGCCCAATGTAAATCACAAGAAGTTACAGTACTAATGGGAGATTTTAATGCTAAAGTGGGACAGGATAGGATGGAGGACATTGGACTTGGTAAACAAAATGAAAGGGGAGGGAAACTTGTAGAATGGGCACAGATGAATCAGTTCATAGTAGGAAACATCTGGTTTGAGAAGCCTGATAGAAGAAAATGGATTTGGATGAGTTCAGGAGACAATACCAAAAATCAGATTGACTACATCCTGATTAATACAAGATTTAGAAATTCTGTATTGTCAGCCAAAACACTACCCGGCATAGACTGCAACAGTGACCACAATCCTGTAGTGGGAAGATATAGCTGCAACTAAGGAAAAGGAAACAGACCAAAAGCAATATCAAACTAAATCTTGGACTCTTAAAGACAGATGAAGTGATACGTAACAAGTATAATGTACATGTTCAAAAACAAATTCAGTGCTCTGGAAGACATTAGTGACAGTAAGGAACAATGGACAAAGTTGAGAAATTCGATAAATGAAGCTTGTGAAGAAATCCCTGAAGTAGATAGAAAAGCAAAAAAGAACTGAATGACAAAAGACATTTCAAGCTTGACGGAGGAACAGAGGAAGGCAAAGAGAAACAAGGAGACATACAGGAAGATAAACAAAGAAATCAGGAATAGGTGCAATGAAGCTAAGGACGCTTGGCTGAAAACAAAATGCAAAGAACTAGAAGACCGTCACAAAACGGATCCTCAGGGTATGTACAGTACATAAAAAAACATGCACATCAACTGGTTGCTTAAAATCGAAAGAAGCCCTGGAGAATTTGGTATTGAAAAAATAACAGTCCTCCTGAATGAAATTTACGACACTTCTCATGAAAAAAAGACAAAATATTAGACAGATGGGGAGAGTACATTAAAGACTTTTTTGAAGATGACAGAAACGAAGAACACATTATAAGAAATAACTTTGAAGGTTTAACCATAATGAAAGATGAAGTTAGAGCAACACTGAAAAAGGTGAAACAATGAAAAGCCCCAGGACCAGATAACATTACTACAGAGATAATTGAAGCCCTGGAGGAATTTGGTATTGAAAAAATAACAGTCCTCCTGAATGAAATTTACGACACTGGAAAAATCCCCAAAGATATGTCAAAATCTTGTTTCAATGTACTTCCAAAGAAGACAGTGGCTATAGAATGCGAACTCCATCGCACAATCAGTTTGATGAGTCATGTAACACAAATCCTATTAAGAATAATCATGATGTGGACAAGGAATAGAATCAAAAGATAAACAGCAGATGAACAGTGTGGATTTGTGGAAGGGAAAGGACATTTTAATGCCATACACATCCTAAGAACTATCATAGAGAGGTCAATCGAGATGAATAAGGATTTATATTTATGCTTTGTTGATTATACCAAGGCTTTCGATCGGGTAAGACATGAAAACTTGATCAACCAACTAGAAAAACTCAATATTATGATGGAAAAGATCTACGATTAATCAGAAATATGTATTGGGAACACACAGCTGCTATGAGAAATAGAAAACGACATAAGCTCTTTCCAAAACATCAAAAGAGGAGTCAGACAGGGCTGTGTTTTTTCACCAGATCTGTTTTTCCTTTACAGTGAAAACATCATGAGAAACGTAGAGGACGACCCTGGATTAAAGGATGGAAGAAAAATGATAAACAACATTCGAGACGCAGATGACACCGTGCAGAAAATGAAAGGGACCTACAAAACTTGTGGATATACTAGAAATCGAAAGCAAAGGTAAGGAGTTGGAACTAAACAGCAGGAAGACTGAAGTCATGGTGATCAGTAAAAAACATGAAATCCCCTCATGCAAAATAACAGCAAACGGCACAACATTGAGAAAGGTTGATAAGTTTAAATACCTGGGAACGATCATTTCATCAGACGGCAGATGCACATCAGAAATAGCCGGCAGAATCG
>CM060306.1:57596690-57599190 GCA_030674185.1 Monoplex corrugatus | reverse complement strand
TCCAAATGCATAATTGATGTTATCCATGCATACACACATGAAGGGGGTTTAAACACACACACACACTCACGCGCACACACACACACACACCACACACACACACACACACACACACACACACACACAACATATACATACACACACACACACACACACACATACACACCTGGTTAAACTTACGACTCAGATCAAACAACAGTTTGCCCGCAGAAAAAGTGTTTTAGCTACTTTCTTTGATGTAAAAAAAAGCTTACGATCAAGTTTGGCATAAACGTTTATTGTTCAAGCTAAAATCTGTTGGTTTATCTGGCAATATGTACAATTACATTAAATCTTTTTTAGCTAATAGAACAATACAGGCTAGAGTGGGAGCTAGTTATTCTAATTCACGGCACCTCGACATGGGGATTCCACAAGGTTCAGTGATAGCACCTATTTTATTTAATATCCTTATACAGGATCTTCCTAAAGCTTTTTCAAATCGTGTTGTTTTAGTACAGTATGCTGATGATATATGCACTTGGATGAATATCACTTTAAAAAAGACAACTCCACAGAGAACACGGAATTACATCAGGAAATTGTATCAAATTGATCTTGATAATCTTGGAAACTATATGTTAGAAAATGGTCTGTCGTTGTCGGCAGAAAAGACTAACATGATGCTGTTTGATCCTGGTGGTAACTCAAATAACTTGCCTACTTTCAAATTGCTTGGTGAAGTGTTAAATTACAAACAGGTCGTAAAATTTCTGGGAGTTTACATCACTTCGAAATTAAGCTGGAATGTTCATTTTGATTATATTTTAACAAAAGCACGAAAAACTTTAAATTTTCTAAAGATAATAAGCAAATTACCCTGGGGAATGGATACAAATATACTGATTCATCTGTCAACAGCGCTGGTCAGGTCTAAATTATCCTACGCGCAAGAAGTTTTTTTCAATGCACCTAAATATTTACTAAAAAAGATTCAGAACTTGGACTGCAAAAGTCTTAAAATTGCACTAAGTGTACCAACTTATGCTTCTACTCTGGAAACGTACAAAGTTGCTGGAATTCTACCTCTAAACAACCATCGTGAGCTAGCTACAGCAAAGTTTGCAATTAGAACTACTTCACAAGCGAATAATTTTGTGAGCAAAGAAATTAAAATCAGGTCTGATATTGACTTTCCAAAACGAGCAAAAAACATTTCATCACAAATTACAACCGCAACTTACATATCTGACCTGATCAAACAATCCAGCATAACTATGGATGAAATAGCCAAAAAACCAATGTTAACGCCTATCCCTACATGGGAAATGCTAAAGGCCACGTTTGATCTCGATTATGCAGACGTTAAAAAAGATGATAATGTCAACATTACGCTATCCACAGCTTGTGAACACATCGATGAAAAGTACCGTACCCACCTCCACATTTTTACTGATGGGTCAGTCTTAGCAAATCAGAGCGCTGGAGCAGCGTTTTATGTTCCAAAATTTAACATTAAAAAGTCTTTTTTCATTGGGGCAAATGTATCTATATATACAACAGAATTGGTCGCTGTTGTTCAAGCGTTGCATTATTTAATAAGGCTTCGGCCTGTGCCTTTCAAAGTAGTTCTGTTTGTTGATTCAAAATCTGTATTATATGCCTTACAGTCTTTTGATACAGACACAAGACCTGATTTAATAATTGAGGCAAATCATCTAATACACTGTTTAAAGATAAATGGCTCGGAAATCAGTTTATGCTGGGGGCCTTCTCACGTTGGTCTTCACGGCAACAACGTAGTTGACAGAGCAGCTAAATCCGGTGCACTCCGTTTTGAAAATTCCATAGAATTACATGTTAACACCTCGGTAAAAGAAGCTTACAACTCGCTAGAATTAGCATCATGGATTCGATTTCATGAAGATTTAAATGAAAAATTTGTGTCTCAAAAAAGAATCAAACTTTCAATTCAAAATATCTGTAAAAAAATGCAGTATTCTTCGATATATCATTTGAGATTAATTGTTACCACATATTTTCGTATTCAACTGAACGCTTTGAAAACAAAATATTGTAAAAACGTTTTATGTATTTGCGGTGAACAATTCACATTGTATCACTGTTTGTTTTACTGCAGAAAGCTTCGTTATTTTTTACCAAAGATGTTTACACAAGGAAACTATCTTGAAAAGCATTTTAAAGAAGTGATATCAGATCAAGTTCTGTTAGTTAAAATTTCAGAATCATTGGTTCACAGTCCTGTTAATGCGTTACTTTAAGGTTATTATTTTAATTATCATTATCTTATTTTGTTTTGTTTTGCTTTTTATGACGATTTTTCTTTTACATTTGATGTTAGCGTTGTTCTAGTTTCATTTCTCTGATCATCCATATCATTTTTCTAAAGACCTTGCCGGTTCCTTTTAATTTTTTTTCCGTCTCTTACTCTGTTCCCTTCTTTCCCCTCCTCCCTCCCCCCCCCCCCAAAAAAAAAAAATCATCCTCCATGCCATTTTTA
>CM060306.1:57584190-57591690 GCA_030674185.1 Monoplex corrugatus | reverse complement strand
GTATGTGAGTGTGTGTATGATGTATGTATTTGTGTGTGTGTGTGTGTGTGTGTGTGTATTGTTGTGTGTGTGTGTGTGTGTGTGTGTATGTGTGTGTTTGTGTAGTGATATCATTCAGACAAGAGATAGCAGGTACAAGTAAATAGAAAACGCCGACCTACTCAGTCTATACCATAGTAGTTTACATCACATTGCGCACCACCGGCCTACACAAGATGGAGGGGTAGTGGGTTCTTCTGCCTGAACGCTGGTGCTACACGGAGGTATGTCTAATTTAAAAGGTCTGTGACTTACACACACCAAACCCAGTTATGACACGGTAGCCCGTGGTTAAGAGGCATTTGTGGCCCATTCTTACAGTATGGGCATAAGTTGATTCTTAATATTTTAGTATCATTAGAAATAATATGACATTTCGTTTCTAATAGATATTAACTGAATGTCTAAAAACGTAATAGCTCAGGCTAATCAAAATATTACATATGTCTGTCTTTCTTATGGAAAAAACAAAACAAAAACAAAAACAAAACAAAAACAAATAAACAAACAAAAACGGAGGACGAACATTTGAAAAGACTGATTGTCAGATTCTCCTTAGCAATTCAGAGAATGGTCTGTCTGGTTAAATCATTTTGAATTAGCATACGGAGCGTTCGGTAGATGATGTTATAAGCTTCAAAACACTGTATGGAATGCTGAGGCTCTGTAAAAGTTTAAGTTGTGGTAGCAGTGCGCAAACTTCGAATGTAGGGTGATTGCAACGAAAATTCCCTAAGGGGTATCACTGGATTGTTTTTTCATTTATTTGCTTATTGATTTTTTTCTCTATCTTAATTTTTCTATCACGTTTAACGTATTTAGGATGAATGTCATTGTAAAACTTACCGTACTTCTGATGAAAAGTCTGAAACGAAGTCCAGATGTAACTAACATATCATTTTCACCCAGACTGACATTCGCAATCTTTTCAATATGCCCGCCGGCGACTAGTCTCTTTGTTTGAAGGACGGGTCCCATCTGTTTCTGGCTGATGAATCCTTGGGAAATAATAGTCATGGCAAACAAGTTGTATTGCTGCCAAAAAAAAGTCAATACATACTAACAAAGGAAAACAGAAATATCATCATCATCAGGTGCCCTGGCGCATGGCATTGGCGATTATGGACTTCCATCTGTCTCTGTCACTTGTTGCTTCAAGCATCTCTTCCACTCTCCGTGTCCCCAGCCACTCTGCAAGTCCGTCTAGTATCTTCTCCCTGGGTCTATCCGATGTTCTCTTTCCCTCCAGCTTTCCCGTTGTGACCAGGTGCTCCAATTCCCCTTTCCTCATAAAATGGCCTATAAATGTTGACTGTCTTTTCTTGATCTTCCTTATGAATAATCTACTTGTGTCTGCCTCCGTCAACACTGTCTCATTTGTTTTCTTTGTTGTCCATGGAACTCTCGACATTCTTCTTAGAAACCACACCTCAGCTGCCTCAATCTTGTTTGGCTTTGCTTGTTGACTGTCCACGCCTCGCAACCGTACAACAGTATTGGTTGTATATAACATTCAAGAACTCTCTTCCTGATGTTAATTGATAGGCATTTGTAGGCAAGAATGGTTTTCATCTTCTTGAATGCTGTTTTAGCTTGGCCGATTCTGCTGGCTGTTTCTGATGTGCATCTGCTGTCTGGTGAAATAATCGTTTCCAGGTATTCAAACTTATCAACCTGTGTCAAGGTTGTGCAGTTTGCTGTTATTTTGCATGAAGGGATTTCATGTTTTTTACTGATCACATGACTTCAGTCTTCCTGCTATTTAGTTCCAACCCCTTACCTTTGCTTTCTATTTCTAGTATATTCACAAGATTTTGTAGGTCTCTTTCACTTTCTGCAATTAGCATGGTGTCATCTGCGTATGGAATGTTGTTTATCATTTTTCCTCCAACCTTTAATCCAGGGTCTTCCTCTAGGTGACAAAACACAACCCTGTCTGACTCCTCTTTTGATGTTTTGGAAAGAACTTACATTGTTTTTTTTTCTCTCATTGCAGCTGTTTGTTTCCAATACATATTTCTGATTATTCGTAGATCTTTTCCATCAATATTGAGTCTTTCTAGTTGTTTGGTCAATTCTTCATGTCTTACCCGATCGAAAGCCTTGGTATAATCAAAAAAGCATAGATCTAAATCCTTGTTCATCTCGATTGACCTCTCTATGATAGTTCTTAGGATGTATATGGCATAATAATTCCTTTCCCTTCCACAAATTCACACTGTTCATCTGCTAATTCTCCTTTAATTCTATTCCTTGTTCTCATCATAATCATTCTTAATAAATCTTGGTTACATGACTCATCAAACTGATTATGGGATGGAGTTCGCATTCTATAGCCCCTGTCTTCTTAGAAATATGCAAGGCCAAAACCTACTTAGAAACAAAATCAGGTAATTAATGCTGACTTAATTCTTACCTTGATTTCATCGCTTTGTTGCTGGTTTTTGATTTTATGTTGTTTTTTGTGTGTTTTGTTTTTGTTTTGTTTGTCTGCCTGGTTGTTTGTATTGACAAATAAAATGAAAATCATCTTGTTTCTTATTATAGTTTGTATTTACTTTGATTATCAGTTAGACATTTTTTTAACCGAACTCATTTGTCCTTGTGTAGTTCATCTTGATCATTTTGAATTCAATTCTTTTCAATACTTCTCGTAATCCATATATATATATATATATATATATATATATATATATATATATATATATATATATATACCTATAATATATATATATATATATATATATATAATATGTATATATACCTATATATATATATATTATATATATATATATATATATACTATATATATATATGTATATTTTATATATACATATACATATATGCATGTACATGTGTGTATATATATATATATGCATAATATATCTATATCTATGTATATCTATCTATATATCTATACGTGCATATATGTATGATATATATATAATATATATATATTATATATATATATATATATATATATATATATATACATAAATATATACATATATATGTATATTGCAGATAAACCGAAAAACAAGACAACAAACTAGAATGTTGAGCCCAGTACTTCGGCCCATGGCCTTCTTCAGGGGACTGTTTATATATAATATATATTTATATATTTACATATATAATGTATATACCGGACTCGTACTACACATGTCTCATTCTCATATCCGTTTGAAAAGCAATAACAAATCTATCATAAAACGTAGTAGGAAACTCCAAAACTACAACACCATCCGTCACAATAGATCAAACCATATACAAAACACAACCACCAATAAACATGGCATATGCCATTACTTCATACATGAAACACCAACACCCCCGTGCTGTCCTCCGATCTCGTCCTTGATCTATGCCTTTTCTCCACTGTCTTTCACTGTTCCAAAGATAAAATATATATATATTTTATATATTTACATATATATGTATATACCGGACTCGTACTACACATGTCTCATTCTCATATCCGTTTGAAAAGCAATAACAAATCTATCATAAAACGTAGTAGGAAACTCCAAAACTACAACACCATCCGTCACAATAGATCAAACCCATATACAAAATACAACCACCAATAAACATGGCATATGCCATTACTTCATACATGAAACACCAACACCCCCGTGCTGTCCTCCGATCTCGTCCTTGATCTATGCCTTTTCTCCACTGTCTTTCACTGTTCCAAAGATAAAATTTACCATTGCAAAATCACACGGTTGAAAATAGACAAGAACAGACAAACGAACAAGCAAACAAACAGACGAAAACAGTTGAGCTGATCTAAGCTCTGCTACGTATTCAACATGTCAAAGTTAAAGGGTATTCGATATGTCAAAACTAAAGATACGCGTGGAACACAGAAACATTAAGCGTGTCGTTTTCTGCACCTCGAACTAAACTCACCTTTGCTTCTTTCTGTCCATCTACTTTAGGATCCATTGTGTAGATGCTGGGTGTGGTCTGTTAGGATATTGTGTAGTCTACAACGTATTTGAAAGAGACATGTCCTGTTTCTTTGCTGTAATTTTACCCAATATTCTGATCATCTTCTCCAGCATCATTGACACATTGGCTCAGTAGCCACAAGGCCAAACTCATAATACAAGGGTCGTGGGGTCAGCCATTGGGCGAGTTACATTTCTTTCTGGTGGCATCGTGGGTCTAGTGGTAGAGTACTTGCATGTCACGCTGGTAGCTCGGGTTCGATCCTCATCGATGCACTTGGTTTCGCAGTGCACACGCTTTCGCGCAGGCTCAGGGAGTCTGCCGGATAATTACTGTGCAGATTAGGGTAGAGTGCATGCGGTGTTGTTTTAGTGCAATAAATCCCTTTTGAACAAGCTTCAAACTCATTTCAACCTATGTTATATGTAAACATGGTCCAGCTCCAGACACACCTCATCAAATGTCAAGAACCAACGAATTGTGAATGTGTGAAATATTTGGAGTAGTTTATTGCAAACATTACATATATCACGTTCTGTGGCAATATGTGCTTTTGTTTATTTGTTTGTTTTTTGTTTTATTTTGTTTGTTCATTTGTTTTCACACATATTTATTCTACGTAATTTCCATTCATGAAAAGTCTTGTGACAATACAGAGGTGGAGTTCAGGAAAATTATGAACTGATTCAGATGTCCAAGGACAAACACAAGCATAGAAGCAGATTAGTGACTGTATTAGTATGATAACGTTTCCAACTTCGTCTGAGCTGTTTTTTTTATCCCTCCTTGTACAGCACTTTCTGTTCTGCTCTCCATTTGTATGTAAAATGTAAATTGTATCAGTGAATGTGGCAAAGTGGTTAAAGCATTGGCTTATTGTATAGAACGTTGTTCGCTCTAACACCCATCATTATAACAAAATTAAGTATGGTGGGACTTCTTAGCCCCAACCAGTTCTTACCCACAGATGGATTTGTTACTGAGTCTTGGGAAGACTGGTGCAGCACCTTCGACTCTCATCCACTTTAAGGATACATCACATTTTCTTACTAAAAGCCTGGGTGTACGTATCTTTTGAGCCACTTTTGCGCCGAGATATATTATTAAAATAAGACCAGAATAGCCTCATTACCAGTCTTAATAAAAACAACTGAACTCAAAGAGCATCATTACCATAATTCCCATTTTCATTAGCATCGTATCGTTAAAGGTTTGTTCCAAATTATGTGACTGTTCATGTCCAGTTGTCATGTGACATCAGTTTCCTTGGGCTTTGAGATCTACTAGAAGAACCGGAATGACCAGCGTTTCGGGTAATAACACAGAAGTGGTGCAAAGTTTGGGCAGCAGCACAAATTGAATAAACAAATGAATGTACAAATACATAAACGAACAAATGAATAACATTAAATAAAACGAATTGACAAATACATAAAATAGAATTCACAATAGAGATGCGGCAGCATGAATTAAATGCACGAATAAATAGACAAAAGAATACGTAAATAAGATTGATTAAAATGAACAAACAAATAAAACGGATTTCGCAACAGGTATGCATAAATAAACACAGATATACGTAAACAAATGAACAATGAATAATAAATACACGTTTTGTGTCTCTCTTAGGTTTTGCCTAATTTGTAAAATACGTCATACAGCATTTATTCATTCCTTTGTTTTTTGTCTTATGTATTTATTTTAGGCTAGTTTGTCACACTGTGTGTGTGTGTGTGTGTGTGTGTGTGTGTGTGTGTGTGTGTGTGTGTGTGTGTGTGTGTGTGTGTGTGTGTGTGTGTGTGTGTGTGTGTGTGTGTGTGTGTGTGTGTTTGTGGTTTGTTTGTGGGTGGTTGTCTGTATGTATATAAGTTTGTCATATATTGTCTACCTTTTGTTTTGTTTTATCATCTTTGTACATCGATGTTGGTTGGTTCATATGTGAGCAGTTGTGCATGTGTTTATTTCTTTGTTTCTTGTTTCTGGTGTTGCTGTTGTTTAATTGTTGTTGTTTTTGTTGTTGTTATCGGCCATCATGCTATGTGGATAAAAGTGTGTATGTATGGATGCATGTATGTCTGTTTGTGTCTGTGTGCACTTGCGTGTGTGCATGTGTGTATTTAGTTCTTATTCTCATTTTTACTTGTTTTATTTATCTACAGAATCCTTTGTGTGTGTATCGATATATACATATATGTATACATATATATATATATTATTTGTATACATATATTTATATATCGATATGCATATATGTATTTACATATTATATATTATATATTTTGTATTATGTGATATTGGTGTGTGTGTGTGTGTGTGTGGGGTGTGTGTGTGTGGTGTGTGTATGTAGATCTAGATATAGCTATATGTAGATTGTTTGTTTGTTTTTGTTTGTTTGTTTATGCATTTATTTCTTTATCCCTTTCTTGGACATAGACGACAGACTGGCGAGGCTATGACTGAAGAAATATGTTTTCATCTTGCTGATAGGCAGTGGAGGCTTTGTGCATTGATAGAGGTGGCGGAATTTCACTAATGTGAGACAAGATTATACTGAGTGGTTAGTTGTGTTTTGATTCAAACCTTTATTTATTTATTTATTTTATCTATCTGTTCTTTCTTTGTGCACAGATGCACATGTCATTTACATACATGCACGTAACCAAGATTGTTCCAGTGATAGACTAATGAAATACTGGTATTAGATAAACACAAATGTTGGCTAGGTAAAATATGGCCTAGGTAGGACCTCGGAACCTGTCCAACTCATGGGTTTATGTGCAGGCTTAAGGCTTGTGCCATGGTCATTCATTGATCTTCCCCATCACATGGCACCTGTGACTTTAATGCATATGGAATAGCATTCCCAACGAGGAGACGTCATCCTGAGAAACTGAAACTGAAACAAGTAGTAAGTAGTAGTAGTAATAGTCGTAGTAGTAGTGGTTAGTAGTAGTAGCTGTATCATTACCTTTCACCCTAACGCCTTTAGAATCGTTGTACGCTACCTCTTTTACGGACAACGTTGATGATTAACCCCAAAACGACGAAGGGCGGTCATTTCTTGTCTTACACATTCTAAACAGAAAGCAAAGGTAAGGGGTTGGAGCTAAACAGCAAGATGACTGAAGTCATGGTAATCAGTAAAAAACATGAAATCCCCTCATGCAAAATAACAGCAAACGGCAAAACTTTGAGACAGGTTGATAAGTTTACATATCAGGGAACGATCATTTCAAACCAGACGGCAGATGCACATAAGAAATAGCCAGCAGAATCGGCCAAGCCAAAACAGCATTCAGGAAGATGAAAAGCACTCTTACCAACAAATGCCTATCAATTAACATCAGGAAGAGAGTTCTTGAATGTTATATAGAAGCGATAATGTTATACGATTGTGAGGCGTGGACAGTCAACAAGCAAAACCAAAACAAGATTGAGGCAGCCGAGATGTGGTTTCTAAGAAGAATGTTGAGAATTTCATGGACAGTCTTGATGGAGGCAGAC
>CM060306.1:57566690-57576690 GCA_030674185.1 Monoplex corrugatus | reverse complement strand
GTTTATATTTAAATGCTGCATATATCTTGTAATCGAACACTATTTGCTTCCTAACCTTACTGACTGTATATTTGAGTGATCAAAGCAAGATTTGAGAATTCCCCTAATTTTTAACAGGGTGAAGAAGTATTTCAAATGATGTTTTATCTACAGTATTGATCAGCAGAGCATCAACTGTATATTTAGGGAACTCGTACTCTTTATTATTAATTATAATATATTTAGTATCTAAATCTTCTCTTATCATAATTGCCAATGTTTCGAGACATACTACAAATACATACAGAGAGAGTGAGTCGCTTTGTCTACAGCCACTTTCTACATAAAACCATGCTTCACGCTTGACCTTTGACGACAAATGCTGACTTTATATTTTATGAAACGTCTTCATCTATTTACACAAAATTTCTCCAAACACCCATATGCTTTTAAAACTTTGAATAAAAATTGCTAATCTGATTAATCAAAGGCTTTCTCAATATCCAAGCAAAGTAAAAGTTCTTGAAACGTTTTTTTTTTCATATCCATATAACTGAGCAAATCGTAAATCAGCTTTATGTCATCTCTGAGACATTTGTTTGCAACAAAACCTGTCAGATCCTCGCAAATTACGTTGGAAATGTTGCTATAATTCTTTTAGCACTAAACACACATCTGATCTTTTATACGTTAAGTATGTAGTGAAATAGAACTCATTTTATTTTAATGTACTCTGCTGGTTTTGTTTGGTTTTGTATGGAAGTTATAAGTCCTTCTTCTCGAATTTGCTGAAAGTTCGCCATCACTGAACGATTCACTTAAGGCTCGGAAAAAAAAGAAAGAAAGAAACCGAACATTTTCCCACACACTTTATAGCATTCTATCCCAAACCCACCTTTCCAGAGCTTAATCCATTTTTTATTTTTGTAAAAGAAATCTTGCTTCTTCCAGTGTTATAACTTCTAAATAGTCTCCGTCTTATGTGATAAAATTGGACAATTTGTTATCGAGTCAATTATTTTGCATGCATTTTTTTCTCTTTTTTTCCCCCTTTTCTAACGAATTTTTCATGAAATGTCTTTACCTTGTTTTATTTTTAGGTTTGTTTATCAAATTTCCATACTCGTCAATTAGAATCAATATTTTATTAATAAAATGTCTTTTTTAGCCACCTATTTTACTCTAAAAATGTTGTCTTTTTGTCTTAACTGGGACTAATTCCCGATTCTTTTTCTTTTGAATAATTCTGCGTCTTTTTTCTATTTGTTTTCCATTTATTATAATTGTTTGATTTTCTAATGAGTTCATTTTTGTTCTTTGTCATATATTTCTCATTATCCCACAAGGTTTATGTTTAGATCTGATTTTTTCATCAGAGTAATTCATCTTAGATAGTGGGACAAGTTGATAAGTTTAAATATCTGGGAATAGTCATCTCATCAGACGGCAGATGCACATTAGAAATATGCGGCAGATTCGGCCAAGCTAAAACAGCATTCAAGAAAATGAAATGCGTTCTTTCCAACATGTGTCTATCAATTAACACCAGGAAGAGAGTTCTTCGTGTTAGGTAGGACACATATTGTTGTACGGATGTGAAACGTGGACAGTCAACACGCAAAGTTGAACAAGTATGAGGCCGCTGAAATGTGGCTTATAAGAAAAATGTTGAGAGTTTCTTGGACAGCAAAGAAAACAAACGAGACAGTCTTGAAGAAGGCAGACACAAAAAGAACATTAGGAAGAAGATGAGGAAAGGACAAGCAACATCTATAGGACATTTTATGAGGCAAGAGAAATTTGAGCACCTAGTTACAACAGGAAAGCTGGAAGGACAGAGAACACCAGGTAGACCCAGGGATAAAATATTGGACGGACTAATAGGGTGGATGAAGACAGAGAGGGTGGGAGATGTGCTTGCAGCGACAAAAGATAGATTGTGTGGAGGGCCATGATCGCCAACGCCGTGCGGCAGGGCACATGATGATGATGAATGAGATCTACATCCATCAAAGAAATATTGTCGAGCAAAGCTGTGTTGTAATGGTCATCAGAGTATTTTGTTATAACACCATCTATACGTTGGGTGGTCCTTTATTTGCAAGATGGCAATCATTTATCAGAATTATTGGCATGCTGCAGCTGGGCCAAACGTTGCTTGCAAATTGGTGTCAATGTACAACTAAATTCGTATTTTTCACTGATGAGTATCCTCATAGTCTTATGCGCGATCGTTTTATGCGTCGCAGCATTGTGTACGTTGATTTACAGTCCATGTATCATCATAAGTAGATTATCGTTACTTCCATCATTCTACTGTTGTAATTTGCTTATTGTGTTTGATTTTATTGGTTATTGTTCTGATAATAAACAGCAACGCCATCATCATCATGGCAGTTACCATCATTGTGATAACCTTTAAGGATTGTACACGTTCTGACGAGTATAAATCACTTGCTGTTGTAAAAATTGTTTATGTAAGAAAGAACTACAGAAACACAAGTGATTAGATACGGAGGGTCTTTCTTTTAATTAGTTTCCAGAAACGCTATTTATTCTTGGGTACAACAATTACGTTGAAACAATCACTGAGCAAAAGCATAAATTATATTTGTAAAGTAGTTTATTAAAATGATATTGAAGATACCTATGTGAATGCAAATGAAGCACATATCCGAACACACGCACACACACACACACACACACACACACACACACACACACACACACACACACACACTCACACATACACACACTCAACACACACACACACACACACACACACACACACACACACACACACACACAACCAACACACATACACACATACACACAAACGCACTCACGTACACACGCACGCAAAGGTTTGTATGTTCTGAAAAGAAAAGTACATGTTCAAAACTATAGATTTTGTGCGCACGGCAAAATACAATTTTTCTTTAATCGGATTGAAAATGCTTATTCCAAGCAGAAAGACCTGATTACATCAAAGGACAGAACCTGAAACAGTAGAATAACATCTAAGAACAGAGCCCTTTGAAGTTTAAAACATTTCCGTGAAATTGTCGCTATCTGAATACATCAACAGAGTCTGTTCTTTAGAGAACAGGCAATAAGGAGGGTGGGAGTCAAGACAGCAGTCGTCAGTCTCTGTCTGTCTGTGTCTGTCTCTGTGTCGGTCTCTTCTCTGTATGGACCTGTCTGTCTGTCTGACAGCTGTCGGCGGGGAAGTTGACATTGCCCTCATGCAGGCTGTCCTGGAGAAAAGTGTGGATCTTTTTTTTAGCATCATTCGCCTGTGGTGCGCGCGCACGCGCGCGTGTGTATGTGTGTGTATATATGTGTGTGTGTGTGTGTGTGTGTGTGTGTGTGTGTGTGTGTGTGTGTGTGTGTGTGTGTGTGTATGTGATCGTGTTCGTTATTTCTTTTCACGTCTGTTCACATATGTGCTATTAGACGAGTGTGTGTGTGCGTGCATACGTGCGTGCGTGTTTGTGCCTGCATGTGTGTGTGTGTGTGTGTATGTGTGTGTGTGTGTTGTTTTGTGTGTGTGTGTGTATGCGTGTATGACTGTGTGTGTGTGCTGTGTGTGTGTGTGTGTGTGTGTGTGTGTGTGTGTGTGTGTGTGTGTGTGTGTGTTGTGTGTGTTGTTGTGTGTGTGTGTGTCCACTTTCAGGGTTACAGACGTTGGCACCGTTTTTACAATGATATGATGATGATTGCAATGAGGATGATAATCATGATGCTATGGAGTTCCGTCGAATATCAAGATTGCGTGACAGGGCTCTAACCTGCGCTTAGTAACAATATATCCAGGCGTCAACAAGGCCCGAGAGATGAAATCACCAGCGGTGTTGCTCAAGACCTGACCTAAACCCTCAGTGACGCATACCTGAAGTGGATGAGACTCGACTGTGACGCTTCAGTCTTTCAAATCAATCCATAAGGCGTTGACCTCTCGGTAAGAGCCGGCTGGGGCTGAAAACTCCCACAATGATTTTGAAAGGATTGCTGGTGATTCAAATCCACAATCTTTCAGTCGGTAGTCTGTTGCGCTAACCACTACACCAGGGCGACTGGTAAGTTCGTATATATCACCTTATTTACTCGCAAACTGAGTGCTACTGGACAACCTTCAGCTTCCCTGTAACTGTCTTCTTTTTCTTTCTTTCTATTTTCATCCTCCTTCTCCAAACAAAGGCAACGCTGTTTCATAACGACATGAGAGATCTGTGTGTCTGTCTGTCTGTATGGCGATGTCAGAAATGTTTTAAAATAATTATGTCAGCTTTTTTCTAATGTTTATCAAATATTGGTCGAAAGTGTGGACAATTCAGTAGTCATGACTGTTTTAGTTTGGAACAGAAAGGAGCCAAGTTCAAGGTCATCAAGGTCGCACGCATTACAGAAGGGCCGCAAGTCATTCATTACATTTCAGAATTGTGTGTGAACAGCACCTCCCAAAGAAATGTTTACATTTTTTAACAAGTATTTTTCACCGTTCTGACAGTCTAAGTTTGTTCTCAGTGCAAGTCATGTGGCACTTCAAGTAAACCTCCTTCTAGGTCACAGTGAACGTGAGGATTAAAAAATCTGATTTTTCTGTACTTCTTTTTAATGGACAGGAAGACGGCTTGTTCGTCTTGGTTATTTTTTGTGTTATGTCATTTTGAAACTTACTCTATGAAAACTTTTTGAAAGGGCAGGAAGTAAACTGGTAATTACAACTAATAATGTAACCTAGTTCATTCTCGTTTGACGTTAGGTTCAGAGGAATTATCCATTAGCCGTGGCTATCAGCAGTCTCCAAAGCCCACTACGTGATACCGGATGGGACATACAACCTTTAACGTGTCTAATGTGTGAAAAAGGCCTTTGTGTCTAGCTCTGTAGCTAGGTTAAAATTGCTTTCTTCTGATACTTGATGCTGTCTTTCTATTTTTCTGGTGCGTGTGTGTGTGTTTGTGTGTATATATGTGTGTGTGTGTTTACTTGTAAGTCTGTACGTGCGTTTGTGTGTGTGTGTCTGTATGTGTGTACGTACGTGTATGTGTATGTCTATGTATGTATCTGTGTGTGTGTGTGGTGTGTGTGTGTGTGTGTGTGTTGGTGTGTGGTGTGTGTGCATATATGCTGTGCGTGCGTGCATATATATATATATATATACATATATATATATATATATACATATGTGTGTGTGTGTGTGTGTGTGTGTGTGTGTGTGTGTGTGTGTGTGTGTGTGTGTGTGTGTGTGTGTGTGTGTGTGTGTACTATCATTAGTGTCATCAAGGCGGTTGTCGAGGGTTTGATTTTTCTTTATGCGTGACGAGACAGGAAAGCCTCAAAATTCAGATTGAATAGTTTCATTCCAAAGTAAAAAAAACGTAACTATTTCTAAGTACAGAACCTGAAACTTCAGAACAACATCTAAGACCGTGTTTACTTGAAGTTAAAAGTTTCCATATAACTGTCACCATTCTGAAATAAAGACCAGTCCGTTCTTGATAGAACTTCCTGCGTGAAAGTATGAGATCTAAGACAACACTCTTTGTCTGTCTCTGTATGTGTGTGTTCTTCTGTCTGCCTTCCTTTTCTTGTTTATTTTTATCTTTAATATATCTGCTTGTGTTTCTTCTTTCTTTCTTTTTTCTTTCTTTTTTCTTTCTTTCTTTATTTGTTTGTTTCTTTTTCTTTCTTTTTCTTTCTTTCTTTCTTTCTTTCTTTCTTTCTTTCTTTCTTTCTTTTTTATGTATTCAAGTTAACAATCTGCTTAATGAAAACACTTTGTCCCAAAGGGTATGAAGTGAACTAGTTAATAAGCAGGTGATGGATTTTTTACCTGGGCACCAAAAATGGATACTGAGTGGAACAGACAACCTCTGACTTGTCCGACATGTGAGTAAGCTTTCTGTAAAGTTAAAACATGCCTGTGAAACTGTGGCCATCCTGACACACAAAACATGCCTGTGAAACTGTGGCCATCCTGACACACACAAAACGGGTCTGTACTTGGCTAAACATGATAGTGACGAAAAAGTAGGATCCAAGAGAGGCCCTTGTCAACGTCTGTGAACTGTATTGTCTGTGCTGTACCATGTCTGCACTGATATGTATGGATAGGAGTTTGTCTGACTGTCTGACTGACAACTGTTGGAAAGGAAGATATGGACAATGTCTCATCATGCTATTCAGAAGAACAGTTGAAATCTCTCTCATCTCCGTTGTTTATGAATTCAAGGACACAGGACAATGCTTGCCATCTAAATCTGTTTGTTTCTTTTCCCGTTTCTTTCACTTTCGTTCTTTTTTGTTTTTCTTTCTTTCCTCTACTATTTATCCGTCAGCTTTCCTTCTTCGGTTTGTTTCTCTGTATCTGTGTATGCCTGTTTCTCATTGTGGTTTTTGTTTCTTATTATTCCATCTAGCAAACTACTTAATGAACAGGATTTTCAAGGGTCACAAAGGTTAATAGTTATCAAAACTTGTAACGCCTTGTTTGTTCTCAACAAACAGTAAGTCGAAGGGAACTATCAATCCGCATGGATATCAGCTGTCTGTAGACACCACTAATGGACACTGAGTGGCACACACACCCTTTGATGTGTCCAATGTGTGAATCAGTTTTTTGTGTCTAGCACTGTAATTGGGTTTATGGTGCTTTCTTCTTGCACCTCGGGGGATTGACTGGACCTTGATGTGGGTCACATTTAATGTCGTGGTAGTGAGGACTTTTTTGCTTATATTGTCACCGATGGAATTTGGGCTGGAAAGACGAAATAACGAAGACAGTAAATCCTTTTCTTGTGTGATTTTTGATAGCATTAAAACACAAGTAATGTTCGACACCGATAGCTGAATAATGTCATGATATTGTACACAACACATCACTGAATCACGGAACGATGTTTAGTGAAACCCATGCATATTTTGGAACAGCGTCAAGACAGTCGAGCAAGATATAATTTGGCTAAATCTGACAGAATGTTGAACGATCCAGTCTGCTCATCGTCACTACAAGACAATGAATTCTGTTAGTGGGCTGGTCGAAGATTTGTGTCGTACTGTTCAGGGGATGGGTTTCTCTGATGTGGTTGTGTGAGTTATCGATGCAGTCCATTCGTGCTGGCGGCCTGGATGTGTTTTCGTCCGTTCACACGAGGTGTTTTTCCTGATCACCGCAGATGGGGATGTACATTTCAGTACGATGTTGCCGAGTCTGTTTCAGTGACAGACTGACACAAAGATACACATTAAACTCATTCGCTAGATAAGGCCTCAAAACCTTGCCAACACCAGGGCTTATGTGTAGGTTTCTGGCTTATACCATGATCATTTTAGGTCTTATTTCTCGCATACCGTGTATGGCATCAGTATAAGTGGGACTTATTCTGAGTGTGGAGATGCCATCTTGAGAAACCAAAAGTGAAACAGAAAAAAATTCGGAAATGACCTAACTGCTTTGTGAGCTATGAAACAACCTTGACCGCACTGTGCCTTTGTTTCTGTTTCTTGCTTTGTTTTATCTTCTTGTATATTTGTTTTCTTTCAGTCTGTCGTTTTTAACGTTCTTCTTCTCTGCATATCTGCATTTTCTTTCTGTTTGTTCTCCACCTTCCATTTAACAACGTACTTGACGCAAACCTTTTTTCTGTTTCATATGGCACAAAAATTCACTTGTTATTAAAACTGAAAACTTTTTGTTGTCAAGAGAAAAGATTTGAGAGGAAATATTGATAAGATGACTGTCGTGTCCTCGAGTATTGACATCCAGTCTCTGAGGTGTCTGTCTGACACATGAACAGGATTTGTGTCTAACTTTGTAAGTATGTTAAAAATGGTTACCTCTGAAGGTTGATCTTGAGCGTGTGTGAGTGTGTGTGTGTGTGTGTGTGTGTGTGTGTGTGTGTGTGTGTGTGTGTGGTGTGTGCGTGTGTGTGTGTGTGTGTGCGTGTGTGCGTGTGTGCGTGTGTGTGTGTGTGTGTGTGTGTGCGTGTGTGTGTGTGTGTGTTTCTCTCTCTTTCTCTTTATCTGTCTGTCTGTCTGTCTCTCTCTCTCTCTCTCTCTCTCTCTCTCTCTCTCTTCTCTCTCTCTCTCTCTTTGTGCAGTGCTGATGATGGTGTCAGGGCAGTTTACTTTTTGTTATTGTTGTTGAGATTAGTCTTGTATGCGTGATAAAAAGATAACAATCCAACATCGGAATTGAAAATGCTATTTCCAAAATAGACGTAACTATTTTAAAGTACAGAACTTGAAATAGTGGAACAGCATCTAACAACATCTAAGGAGTTTCTCTGAATTAAACATTTCCGTGAAGCTGTCATCAGCCTATCACACGAATGAAACCTTTATTGACAGAACGGTCACTAAGGAGGATGAGAGCCAAGCGAACATTTTTCTGTCAGTATCTTGGGCTCTCTATCTGTTCGGCTGTTGGTATCAATCAGAGTGAGAGGAGATCAACACTGACTTTATAATGTTGTCTAGAAGAAAAGTTGAAACCTCTTTCACTCACTTGCTTACGAACTCAGGGTCATAGACCAGCTTCAACTATCTGTGTTTCTCTTTTCGTTTCTTTCTTTCCGTTTCAGTTTTTTTTAAATCTGATTTTCTTTATTTTTCCTCTATTGTCTGTCTGTCAGCCTTCCTTTGTTTTTCTTTTTCTTTGTATATGTCTACCGGTTTTCACTTATTTTTCTGTTTGCGTCCATTTAACAAACTACGTGATGGAACTGTTTTAAAAAGTCACAAAGTTTAATAGTTATCAAAACCTGTCATGCTTTTCGTTCTCGAGAGAATGAAGGTCCAGAGGGACTATCAATACTATCAAGAATTTCTTGGCGCCGCTAATGGACACTGAGTGGCACATACAACTTCTGATGTGTCTGACATGTAAAAATGTTTTTGTGTCCAGTAACGCATTTGGGTAATTGTTACTTCCTATACTTGGTGTTTCTGTTGGGAGAGGGGCGCGTTTGCGTGCGTGTGTGTGCGCGCGCGCGTGTATGTGTGTGTATGTGTGTGCGTGTTGTATGTGTGTGTGTTTGTTTCTTTGTATGTGTGTGTGTGTGTGTGTGTGTCTTCGTGTTTTTGTGTGTGTGTGTGTGTGTGTGTGTGTGTGTGTGTGTGTGTGTGTGTGTGTGTGTGTGTGTGTGTGTGTGTGTGTGTGTGTGTGTGTGTGTTCGTGTGTGTGTGCGTGTGTGTGTGTAGGCTAGTGATGATGGTGTTGGTTGTGTAGATAAGATAGTTAACATTCCTATGCACTGATTATAATTTTTTTCATTGCTCATCTCAGACTCAGACTCAGACTCAGACTATTTATTAACCAATGAATTAACAAAGGAATTTGATTTGGTTTTGCGTAACACACTCCCGCCATGCATACAAGACATGTGACAACATGAACAATACATAATATGAAAAATACTTGATCAAAAACACTTCAGGTACTCACACATGCCTGGGCGTGCACACCCACCCGTGCATCAAAAACAATATATAATCATACAGATAATAATGCTTGTAAACAAGACATGAAATTTGCTAGTATGATATAAATATAACTTGACAGAAAACATCAACAGATGAGCAGCCCTTACACTCAGAAAGGAGGAGGGAATAACTAAGGAGGGGGGAGGGTGGTGGGGAGGGGGGGCCGGGGAAGAAGAGAGTAGAAAGCAGAAGCAGGGGTGTCAGATAAAAGGAGCAATGGATGAAGAAGACAGTGTCACAAATCATTCAGCATCTTTACAGCAGTGGGGAAAAAGCTGTGCTTCAATCGGTTGGATTTACACTTAATACTGCGGAATCTTTTGCCGGAAGGAAGAAGTTGGAACAGAGGGTTGGCTGGGTGCAGTTTATCAGATACAATAGACCTTGCTTTGCGTGTCACACACTCCCGAAAGATATTGTCGATAGATGGGAGCTCACATCCTGCAATTTTGGAGGCGGTCTTTACAACCCTGTTGAGTCTTTTCTTGTTGTTACTGGACGCACTCCCATACCAGACAGTATTTGAGAATGT
>CM060306.1:57554190-57561690 GCA_030674185.1 Monoplex corrugatus | reverse complement strand
ATGGAACAAAAAGTCATTAAGGAACACAGCAGTGCACTTTAATTCTTATGCTCAGTTGCTCCCGTTGGATTTTTTAAACTACGGAAGAGATATGCAAACCAAAAAAACAACAACAAAAAACAACAAAAAGACAGAAAATAAAGTAAGCAAAAGGGGAAAAAGTAAGAAACATACCCATAAACACACGCTCATAATGCACTAAAGTGTTTGAACTGTCCCAGGCGTGCAATAGTCAACTTGTCTTTCTATCATTAAAGAGCAAACGAAGATAAACATGAGGGTCAAGCACTGTAAACATGTAACACTAAGCCCTATTTTGCTTAATTTTCACATTCAAAAGTTTTATTACTAGAGAAAGTGTGTATCAGTCAGTCGTTTGTTGATCCAAAGTAATAAGCGGATTGGAAATTCAAACAAACGTACAAAAAGTCAAAACATCCTGAATGCCTTATCTCCATTGTTAATCATATCTCTGATAATCTCATCGTCATCTAAGATTATTCCAATCACCGTGATCAGTCTATTTAATCATCTTCTTCATCATGTGCTGTTCGAGGAACGGGAGCAGGTGTGAGGGGGGGGGGGGGGGGGCACTAGAAATAATGGAACACACAGCAACTGACAGCATGCTCTTATGTCTCTGAGATGCCACAAAAAACAATGCAGGCCTACTGAGTTTGCTCCAGTGCTAGATATAAGTCACCGTGTTCTTTCTCTGTCGACCAAAACCACCTGCTTTTCTGTATGTAGGGAGAAGAGTGGCAGAATGGTTCAGACGTTCGCCTGCCAATAACTAAACTCGAGGTTCCATTGTTCGCTCCCCGTAGAGCCCTCGACTTTTCTCCTCAGTTTAACCTGAAAATCGAACTGAACGTCTAGTCCTTCAGAAGGGGACGAGAATGAGTCGGACTCTAGTGCCTTCTAGCTGCACACGCTAAAGATCCTACGGCAGTTGAAAATCGTGAAGAGCGGGGCAATACCCGGCTGCCTAGGTGTAAAACATTGGAGAGATAGGTTGATTTCCCAGGTCCCACCTTTTGAACACCAAGGAGTAGCCTTCTTGCCTTTCTGAAGTCATGATAAAAAATGTGAAAAAATATGAGGTTGAATGGAGGGAGAGGGGATGGGCGCCACCCTCATAAAGCTGGCCCCGGAAAAGTTCAGGTCTCTGCCACCTCACTCCCTAGGACCCCATGTGGAACTATCTAGGTAGGACCTCATGACCTGGTCAGCTCATGGGTTTATGTGCAGGCTTAAGGCTTGCGCCATGATCATTCTGGATCTTCTCCCTCACATGCCACCTGTGACGTTAGTGCATATGGAATGTATTCCTAGTACGGAGACGTCATCTTGAGAAACTGAAACTGAAACTGAAACCATAACGATGGCCTGCTTCAAGGATATCATGAACGATAGTTTTGGACAGTGCATCATGGCAAGTCACCTGACCAAACCAAGCAGGTTTGCATCGTTTCAGTTGCTAGAAACAGTCTACATGGATCTTGTGTGTGTGTGTGTGTGTGTGTGTGTGTGTGTGTGTGTGTGTGTGTGTGTGTGTGTGTGTGTGTGTGTGTGTGTGTGTGTGTGTGTGTGTGTGTGTGTGGGTGTGTTGGTGTGTGGGGTGTGGATGTGTGTGTGTGTGTGTGTGGGTGTGACCGTGCAAATTCCGTGCTGTGCTGTTAACGTTTTTTTGATTTTTTTTTATGCGTGTGTGTGACTCATTGACCATTTCCCATAGAATTATTCTAACATTAACCTGAACTGGGAGAGGGGAGGGGAGGGGAGAGGGAATGTGATATGCAATTTGATTATAACTTATACACTTCTACCAAATCCAAGTAACAGCTGTGACACAACAACTAAATTTGTTAAATGTAGATGACAACAAACAGGTTCAGGCAATAAACGTGGTGAAGTGATTAGCACAACAGACCACAGATTGTTATGTCGAGGTTCGAATCCCTAGTCATCCAAACGTTGTTCAGAATGCAGACGATGGGGAAATGTATCATTTTTATCCACAGGTTGTGGACGACGTTGCTTATACCATGAATCTTTAAACTAAAGTAAAGCGAGAAGCTAATGTCATAACGGTAATATCGACACTTTACCACCCAAGGTGGAAAGAAGCTATAGTCTTGTTGTTGACGATGGCGATGATGATGAAAATGATTATGATTATACTGTATTACTATTGTTGACATTGTTACGGGGACAGTGGATACTTTATTGTATCAGTTCTTGGTCTGATACAGAGATGATTGCTTCAATCAGAACTTGAAGGGAATTTTTAATGACAAGTTGCTTAGAATGCAGACATGCTCTGAACATACGTTCCCTTTACAATGAAACGTTATCTCTTTGACTCCCTCACTCTGTCCACCTGCATCGTCATCAGTGATAGCAAAGCAAAAACTTAACCCTTTGACTCCCTCTCGCTCTTCACCAGCATCCTGCAGGAATCTGATGGGTAGGATGAGGGAGTGAAAGGGTTACGGGTTTTTTGCAGCTGGTGGATAGGGTGTGTGAGTCAAAGGGTTATACTGACGTGAACATATCTTCTTTCAAGACAAACACGTACTTCTCACAGTGAACAAACGTTTCCTTGAACATCAGGCTCAGGCATGTGGAGATTTCACAATCTGTTTACCGTCCATTCAAGGGAGCGTTTAACTTTGTTCCAAAGCACAACCTCCCAAGACGACACACATCGGGGGAGATAAATTTGATGAGGTAGATAGCATACTAGCGATTTACCTGAAGGATTCTAACCTGTGTATAATCACAGACTACTTCGTACATCTTCGGAGGAAGATAAAGTGTAGAGGTCAGAGAACCATCAAAAGCGAGTTGGCTTTGGCGGAGAATGGCATCATGATTTGAAGGAAAACGGAACAAACATTGGTAATGGAGGTAAAAGACCGTTTAAACGAAGGAGATAAAAACTAGACGATAAAAGCATGTGATGAGTTCAAAGAAAGACAGCTAAATTACTGTCCTTCTTTTTCCTCTTAGAGATACTTAAAATCCCACTCCACACGTCTTTAGCCAAAAAGTCATTCACACATTCAATCCTGCGTCCGACGAATGCAAGAGCGCTACTGAACGATTTCACCAATCTGCACTTGTGCAGGGCGTTGAACCTCGTTCCATCAAGTTCATTTTTGAGTTCATACTTATGCAAAGAGTACACCTAAAGGGAACTAACTCGAAAAGATGCTGCACACACACACACACACACACACACACACACACACACACACACACACACACCACACACACACACACACACAACAACACACACACAACACACACACACACGCACGCACGCACGATCACGCACACACACATCACCCCTAACGCACGCACGCACTCACATATCTTTCTCTCTCTGTCTCTCTGCCTCTGTCTCTCTGTCTCTCTCTCTCTATCTCTTCTCTCTTATATATATATATATATATATATATGTATATATACATATATGTATATATATATATATATATATATGTGTGTGTGTATACATATATATATATATATATATATATATATGTAATATGTACAATTGTAAATATTTTATAAATATAGGTAGGTAGATAGATAGATAGATAGATAGATGTAGATAGATAGACAGGTAGACAGATTGATAGATACACAGATAAATAGACAGATAGATAGATGGATAGATAGTTAGATAGATAGAGATAGATAGATAGATAGATAGATGGATAGATAGATAGAGATAGATAGATATATAGAGATAGATAGATAGATAGAAAGATAATAGATAGATAGATAGATAGATAGATAGATAGATAATACATACATACATACATACATACATGCATGCATACATACATACATACATACATACATACATCATACATACATACTACCTACCTACCATACATACATACATACATACATACATACATACATACATACATACATACATACATACATACATACACACATAAAATAACAACAACAACAGATAAAACATTACATTGCTTGAAAGTTTACTATGTTACATTGTAGAACAAAGCCATTTAAATCAGTGTGCGATATGTGCACATCTCTTGGTTGGATACATTTGAAGAAACAATTAGATCTCAGGAGAAGCTCTGCTTCCCTTTCATTTAGAACAACTCAAAGCCGCCAGGTTGGGGAGATTACTCATACTGTAAGGTTCGCTGTGTTGAGAGCGTTAAGTTTCATTAAATTTTCAGACCACCCAAGGCGGCAAACTAGCCTTTACATTATTCCATATCAACTAACATTAAGGATGCTTCACAGAAGACAAAGCTGAACACATTAAATGCAAGCACACATGAATTTTCTGCAACGCTGAAAGAATATACTGTGCATGTGTACCAAAAGAAGGATGGATATACATGTATTACGAAATGCTAGCAATACATTATATACTTCTTAAATCTTGTTTTGAGTCGACAGAGAAACACAATCTTGTTTCAGTGGGTCAGAGAAATTGGGAACAGATGTTCCATGGAAGAAGTATTTGTGAAATTCTACCAAAAAAAATTAAACTGAAGTACTTACAGATACATATTGCATGTGGAATTATTGGAACTAATGTTATGTGAAAAGGAATGAGATTTGTAGATAACTTTTCGTGTGACTTTGAAAATTAAACATAGTGTTGATCATAATCTTTGGTAATGTTTATATACAGAACGATTCTCAAGAATGATAGAAGAATTCTTGAAATCAGAATGTATTTATTGTGGCAATATTAGACTGACCGAAAGCAAGGTATTATTTGGTCTTGATCAAAATACACATATATTCGTTTGGTCTTATATTTAATTATTTTTGAAAAACGTACACTTATAAACGCAAATTTGAAAAGATTCTACCAGCTATAATTTCTTTTAAAAGATATTTTGTGACAAAATATTGCACACAAGTATACAATGTAAAATTTACATGGAGTCTGTACACTTTTACAACAAAATGGCTGCCATTATCTTTACCATTAACTAAACTGATAATGTTTGATCAACTGATAATACATTATACACGTGTTGTCTATGTATGCAATAAATATGAAGGCGAATCTGAATCATTAACAGTCTAGTTATGTCTGTCTGTATGTATGTTACATATTTCTGAAGGTGAATTATATTTCATGTAGATGTGTATATACTTGTATTTTGAGCAGACATATATTTTACATGGAGTTGTTCCTTACGACGTGAATATAACAACGCTTTGTTGTTTTTTCCTTTATTTGTCTGTATGACTTGCTTAAATGGACAAAGTTGAGAAATTCGATAAATGAACCTTGTTAAGAAATCCCTGAGGCAGATAGAAAAGCAATAAAGAGCTGTATGACTAATGAAAGTTTGGGCTTGATGGAGGAAAGGAGAAAGGCAAAGAGAAACGAGGAGATATACAGTAAGATCAACAAAGAAATCAGGAATAGGTGCAATGAAGCTAAAGAAGCTTGTCTGAAAACAAAATGCAAAGAAATAGAACACCGACACAAAACGGATCCTCAGGGTATGAACAGACGAATTGAAGAAATTGTCCACAGAAAAATACGTGTACATCAACTGGTTGCTTAAAATCGAAAGATGGCACGCTTTTTTCTGGAAAAAGACAAAATATTAGACAGATGGGGAGAGTACATTAAAGACCTTTTTGAGGGTGACAGAAACGAAGAACACATTATAAAAAAGAACTTTGAACCACCATCCATAATGGAAGATGAAGTTAGAGCAGCACTGAAGAAGATGAAACCAGGAAAAGCCCCAGGACCAGACAGCATTACTACAGAGATGATTGAAGGCCTGGAGGAATTTGGCATGCAAAAAATAACAGTCCTCCTAAATGAAAATTACGACACTGGAAAAATCCCCAAAGATATGTCAAAATCAATTTTCATTGCACTTCCAAAGAAGACAGTGGCTATAGAATGCGAACCCCATCGCACAATCAGTTTGATGAGTCATGTAACAAAAATCCTGTCAAGAATAATCACGATGAGGACAAGGAATAGAATCAAAAGAGAAATAGCAGAAGAACAGTGTTGATCTGTGGAAGGGAAAGGAACTATTAATGCCATATACATCCTAAGAACTATCATAGAGAGGTCAATTGAGATGAATAAGGTTTTGTATTTATGCTTTGTTGACTTTCAATCGGGTAAGACATGAAGAATTGATCAACCAACTGGAAAAAATCTACGAATAATCAGAAATATGTACTGGGAATAAACAGCTGCAATGAGAATAGAAAACAATATAAGCTCTTTCCAAAACATCAAAAGAGGAGTCAGACAGTGTTGTGTTTTGTCACCAGATCTGTTTTTACTTTACAGCGAAAACATCATGAGAAACCTAGAAGAAGACCCTGGATTAAAGGTTGGAGGGAAAATGATAAACAGCATTTGATACGCAGATGACACCGTTCTAATTGCAGAAAATGAAAGGGACCTACAAAACCTTGTGAATATAGTAGAAATAGAAAGCAAAGGTAAGGGGTTGGAACTAAACAGCAAGAAGACTGAAGTCACGGTGATCAGTAAAAAACATGAAATCCCCTCATGCAATATAACAGCAAATGGCACAACCTTGACACAAGTTGATAGGTTTAAATACTTGGGAACGATTATTTCATCAGACGGCAGATGCACATCAGAAATAGCTGGCAGAATCGGCCAAGCCAAAACAGCATTCAATAAGATGACAAGCATTTTTACCAACAAATGCCTATCACATTAACATCAGGAAGAGAGTTCTTGAATGTTATATAGAACCAAGGCGTGGACAGTCAACAAGCAAAGCCAGAACAAGATTGAGGCAGCCGAGATGTGGTTTCTAAGAATGTTGAGAGCTCCATGGACAGCAAAGAAAACAAACGAGACAGTTGATGGAGGCAGACACAAGTAGATCATTCATGAGGAAGATTTGAAAAAGACAGGCAACAGTTATAGGCCATTTTATGAGGAAGGGGGATTTGGAGCACCTGGTCACAACTGGAAAGCTGGAGGGAAAGAGAGCACCAGGTAGACCCAGGGAGAAAATGCTAGACGGACTTACAGAGTGGCTGAAGACGAGGAGGGTGGAGGAGATGCTTGGGGCAACAAGAGATAGAGACAAATGGAGGTCCATGATCGCCAAGGCCATGCGGCAAGGCACCTGATGATGATGACTTATTTAAAATGATTAAAAGAATGTTTGGGGGAAAATACGAATGCCATTATGATAAGAACGCAAACAGTCCTGGTAAATATCATAGGTCTATGCACCAGCAAGGAGAGATGTTCTACCTACGTACAGATTCTGATTGTTAACACTATTGCTGTCTTGTCCATCCGCCTTCCTCCACAATTATCATTTAATATCGAAACAAGCTCTCCCATCATTAACATTAGGCTACCTGGTGCGCGCCTGCAACTGTGCCGATGGACATTGCTATGTCTAAAGACAGAGTTCCGACGTGTCACACATGGACAGTTATTGGGAGATGGGTGGCTGG
>CM060306.1:57546690-57551690 GCA_030674185.1 Monoplex corrugatus | reverse complement strand
TTCTTCTTCTTCTTCTTCTTCTTCTTCTTCTTCTTCTTCTTCTTCTTCTTCTTCTTCTTCTTCTTCTTCTTCTCTCTTCTTCTTCTTCTTCTTCGTCTCTCTTTCACTCTCTTCCCCTATCACTAATACAGACTACAGCATCGTCACGTACCGATCTGAGTCGCACATCCACACATACACGAAAACGAACTCCCGGACCCTGGCTTCCACTTCTTTACGGAAAGACAAGTAAGGACACCAATTTCATGTCTAAATTGCCTGTTACACGTTTAGGGGCGGTGAACAAAATCAATGTCCTCAAGAGAACACTGTCATTTCAACTACACAATTTGTCAGGACACTGTGATAACCATTTTGTGCTTTGATGTTTCTTGTGACTTTCCTCTGGCCCGAAATATAGCTACCTGTTTGGGGATTGTATCACAGAATGTCTTGTGACGGACCCAGTGAGACACTGAGCAGTTTAACTCCTTCATTCTCGCACCCTGTCCACCTGCATCCTGCATTGTTAACCATGCTAGCAAAGCAGAAACTTAACCCTTTGAGTCCCTCTCCATATCCACCAGCTTCCTGCAGGAAGCAGGAGGATAGAGTGAGGAGTCAAAGGGTTAAGTGTTTGCAGTTGGGGAATAGGGTGCAGGAGTCAAGGGGTTAAAATGCTGATTGTGATGTTTAGCTTTTCAGTATGATTATTTCTATGTATTGTTTTCTAATGAAATGTTTGGTATTGGATAAATAGTTGCTTGCTTGTTCGTTTGTTTGTTTCTTTCTTTCTGTGTTTGCTTGCTTGAATACCTCTTTGTTAATACTAAGACATGTATCTCCTTTTGAAAATGCTTTTTTTCGTTGTTGTTTTTCCCCACATGCAAAAGCAGGGAACCTTACTTATTGTATGTAATCTTTTTTTTCAGAGGCCATAAACAAGACATCTTTTATCTTATCAGTGCTTTCTCACGATGATGACGGTTAACAAACTCTGCTCAAGAACACCACATTACTGACCATGTGTCGGGAATCTATCAATAAGATAGTAACATATTGTCATTGTCAGAGGGATTATATTCCCTACCTCATACCGGTACCTACTGATTTGTAGTGCAGTGAAGGTGGTACTCTTTGTGTAACTGTCCTCGTGGCAGCCAAATCCTGAATAACAGGGTTTTTCCTCTACAGAAACTGAAGACAGCAACGCTACTAATACTGTCCAGGTTGTTTACCTTTCTGTTGTTGAGTACATTGGTCAGGCCACATCCAGAGATGGATGTGACTGTTATTTTCCAGCTCCTGCTGGCTGCCATGGAACTTGGTTGCCAGAAGAATTGTAGCTGGGTTCAAGATATTTATGAAGGTGGATTGGATTGTCTGGAATTGTTCGGCCTGCTCATAGTCATTACAGTCACAGAGGATTGAGATCTTAACAGATATTTATGAAATTATTCTTTTTTAATGGTATCTATTTACTTATTCATTTATTCTTTTATCTATTTATTTATTCATTTATCTATCATTTATTTATTTACTTATTTATTTATTCATTTATTCACTTATTTATTTATTTGTTCATTTATTTATTAATTATCTATTTTTTTCATTTATTGGCTCATCCATTCTTTCTTTCATTCATATATTTATCTATCTATCTGTATCTATTTATCTATGTATGTATGTGTGCATGTATGTGTGTATATATGTATCTGTATATCTATCTGTCTATCTATGTATCTAGTTATCTATCTATCTGTCTGTCTATCTATCTACCTATCTATCTATCTATCCATCTGTCTATCCATCTTTCTATCCATGTATCTATCTGTCTGTCTGTTTGTCTGTCTGTCTGTCTGTCTATTTATGTATTTATTTTGAAAACGCTTACAGTGATCCAAGGCGTTTGACAGAGTCTGGCAGGAGACAGTGTGGTCCATAACGAGGACATTTACATGTACTATAGGGGGAAAATGATTCAACACCATCCAGCGACTGTGCTCCTAAACAACCAGCGCAGCACTCAGGGTGCTGTACCAAAGTGGTTCTATGTTCTGGTTGGAGTTCGTCAAGGCTGCCCTCTGTCTCTCACGCTTCTTGATATATTCCCAGAACGCATTATGACTGACGGACATGTCAGTACAATCAGCATTGGAGTTGGAGGAAAAACCATCATGAACCTTCGCTTTACAGATGACACTGATGGCATGGCAGGCAGTAAGCAAGAGCGCGCTAAGCTTGTAAAAACACGAGATGAAACATCAACAAGAAATGGCGCTACCCTCGTGGATATACAAGGTGCTCTTTAGGTATTCTAAAAATTCTGTGCTACAAATTTCTTCTTTTCTGTCGCTTGTTTTGTTTCTGTCTTGTTCTTTTGCTTTCTGTCATTTCTTCCTAACATGTTCTGCCTTGCTGGTCCATTCGCCTGTATGTGTTCAATAATGCCGCACATGCTTTCTCTTGGGACTGGTAGTTTGGTATATGATTTGAGTGAACTTTTGGTATCATTAGATATGTATTCGGGTATGTTCTTGAGATCCCCTGTGCAATTAATGTCCAGGCCTAAGATCATGAGGGATGCAGACTGGACATCCTGTCGAGGTAAACAGAGAGAACATCAGTACTGCCCAGGCTGAAACATGTATGGAACTACAAGAACACCTCCATTACACACAAGATCAGGATCCTTCGGTTATTGATACATTCCATCTTCCTGTATGCATACAGGACATAAACCCTCACAGCAGACTAGGAAAGACGAATCCAGGTCATGCAAATGAGATGTTATTGCAAGATACTAAACATCAGATACACCGATCGTATCAGCATTGAACGAGTGCGCTACACCATCAAACAACACATTGGACTATACGAAGATATGCTAACTTCAGCTAAGAAAAGAAAACTACGTTGATATGGCCATGGTACAAGATCCAATGGCCTTGCTAAGTCAATCCTGAGGGGACTGTTGAGCAAGGGAGGCGGAGGGAGAAGACAGTAGAAACTATGGGCTTGCAACAGTGAGGAATGAACAGAAAAAAAAAAAAAAACATTAGCAGAGACTCAAACTTTGGCACACAATCGACAGAACTGGAAGAATCTGGTGAACTGATGTTTAGTCATCATCATCATCATCATCATCATCAGTCCCGTAGTCTGGTTGACCGTTGGGGCACCATTGAAGATTTTGCAACCAACTTCCTCCACTCCTCACGGTCCTCAGCTTTCCGCAGAATGATATTCCATTCAAGGCCAGTCCACTCTCTGATATTGTCTTCCCATCTTTTTCTCTGTCTGCCTCTTCGTCTCCCTCCCTGAACTGTTCCCTGCAAGACGGTCTTGGCCAGTCCAGATGATCGTGTGACGTGCCCGTACCACCTCAGTTTGCGTCTTTTCACTGAGGTCAGGAGGTCTTCATACGGCCCGATGGCGTTTTCGATTCGGGTTTTCACTTCTTTATTGGTTATATGATCTATGTACGAGATACCAAGGAGTTTGCGGAAGCATCTCATCTCCATTGCCTGTATCCTTCTTTCAATGTCTGCTGTTATGGTCCATGTTTCGCATGCATACAAAAATATTGACATGACCAGGGAACGCATCAGTCTGATCTTGGAGCCGATTGCGATATTCTTGTCGTTCCAGATGACTTTTAGCTTGGTCATTGCAGCTGTGGTCTGTGCAATCCTGGAAAGTACCTCGGGCTTTGATCCTTCATCTGATACTATAGCTCCCAGATATTTAAATCTATGGACGGTCTCAAGTTTCTTGTTGTCTATGGTAATGTCAGTGCTGATGCCATTGGTATTATTTGTCATCAACTGGGTTTTCTCTGCACTGATCTGCATGCCATATGCTGTGGAGGCCTCATCAAGATGTTTTATCAAGCTGACTAGCTCTTGCTCTTGCCCAGCTAGTCCGTCAATGTCGTCGGCAAAACGCAAGTTTGTGATTGTTCTACCTCCGATGCTGACTGTTCCCTCGTGGTCTTCAAGTGCGTCAGCCATTATTCTCTCTAAGAAGATGTTGAAGAGAGTGGGGGAGAGCAGGCATCCTTGGCGTACTCCAACTGTGGTTCGGAACCATTCGCCTATGTTGTTGTCATGGTAGACTGCACTGGTCGCCTTTTCGTAGAGGCATTCTATGGTTCTGATCAGGTTGGCATTGATGTTGTACAGCCTCATGGTTGCCCACAAGGCTGCGTGCCAAACTCTGTCGAATGCCTTCTTGAAGTCCACGAAGACGTGGTAAAGGCCTTGCTGGTGTTGCAGGTATTTCTCACAGAGCAATCTGAGGTTGAAAATTTGCTCTGTGGTACTTCTTCCTGGTCTGAAACCTGCCTGCTCTTCTTTTATTATCTCCTCAGCTTGTGGCTTCAGTCTACTCAGAAGGATTTTTAGCATGACCTTACTTGGATGGCTGATCAGGCTGATGGTACGGTAGTTTTGGCATAGTTGTAGGTTGCCTTTCTTCGGGAGAGTGATGATCAGGGACTGGGTCCAAGGTGTTGGCCACTCACCTGTCCGCCAGATCTTATTGCAGATGATGAGTAACATATCTATCATGGCCTCTACTCCTGCCTGGACCAGTTCTGAGGGAATGTTGTCCATTCCTGCCGACTTGCCTTTCTTCAATGATTTTACTGCAGCTTCAACTTCTTCTCGCATGATGGGGTAGCTGTCGTTGTTGGTTGGTGGAGGAACGTCTAGCACCTTGGGATCTCCTGTTGTTGTGTGTGTGTATAATTCGGAGCAGTACTCTGTCCACCTCTGCAGAATATCTTGATCTTCTGTGAGACATTTCCCTGCTTTGTTCTGTATGGTAGTGGTTCTGCCTTGTTTTGAGCTTGCTAGTTCTTTCACAAGCTGGTAGGCTTTTTTGCTGTTATTGTTCTGCAGGTTTGCTTCGATATCTTGGCATTGTTCTTCAATCCATGTTTCCTTTGCTTTCCTCATGCCTTCTTTAACTTGTTGGTTGGCTTTTCTGTATAGTTTAGCCCCTTCATCCGTACTCTT
>CM060306.1:57531690-57541690 GCA_030674185.1 Monoplex corrugatus | reverse complement strand
ACACACACACACACACACCATGTACACGTACACACGAAACACAAACACACAAACAAACACACACACACGCGTACATGAACATACACATGCACCGAATTCAATCACCACTACAACCACACACATACACACACAGATACATAAATTCGCACGCACGCGCACCCTCCAGTCAATACGAAACATTTTTCTCTTTTTTTTTAAGAAAGGGAGAATGACAAAAAAAGGCAAAACACCAAAAGCACAAAGAAAACGAACACTCCATACTCGATTTCAGCGTTGATTCTTTTAGTGTTCAGCAATCTTCTGACGGTTAAATTAGTTAAATGTGGAGAAGAAAATGCCAATACAGACATCATGCCTGATTGCATTTCTGTTTTCAGTCATTATATAGCTGCTGTATGACTGACAGTTTAATTATCGAATGGTGCCGAAGATTGCAGTTCGTTTCAGGTAAGACTTCAATGCGGATGTGTGTTAAAGTAGAGTTGTGTAAAGAGAGAGAGAGAAAGCCAGAACAGAGAGACGATCGCTTCACAGTTTGCGAGAGAAGCAAATATACACCCACCTCTCTCCTTATACACACAAATTTAGGTCGTGTATTTAGTGCAACTGGGCAACACATAACTAAAAAAATTATTCTACTATCTCAAGTTGAACTCAAAATTGAATTCAATACTTTTATCATCATCATCATCATCATGTGTCCTGCCGCATGGCGTTGGCGATCATGGCCCTCCATATGTATTTATCCCTTGTTGCCGCAAATACATCTTCCACCCTCTCTGTCCTCAGCCACCCTGCAAGTCCGTCCAGTATTTTCTCCCTGCGTCTACCTGGTGCTCTCTTTCCCTCCAGCTTTCCTGTTGTGACTAGGTGCTCTAATTCCTGTTTCCTCATAGAATGACCTATAGATGTTGCTTGTCTTTTCCTAATCTTCCTTATCAATGATCTCCTTGTGTCTGTCTCCATCAAGACTGTCTCATTTGTTTTATTTGCCATCCATGGAACTCACAACATTCTTCTGAGAAACCACATCTCAGCCACCTCCATCTTGTTCTGGCTTTGCGTGTTGATTGTTTTCAGGGAAAAGTTGTTGGTATGGATATTTTTAATTTGTAGGTCACTGTCTGATATCTATCCCACTGTGGTTAATAAAAAAAATAAAAGCACTAAAGAATCCCTGCGGAGAATCTTTTATGTGAGGAAGTGGAGTCAGCCAGCTTTCCACTCTCACTTGCAAATGAAGTAGACCACAAACTAATTTGAAATTCAAAGACAAACTACAAGGCACTCAACTTATTCTTGTAATTCAAAGACAAACTACAAGGCACTCAAGCTATTCTTACAATCTGCCTTTTTTCATACAGACAGTAAGTACATGTAAAGTATCTGTATAGAGGGCGTACCTCTAACAGGGCCACTCAGACAGAACATCACACCCCTTGATGTTTCGAGTCTTCTGTCTTGATACTAAAGGAGATTAAAAACACCGTCACAACAAATCGGCTTTGCAATGAAAATTACGTTCTAGATGTTTAAAATGAAGGAAAAACAACAACTGTATAGTTAAAGGACAATTTCTGTTTCAACTGTCAGTGTGTCAATTTCGCAATCATCTCGTGCTTTTGGATCTCTCTCGCAGAAGTTCCAGAAATTAATAGAACAGTCCGAAATTGCCTAAACAGTATGAACATGTCATGAGGAATCTTTTTTTATACACATTGTCCTTGTTTCGTTTCTGCATGACCAAGATTTTACAGTAAGTTTGTCTCAAGAGGTTTCTGTGTTTGACACTTCATATTGGAAGGCAAATACTAATATTATGGTACACTTCTTGTGGAGGAGAAATGAACAAAAATAACAACAAACAAACGCAAAAAAAAAAAAACAACCCCCCCCCCCCCCCCCCCAACTTTTTGTGTTGATAAATTGATGACAGCGCTTATTCAGTTCTCATGAACTTATGTGTCGGAGACACAGTCTTGCGATGTTCAGCATGACATAAATCACTTGAGAGTAATGATAACAATAGCAACAACAACAAACAAAATAAGAACAATAGTTAATAACAATGATAATGATTAATAATCAAATAAACAATAATGAGATAATGAATAAATACTAATAATAAATAATAATAATAATAAAAATAATAATTACTAATAATACTAATAATAACAACAACAATAATAATAATAATAATAACAATAATAACAATAATAATAATGATAATGATAACTGTAATAATAATTAAAATGAGGATGAGGATGGTGAACATTCATGGCGCTAAATCTAAAAATGCCCTTAAGCGCTTACAATATCAAAAATAGGTATAAAGAAAACAAAAATGTGCAACCTAAACAACACCAACACATACTTTTATCAACTCATAATACAATTGTTAGGTTAACAAACACAGACATACGCGCACGTGCGCGCGCACACACACACACACACACACACACACACACACACACACATACACACACACACACACACACACACACACACACACACACACACACACACACACACACACCAACCCAAACAGCACCAACACATACATTTACCAACTTATATTTGTTACATTAACACACACAGACATACGCGCGCGCGCGCACACACACACACACACACACACACACACACACACACACACACACACACACACACACACACACACACAACACACAAACACCAAACAGCACAACACATACATTTACCAACTTATATTTGTTACACTAAAACACACAGACATACACACAGAGCAGGGCAGAATGTCCAAAGGGTAATATTACCGAGTGTAAATGGCATCTGCCCAGTTTATGGTGCCGTGCAGGACATTTCGTTTCAAATAACTATGCTTACCAGGGCTAGACTCCAAGCAATAAGCGCTTTGTTTTCGGCAAAACTGGCGATAATGATGATAATCAAGAAGTTAATGATACCACAAGGGCCCAAAAGATATATATCGGCCACAAACATCTCTCCCAGCGCAGACATATTGCAAGACTGCTAGGAACAAATATCATAGATAGGCAATAACATTCATCTTCCCAGACTTTCCTTTGATATCTTACATCTTTAAACGCCTCCGTCTGTGTGAAAGTGTGTGTTTATGTGTGTATTGGACGTGAATATGAGAGACAGTGTGTGTGTCTGTGTGTAAATGAGAGAGAGAGAGAGAGAGAGAGAGAGAGAGAGAGAGAGAGAGAGAGAGAGAGAGAAATGAAAGAAACTGAAACTGTTTATTGTCATTACCCGAAAAGGTCTTTTGACAAGGGGGATAACAATTTTCCAGTAGTGCGACACATAATCCACTCTTTGTATGTGCGCAAATTCTGCAAGCATAATCAAAAAAGTATCGAACATCCATTCCTTAAACAGTCGAACATGTTCAGATTATGTATAATGAACAAACATCCATTTTATCAGTATTTCATGATGCAAACAACAAAATATCAGAACAGTGTTCCTACATTCAGGCCTATAATTTGCCTAGGTTTAGGCGAACCAAAATCTTTTTTCCACACACCCACACCCACACACACACAAACACGCACCCATACACACTCGCACGCGGGCGCGCGCTCGGGCGCACGCGCACACACACACATCAAAACTGTATTATGATGATACATCTGGGCTCGACCACCCAAACCTTACATTTAGTGGTAATGATATAATCTTCACATAACTGCCCCATAATACTCTGTTAACAAGGGACATAATATGCCTTTTATTTATCTTTTTTTTTGTTTTTTTTTGTTAACTTGAAAAGTAGACCCTTTCAATATCCACTTCTAACATATTCTACAAATATACCATTATTTTCATGTTGTTAGCTACTCTTAAATTATGGGCAAACAAAGCAAAATAAAGCAAATGAAAACAGCTCTTTACAAGACAGAGTCGATAATAAAGCGGCTTCTTTTGGAGTTGACGTAATATAGCCCACGTCAGTCAAAAGAGTTTAAATCAATCCCAGTATGATATTGTCTCGCAGAGCATTATTGTCGGGCTTGTATGTGTTTATGTCGCCACTGACTTGATTATGACTTCATCATCAGACGACAAAATAGATACAATATTTTTGTCTTTTGGTCATGTCAGATTCAAAAACTTTGCAGAGAGAGAGAGAGAGAGAGAGAGAGAGAGAGAGAGAGAGAGAGAGAGAGAGAGAGAGAGAGAGAGAGAGAGAAGAAGAGAGAGAGAGTCATTTCTTTTATTGAAAAGGCTTCTGGCCGTTACAGTAGGGGTGAAGAAAAAAAACAGATCAGTCTACGCATTATCAATATGACATTTTCTTTTAAGTCCGACGCTTTAAAGACGAATACTGCAATTTTCTTTACCATTAGTAACGTTAATTTGAACACTGAAGGACATCGGTAGAACTTCATTGGAATTAATTCTGCTCTGAGAACTACATATCTAAGATAAACCAGCACGAAGTTATTCTGTTTCAGTGCTATCTTCACTAAACAGACAGTTATGATTTCTGCCATTATTCGTCGTTGTATATCTTAAAAGTTGACACTTCAAAGATGACATGCCTATCCTAAGTGTAGTTAAACATTTCCTTAATTTTAAATTTTGAATTTGATAAAGATCTAAACGTAAAGACATTCTCGACTGAAATGTGAGTAAACATAATAGAATTCATGGTTGTCGAGAGTAGAATGCCAGTCTTGAATAACACAATCAACAAATCTGCCTCTCAGTTCGTCAATAAATATCAGCAAATATTTTAACATTGCCAACATTTTGTATTTCTCAAACTACACAAAATCCAATTTATGAAGAAGGTTGCGATCATTACAGTCTTATGTGCTGTAGTTTTGAGTATGCACGCCTAATAATATAAAGTAAGTTTTTTTGTTTGTTTGTTTTTTGTTTGTTTTTATTTTGTATTTTTGTTGAGAAATCTGTCCTCTTCAATGGAGATGAGCCTGAGCCTGAACTTTGTATAATTCGTCTATTTGTATCAACACCATTATATCATTTGCCATTTTCTTCACAGAGTAAGTGCCTTCGATCTTTCTGACTAACACCAAGAAATAACAGCAGGCACAGGTATCCTTTCAAAGTAATCTTAGTAGCCCTTAACCCCCAAATTTCAGAACCATAAGTTAGAATGGGTTGGAACTGAGTGTCAAACAATGTAAAGAATACTCCGTTAGACTGCTCACCAACTGACCAGAACAATTTGCAATGGCTAATACCACTGTTCTAGCACGAACTGCAAAGTCATTCGTAATACGAACAAAAGACAATCTCTTTAACAAATAAACATGGAAACACTTGTATATGTTTTACAATCTGCAGTGGATAATCTCCAAAATACCATTTCTCTTATGGAACAAATAACAGGCCGAGGTCTGTCAGACACACTGGGAGTAGAACCCGTCTGTGTGTTGCTTATATGTCCTTGACATTGCATTCTTTCTGCACGAAATGCTATTGTAATATGATGACCACTTTTGCCGCGGTGTCAAACCTTTCATTTCTGTCTTCTTTGATGCCATAAATACGTATCTTGAAACGTCTCAAGTACCGTTCTTGAGGCTCCAATTTTTGTTTCAAAGACTCTGTACGGCTTGAAATATGATCTTTTCTCCGGAATGATGCCAGTCAGCTTCTCTGTTTCATGTAGTTCTTTTCAAGGTATTTGGTTTTGTTAGAGAGAGAGAGAGAGAGAGAGAGAGAGAGAGAGAGAGAGAGAGAGAGAGGGAGAGAGAACGTGTTGTGTGTGTAAAAGAAGAGAGAGGGGGGGGGGGGAGATAGTTTAACAAAGAGCACAAAATAGAAACAAAACAACAAACGAAGAAAACAAACGAAGCAGAAGCAAGATAAATAGACACAACAAACCACACACACACACCACACACACACACACACACACACACACACACACACACACACACACACACACACACGTGCACACACACACACCACACACACACACACACACACACACACACACCACACACACACACACACACACACACACACAAAGAAAATAACAAAACAAATAAAACAAACCAAAGAAAACGAGCACAAAAATTATATATTGAAAGCAAAAGCAATCATGACCGATTTCATAAAAGCTCTGCTGAGAAATTGGGGACAATATTCTTTAACCACTTTGTGTCTTTAAACAAGTAAAACGCATCAGGCAGCAAAAAGGAAGCGATGGCAAGGGACCCTTCCCTTTCAGCTGAACCAGCGTAGCAGCTGCTTAGGGTTGGTGCGAAATCTTAGCGCAACAATTCAATTATTTGCCACTGGCTATAGAAATCAAGACGCGGCAAAGAGCTCTCAAGAGAGAGGATAACTGAATTTATTGGGAGGTTTGTTTGACTACATTGTCAGCACAAATCTGGTACAATTACAGGGTAGAAGGGATGTAAATCTTTTCAACTTCATTTTGGAAAACAGGAAATCGTATTATATTGTTGTATGGTGGACCCCGTGTGTGTGTATGTGTGTGTGTGTGTGTGTGTGTGTGTGTGTGTGTGTGTGTGTGTGTGTGTGTGTGTGTGTGTGTGTGTGTGTGTGTGTGTGTGTGCGTGTGTGTGTGTGTGAATGTGTGTATGTCTGTGAGTGTGTATATATGTGTATGTGTATATGTGTCTGCGTGTGTATATGTGTCTGTCTGTGTGTGCCTGTCTGTCTGTCTGTCCGTCTTTGTGTGTATGTGTGTGCGTATGTGTGCGTGTGCATGTGTGCGTGTGCGTATGTGATTGTGGTGTGTGAATAAAATGCACCTACGGTGAATCCTTGGCTGCTTTTTGGATCAAAGATTTCTTCCCATGTCAGCATTTTTGCAATTACATATCTATAATATTCAAGAGTCCGGTATTTAGACAAAATTTATTTAAAACATGAAACAAACAAACATACAAACCAGGAAAATGCCTTAGCTTTTTCAGCACGTTCCATCTAAAATCAGGTTAGATGTACACAACTGCGTAAACATCAAATAAATTCCTTTCAATGTCACAATTAATCAAATCACATCTGTAAGAAATATCAGTCCGTTCTTAAACGTTTATAGCATATGTTTAACAATTTTGAAGAATGGAGGAGCCGGTATGAGGTCCCTAATAATATGTTTTGAATATGCTTGATATGTTTCGTTTTTGCTAAATAAAAAGAAATAGACGTTTAATGTTAGCCATTCCACTGGTGGAAATATAATCACCACACGTTGATTTCCATTTATCATAGTTTGAATTACACTCGTTTATGCCTGGTGCTATTTTCCGTTTTATTCCGACTCCCTTCCTATTACAAATAACCAGATGTTAACAGGAAACACCACGAGGGTGCAGATGAATTTTATGTGTTAACCTGTGGTTATTTCGTGATAGACAGTGAGTCGAAATGAGGTTGGAAAATAGCGCCAGGCATGAACTAGTTTAATTCAAACTATTGAAAATGCCTGGCGCCTTTGTCCAAACTCATTAGACTCACTGTCTATTACAATCAATTAGACAACTCAGTCGTGTACGCAGAGGTCGAGCTGTTAAGCGAGCTGATGACCATTCCACAATGTTGTAGCACCGTCAGCCTCTTTGCTGAGCGTGTATACTGGGTGTTTTCCTGTTTCTATAAGGCAGCTGCAGACTTGATTTACAGAATCTTTGACGTGCACGTTGATATTGTAAACACACGAGAGGGATCAGGCACCGGCAGATCTGCAAATACGTCGACCTTGAAAAGTGAAAAAATCTCCATTCTTTATCATCAGGTGATCAAACCCAGGGCTTGGAAGTCCCACGATTACCCACTTGACCAAAGAACGTATCTCTCTGTCTCTGTCTGTCTGTCTCTTACTCGTTGTCTCTCTCTCTCTCTCTCTCTCTCTCTCTCTCTCTCTCCTCTCTCTCTCTCTCTCTTTCTCTCTCCCTCCAACTCTCTCTCTTTCTCTCTCTTTCTGTCTGTCTGATGTCTCTCTGTCTGCCTCTCTTTCTGTCTGTCTCTCTGTCTGCCTCTCTGTCTGTCTTTATGTTTCTGTCTCTTGTTTCCGTCTCTCTCTGTCTCTGTCTCTATCTCTCTCTCTCTGTTCCTCTCTCTGTCTCATGTATGTATGTATGTATGTATGTATGTATGTATTAGTATGTATGTATGTATGTATGGTCGACTGGTCCAACAGCCTCCAAGTCAGCTCCTCTTAAGTCCAAAGCAGGAGAGAGCATCATAGACTCAGCAAAGCAGATGGAGAGATGGGTAGAGCACTACTGGAGCTGTACTCCACGCAGAACTCTGTCACCGATGCAGCCCTGAATGCCATTGAGGACTTGCCTGTCATGGAGGAGTTGAATGCTGAGCCAAGCCTTGAAGAACTAAGCAAGGCGATTGACGGTTTGGCGACGGGAAGACCCCTAGTGAAGACGGAATACCTCCAGAGGACATCAAGTGCGGGAAGCCTGCTCTTCTCAACGACATGCAAGAACTTTTGTGCATGTGCTGGAAGGAAGGCTTCATTCCAAGACACATGAGGGACGCCAGGATAGTAAATCTGTATAAGAACAAGAGCGACCGCAGTGATTGTAATAATTATCGTGGAATCTCACTCCTCAGCATTGTTGGGAAATCATTCGCCAGAGTCATCTTAACCGTCTTCAGAGACTGGCAGCTCGCATCTACCCTGAGTCCCAGTGCGGCTTCAGGGCCGGAAGATCGACTATCGACATGATCTTCTGTGTCCGGCAACTACAGGAAAAGTGCCGCGAGCAACACATGCCCCTTTGCCTCGCCTTCATTGATCTCACGAAAGCGTTCGACCTGGTCAGTCGGAGTGGTCTTTTCAAGCCTTTGAAGAAAATCGGCTGCCCCTCAAGACTATCAGCTGTCATCGAGTCTTTCCACGAGGACATGCACAGCACTGTGTGCTATAATGGTGCCACATCAGAGCCTTTTAGGATCAGCAACGAGTGAAACGGGTGTGTTTTGGCTCCAACTCTGTTCGGGATCTTCTTTTCGATGCTGCTGGCCTATGCCTTCTGCAAATCTGAAGGTGTATATCTTCATACAAGGACCGATGGAAAGCTCTTCAACATTGCCAGGCTTCGTTACAAAACTAAGGTGGAAAAGAAGACCATCAGGGAAGCTCTCTTTGCAGATGATGCTGCGCTGGCTTCCCACAGTGAACAAGATCTTGCAGAGAGTTTGGTCTCACAATCAGCTTTAAGAAAACTGAGATCTTAGGCCAAGGCTGTGAAGAACCACCATATCTACACATTGGAAACTACGACCTCAACACTGTCCACAGTACTTGAGGTCTACTGTTCAGTACTTGGGGTCCACCATAAGCGACAATCTCTGTCTGGACGCTGAAATCAGCGTCAGAGTTGCAAATCATAATCATAGCTAAACTGAATAAGCGAGTCTGGTCCAACAGCAGTCTCACTGCGAACACCAAAATGCAGGTGTACAGCGCATGTGTGTTGAGGACACTTCTCTACTCTAGTGAAGCCTGGACCACATATGCCAGCCAAGAAAAGAGGCTCAACACTTTCCATCTCCGCTGCTTGCGACGCATCCTCGGCATCGGATGGCAAGACAAGGTGACCAACGCAGAGGTCCTCCGTTCTGCGGGCCTACAGACCATTTTTGCCCTCCTAAGCCAACGGCGATTACGCTGGCTTGGCCATGTCGTCGAATGGGGATGGACGCGTACCAAAACACGTTCTCTACGGCCAACTCGCAAACCGGAAGCGAACTCCATGCCGCCGACAGCTACGCTTTGTAGACACATGCAAAAGGGACCTTAAAAGCTCAGGGATTGAGCCAGGCTCTTGGGAGACTCTGGCGGAAGACAGAGCGGCATGGACAGCCGTTCAGCAAGGCGTTGTAAATGCGGAGAGGAGGAGAGCAGAAAGCACAGATGAGAATCGGGCTTTTCGCAAGCGACGTTCCAGAAAAAGACAGAGATTGCCACTCATGAATCGGCCTGCACAGCCACAGCAGAAAGTGCACGTCATGACCACTAAGCCTC
>CM060306.1:57524190-57526690 GCA_030674185.1 Monoplex corrugatus | reverse complement strand
ATATATATATATATATATACATATGTGTGTGTGTGTAAATCTATCTATCTATCTATCTGTCTATCTATCTATCTATCTATCTATCTATCTATCTATCTATCTGTGTGTGTGTCTCTCTCTATCTATCTATCGCTCTATCTATCTCTCTCTCTCTATCTATCTCTCTATCTATCTACATATATATGTACATAATAATATATATACATATATATATAATTATGTACATATATATATATATATATATATACATATATATGTATATGTGTATGTATATATATTTATACATATGTGTGTGTGTGTGTGTGTGTGTGTGTGTGTGTGTGTGTGTGTGTGTGTGTGTGTGTGTGTATGTGTGTGTGTGTGTGTGTGTGTGTGTGTGTGTGTGTGTGTGTGTGTGTGTGTGTGTGTTTACGTGCATGTGGCTCCATAACTGAGTGACTGGCATCGGTAATATGAGGCTTAATAGTCAGTGGCTTTATCAAGCTGGATCAGAACAGGCTTGGTTGAATTCTACTAAATTGACCAAGCAGCAATGCAGGTTGTCCTTTAGTGGGTGGCCTTATGGCAGCTTGACATCTGTGCCTTGCATAAGTATCATCGCACTGGGAGTTACACTGAATGGATCTGGGGTTTATGATGTGTTGTGTAGCTGAAATGAATGGCGTGGGATTAATGCATTTTCGAACATACATTAGTAAATAGCGTATAATAACTGAATGAATAAATGGTTGTTTCAACAAACTGTATCTAAAGAAAAAGAAATGACAGAACTATTCACCATGGTGTAATGGTTACAGCAACGGACTATCGACCGGAAGGTTATGGGTTCGAATTCCCATCTGTCCTTTCAAAAACCATTGTAGGAATTTTTGGCTCCAACGAGGTCCTGCCCAGTGTTGAGCATGATATGGGATTATTGGGAAGGCTGGGACTACACACTTGAGTCTCACCCACTTCACTGATGCAACATTGAGGATATTGCTCAAATGTTTTGACCAACACTGTAGGTGTCTGGATCTCTCGGGCCTGGTTGAAGCCAGGATATATTATAATCGTCAGCGCAAAGAACAGCCTTGTCACACAGTCTCTATCTAAGACGGAACTCCATAGCATCATAAATAATAATAATTACAATATTTATATAGCGCAAAATCTTGATAAAATCAAATCTAAGCGCTGAAGCAGACACACACGCAAGCACGCAAGCACGCACGCACGCACGCACGCACGCACGCACGCACGCACACACACGCACGCACACACACACACACACACATACACACACACACACACGCATGGCTATAAATGGGGAGAAAGAATAAAAGCAATAAAAGCAAGAATAAAAGCAATGGAAAATTATAGAGAGCATAGCATATACAATTATATATTATAACCATGTGATTCCCCTCCGAGCGGAGACAGGCTGCAGAGGGGGGGGGGGGGGTTGAGTGAAGTTAGGATTTTATGCGGAGGACAAAAGGTGAGTTTTGAGAGCGGACTTGAAGGAGACAAAAGTAGGTTGCTGACGGACTGAGAGAGGAAGTTTGTTCCAGGAGAGTGGACCAGAAACAGAGAAGGCTCGTGGACCATAGGTATTGAGCTTAGTGCGTGGAAAGCGAAAAGTCAGAGGATCGGAGGCAGAGTGGAGGGTACGTGAGGGAACATAGATCTCAAGTAAGCTTGACAGGTAATCGGGGGCTGCGTTATTGAGGCTTTTGTAGCACATGGTGTCTAGTTTGTACTGTATGCGCTTTGATACAGGGAGCCAGTGAAGTTGTGCCAGGAGAGGAGATATGTGGTCAGCTTTTTTCTTTTTGAGTACAAGGCGTACAGCATTGTTTTGAATGCGCTGTAGGATGTGAATGGTGGAGGCAGGAAGACCAGACAGGAGTGAATTGCAATAGTCAATGCGAGACATTATGAAGGAGAGAACGAGTTTTGCAGTTGTTTCGACAGAGAGATACTTCCTGATCAGCCTTATACGATGGAGATGATAGTAGCAGGATCTGGCAGTTTGAGAAACAAAGTTGTTCATGGAGAGGGTAGAGTCAATGCAGACACCAAGATTTTTAGCTGATCATGGTTATCATCCTCATGGTTACCATCCTCATGGTCATTATCATCATCGCATTATCGCATTATAAAAACCTGTGCCAGTTTCTGTGGCCATTAGATTTGGCATAGAAAATGGAACAAACAAGAAAAAAACGAAAAAGAAAAGAAAAAGCGAGCAAACACGAAATCTTCCTAAGCTCGATACATCCTTTAAAATAGAAAAAAATAAAAAGGAAAAAAAGATATGATAGGGTCAAATCCATCTCTGTCAATGTCTTTTATACAATCAAAACGTACCAGGTAAAAAAAAAGCCCTGATGGTAAAGGACATGTACATGATGATGGCTTTGCCCATATAGCAGCTGCATGCAGCAGTATTTGTGCAAAATTGAAGTGCAGCAAATGAGTAGGGATCAACAGATGTGGAAAAGTATTCTTAAAGAGA
>CM060306.1:57511690-57519190 GCA_030674185.1 Monoplex corrugatus | reverse complement strand
TCCTGTTGATTATGAATGTGAATTATCCAATTTGGGTATACATGCCTTTAGGTGATTATTTTCATATGCATTACATATAAACTTAGAAGGGTCTTGATTTGGATCAGAGTATTCCAGTTCGTGAAACTGTTTACTTAAAGATATTTTAGATACTGTTTGACGGATTGTGCGTAATATAAGAATATGTCTGCTAGTTTTTTTCTGAACTTAATCACATTAATGCTTATTGACACAAACAAAATATAAAAGTTGCAACACTACAAAACGTGTTTATAAGAGTTCAAACACATTTTTGCGTTGTTAGTCGGTGGTGACCACAAATACAGCATAATTATTATTATTATTAAGGGCATTTAGAGCGCCTGATCTTTCTGGAAAGCCCTAAGCGCTTACAAACTGTACAATACACATTACATCGAACATAGAAACATAGGCCTAATATAATTTTCATCATACATGGCGGACCTCTGTCACTCCATCCCACAAGCACATACACACCGTTAATAATATCAAATATTAGTACCCACTCTCTGGCACACACACACATATCCTCCTCCCACCCCGAGACATATCTATAGGCGCACAGCAATAACATACACAGAAGCACGCTAGCGCGCAGACAGCATAGCTCTTTTAGGTTAATAAATTTCAGAGAGGAAAGAGATGCGTTTTCAAGCCAGATTTAAATGACTGAAGACTTGTTTTGTGCCTCAGCGGGTAGGGAAGTGAATTCCATGAGGAAGGGGCTTGAAAAGAAAAGGATCGCTCACCATATGATTTTGTTCGAAAAGTTGGGATTCGAAATAAGCGGGTATCGGCTGAGGTACGAAGATGACGAGATGGAACGTATAGTTGAAGATATTCAGACAGGTAAGAGGGAATAGAATTGTCGAAGTATCTGAAGCACTGAACAGCAATTTTATGTTGGATCCTTTTCAACACAGGTAACCAATGCAAGTCTTGGAGAAGAGGAGAGACATGCTGAAATTTGGAAGACCGAAATACTAGCCGAGCGGCATGGTTCTGTACTTTCTGAAGTTTGTCAAGGAGCTGTTTTGGGGAACCAGACAGAAGGGAATTACAATAGTCAAGACGAGAAAGAACGAAAGCACAAACTAATATTTTAGTAGCTTCGAGAGTAAGGAGATGACGGATGGAACCTATTCTACGAAGTTCAAGGTAACAGACACGACAGATGTTTGAGACATGCTGCTGAAAGTTAAGAGTGTTGTCGATGGTGACACCTAGATTCTTAACTTTTTGGGAGAGGGTGATGTCTGTCCCATTCAGTGATATGGAAGATGGAATTAAGTCACAGTTGAGAAGTTTTTTAGGAGTAATGAAAATCATTTCAGTTTTGTCTTGGTTTAGTTGTAATTTGTTGCAAGTCATCCAGTCTTTCACGTCGGAAATGCAGGCTTTAGTGGTTTGTACGATGTTGTTTACATTAGAGATGGGACCAGAATTGTAAATTTGATTGTCATCTGAGAAGCTATGATGTGATACAGAATGGCGGAGAATAATATTTGCGAGAGGCTGCGTGTACAAAACAAAGAGAACTGGACCCAGGACGGATCCTTGAGGAACGCCATATCTGAGGGCTGAGGGAGGTGAGGGCAAGCCATTTACAGATACAGTCTGTGTGCGGTCAGAGAGATATGACTGAAACCAGGAGAGAGCGGAGCCAGAAATTCCGTAGCAGTTGTGGAGGCGCCAAAGCAGTATCTCATGGTCTATAGTGTCGAAGGCAGCAGACAAATCTAAGAGAGAGAGAAGAGAAATGTCACCATCATCAAGGGATGTCAGAAGATCGTTCACAATTTTCAATAAAGCAGTTTCAGTGCTATGTCCTGATCTATATGCTGACTGATTGGGATATAATAAATGGTTTGATTCAAGATGTTCTAGAAGTTGGTGTAAAATATTTTTTTCAGTTACCTTGGAAAGAAAGGGGAGATTGGAGACAGGCCGGTAGTTTTTGAGAATATCTGGATCAAGAGAAGGTTTCTTTAGGAGAGGTTTGACAATAGCTGATTTGAATGAGCTTGGGAAGATGCCTGACACCAGTGAATGATTGATGACAGATGTAAAGAATGGGAGTAGAGTATCCAAACATTGTGTCAAAACAGAAGCCGGGAGGGGGTCTAATTCACTGGTTTTGATAGCAGAGTCCTTGATAGTTTTCTTCACAAAAGACTCAGAGACAGGCTGAAAGGATGTCAGTGGACAGCCAGAGAAGGTTGGTTCAGGCATTGAAAGAGGAGGGGTATTTTGCGAATCGAGACTATCACGAATGTCAAAAAGTTTCCCATTAAAGAAGTTAGAGAATGCTAGAGGAAGGTCAGCAGGTGGAACATGAGAAGGTATAGGGCTGTTTTTAGTTTTACAGAGAAGAGTGTTAGTAATGTTGAAGAGCTGTTTAAAAGTTGTGGCAGACGTAATTTTAGCAATATAGAATGAAACCTTTGCACTATGGACAAGTTTATCAAATGCTTTCTTTGCAGACTGGAAGGATTGTTTATGCACAGTTGATTTGTGTTTGATCATCCGTCTCTCAGCACGTCTTCTCTCACGCTTGGCAGCCTGGAGCTGAGGTCCAGCGGCAGCATACCAGGGTGAAGGGGGACGATGAGAGACCTTCCTTTGGGTGGTTGGAGCATGCTGATCGAGGCAATTGCGGAGAACAGCGTCAAGATCGTCGGCAGAAGTTGGCTGAGAATTGAGGAGTTGGGAATGGAGGTTGCTGTTGAACGATGGAAAGTCGATGGTTGACAGGTTTCTGGCCATGACGTAGATTTGACGTGGAGGAGGTTTTGATAGTTGAAGTTGGCTCAGGATGCAGTAGTGGTCAGAAGGGAGAGTTTGAATGACATCAGTGGACTGGAGGATATTGTCACTGTCTCTGTGTACAAGCCAGTCTAGTGTATGTCCTTTAATGTGGGTTGGAGTTTGGATGGCTTGAGTTAGGTCGAAGGTGTTGAGTAACTCGGTAGTCTTTGCAGTCAGATTGTTGGAGGGTACGTCGTAGTGGATGTTGAAGTCGCCGGTCAGAATTAAAGATCCTTTCAGATTGTTGCAGTATTCTAAGAGGTCATGAAATTGGTCAACAAAATCAGAGTCAGACAGATGGTTCTTTCTGTTTGGTGGTGGTCTATAGAGGCAGAAAATGTGGGCGCAAGATTGAGGAAAAGACAGAGTCAGTTGTACAATATGTGATTTAAGATGTCACAATAAAAACAAACTTGATCTTGAAGGTTATAAGTTAACGTAACAAGTATATCTGTATGTCTTGGCTATTTGTAGATTGAATTTACTTACTCGTTATACTACACTTTATTATTTGCTTATTGTGTTTATCGATTCCTTGTTTTCTATTCATCGAGGAAGTTTCCACTCAGCTCAGTTAATGTGATAAATATCATAATAAGGAAACTGTGTTTAGAGAATCCAGAAATAAAAGTGTTACTAAAGGTATGGCTTGGCCGTATTTGTGATTCTTCATACCACCCACTCCCCGATCCCCCCTCACATTCACAACACACACACACACTCACACACACACACACCACACACACACACACACACACACACACACACACACACACACACACACACACACACACACACCCTTCCCCCCCCCCCCCCCCCCCCACACACACACACACCTCAAGCACAGCAAATGGGAAATGGGTGAAGTTTCTTTCGGATCAGTGTGCAAAATATATGTGTCATTGTACTTGGTTATCTGTCTCTTGAGAGATCATGTGCCGACCGGGACTCCTGTAATTTTGGGTCAAAGTCTGAATCGTGTGCGATCGTATGCAACACAAAGAAACGAATTACTATGCCACCACTCTTCCTGAAACAAATTACTATGCTACCACCCTTCCTGGCAGCTTGATTTGAATGAAAATAAGACTTCCAGCCCTTGGTTTCTGATTTCACTTGCAAATGGGATAGACCACATAGTACTTTAAATTTTAAAGGTTAACTCATTGGTTAATTTAAGCCACATTCTTACAACTTCTCTCTTTTAAATGAAACCTAGAATATACAACCATAGAACAGACAAGAACATGCAGCCATAGAACAGACACATATGAGACCATCAGGATACAAACATTTTTTACAACTCTTGACATTAAATGGTTACATTTGAATCTCTACGTGTATTCAACACGACACGTATCCTATCTTATTTTGAGATTCACATCCTTCAAATGGAATTTTGATGAGAGGGGCATTTTTTTTTATTCTGTTAGTTTATTATTTTCCGAAAATGATGTTCTCACAAAGGTTGTGTAAACACACACACACACACACACACACACACACAAACACACACACACACACACACACACACACACACACACACACACACACACACACACACACACACACACACACACACACAAACAAACAAGCTGTCTCTCACTCATGGACTCATACCCAAAAAACAACAACAACAGTAACGATAACGACAACAATAACGACAAGGACAACACGAACAATAACCTGTTGTCTACCATTCAAATAAAACAGAAAACATTCTGATCTGACAAAACAAAAGGTCAACCAAATGCATGCCTTCACAGTAAGTGCAGCTATTACGTGTCTTTCAGCCACAACACAGATTAAACTGTTTTGTGCTCGTTATTATGACAGTGCAAAATGGAGGATGGTCAAACCGTGTATGTGTGTGCTCCCATCAGAAGAGACCACACGCTACTACCGGATCATTTAGACAGAGACTAGTAGGCTTATTATTATTTAATGATATTAACAGTAGAAGTACTTTTGAAGGGCTAAAGTTTGATGCATTAATGATATCAAAGTGCACACATTCGTTGTTCACTTAAAAATCCATTTACAGTGTTCAAACCACATGCAAACAGAAAGTGGACACACAAGAACGGATTCGATTTGGGAGAGAGGGGCTGCTGTAGGAAGACAAACACTGATGGATGAAAAGGTGTGTTTTTAACCAGACGTAAAGAAAGAAAGAGTTGTGAACGTCAAAAATAGCGGGTAATGTTGTTCTCTTTGTATGATCAGATAGGATATGAACGGCAATCAAATGTGGAACATTGGTATCAAGGAATTTGTCAACAAACAATATTAGAAAAACAATGGAGAGATTGACTAGGTTATAGAGTAACCAATGGAGAGATTGACTAGGTTATAGAGTAACAGGCACCCAGTGCATTGACTGAAGCAAAAGAGTGATACGATCACGTGGCCACAGAATTCTGAATGCGCTGGAGGCAAGTGCAATAAAATGCAAGCAATACAGAGAGCAGAGTTACAACAATCAAAAGGAGAGAAAGGAAAAAAATGTCACGAGTTTAGAAACTGCTTTAGTTGAAATATACTGCCGAATGGAACAGAAACACTGGAGTTGACGGTGTCCTAAGAAACTCATCCTTTAAATGATTGACAGACTCTCTCTGGACGGAAGAGTAGTCGTACTTGTTCTCATAGCCAGGTGTTGGTCTTCATGGTGGATACAAGACTGATCCTTGAGGTACACCTTCCTCCACAGATACTGTATTGGAAGGAGTCCTGTGGTCTTGGGTTCCATGTCTGTCGGTTCCTCTGTCATCAAATAACAGCTGTTCTTCTGTGTTTGAATGTCACTGTCCCTGGTGTTCATACACTCATCAGCATACTCTGTTGAGGGAATATCTTTCAAGTTTGTGATGTTGATGCTACAGATGACGAGGTTGGCCTTCAAGATGTGTTTATATCATTTTCAGTAGTAGTAGTAGTAGTAGTAATAATATGATATTAATAATAATAACAACAACAATAACAATAACAATACTACTTCTACTACTACTATAATAATAATGATGATGATGATGATAATAAAAATAATAATAATAATAATAATAATAACAATAACAATATTACGGCAGTAATAAGTAGTAGTAGTAGTAGTAGAAGTAGTAGTAGTAGTAGTAGTAATAGAAGTAGTAGTAAAAGTAAGGTAGTAGTAGTAGTAGTAGTAGTAGTAGTAGTAGTAGTAGTAGTAGTAGTAGTAGTAGTAGTAGTGTTTTTGTTATGCTGCTGCTGCTACTGATGATGATGACGATATTAACAAAAATGATAAAAATATTTGTAAAATGATAATGATAATGAGATTTGTAAGGCGTCAAACATTGATACACAAATCAACTCAAAATATAGCGCACACTTTCGTCATTCATGAAACCGTTCACAGGTACGCACACCTGAAGGGGGGAGGAAAGGAAGGGAGAGGGACGAAGGGGGTGGGCAAATATAGGGAAGATAATTGATGGAAAAAAACTTATCTGTTTAAGGTAGACTTGAAGGGAGAATCAGTACACGACTGTCCAAGAGCCAGGTGAAGCTCATTCCTGCTGTACGGACCACACCTAGAAAATGAGCGGCTGGCCGACTGTGGAACATCTGCATCAAAGAATTTGTATTCTCTGGTCGCTTTGTCCTTCAGTTTCAGTTTCTCAAGATGGTGTCTCTCCGCTCGGAATGATTTCCATATGCACTAATGTCACAGGTAGACTTGTGATTGAGAAGATCCAGAATGATCACGGCACAAGCCTTAAGTCTGCACGTAAACCCATGATTGGTCAGGTCCTGAGGTCCTACCTAGATAGTTCCATAACCCTAGGATCGTAGAGGAGTGAGGTGGCACAGACCTTAACTTTTCCCGGAGCCAGCACCACGAGGGTGGCGGCAATCCCCTCTCCCTCGCTTCAAATTAATATTCATACTCACATTTTTTAGCAAGACTTCAGAACGTCAAGAAGGCTAATTGGTCTTCAAAGATAGGACCTGGAAAATCAACCTATCTCTCCAATGTTTCGAACCAATTCAGCTGAGAAATACCCTGCTCTTCACGACTTTCAACTGCCGTGGGATCTTTAGCGTGTGCAGCCAGAAGGCATACTTGTCCGACTCGTTTTTCGTTCCCTTCCGAAGGACTAGACGTTCAGATCGATTTTCCGTTCAAACTAAGGAGAAAAATCGAGGCCTCTACGCGGAGCGAACACTGGAACGTCGAGTTTAGTTATTGGCAGGCGAACGTCTGAACCATTCTGCCACTCTGTCCTGGCTGCAGCTGTTTGCACAGAAGCATATTTTGGGTATAATTATCCCTTTTCTTCTTCTAACAACGATAATAAATTGTTTGTTGAGTCAGGCTGATTGAACCTTGCAAGGAGGATTGCAATCTCGACTTCCATAAACAACCATCGTGACATGAATTTACATTAGGCATCGATCAGCCATTGGGGATAAACATGTCTGTTATGTTGGTCATGGAATTTTATCAATACTCTCATTGACACATCAGTGAAAGATATGAGATTCGACTGTGTATTTATTGTTAGTATTCTCAATGAGTGGACTGCATACCTAACAATGGATAGGAGCAGTCTGAGGTCGAAACACTCGCACAATAACTTGGACGGATGGGAGTCAAACCCCCTAACTAACTGGGAATTACTGTATTGATAT
>CM060306.1:57501690-57506690 GCA_030674185.1 Monoplex corrugatus | reverse complement strand
TTCTGTGCTAGAAATTTCCTCTTTTCTGTCACTCTCTTTGTTTCTCCCTTATTCATTTGCTTTCTTCCTATCATTTCCTGTCTTGCTGGTCCATTCGCATGTATGTGTTCGATAAAGTCTTACATACATTCTCTTAGGATTGATAATTGGATACATGTATCAATTGCGATTTTGGTTCTAGGGAAATGAGATATGCGGAAGCAATTTTAGGTAATTTAGACCCGTTGTTATATATGTTTTAGCGTTCTTAGCTATATTAAAATATTTACTCAGTTATGGTTTTTAAATCCCCGTGCGATAAATTGGACGGAGTGGTCACGCCGGGGGCATCTCCTTAAATTATGTGCGCGAATGCATTGACATGTGTACTTAATTTTCTTTTCCCCTTTTTTCCCTGTTGAAGTATTGTATATGTTTTGAAACGGCTATGGCCCTGATATGGCTGTACGCAGTCGGCTGGGCTTTAAACAGCACTAACCATAACAATAACAATAAAAACAACTTCTGTGGACAAAACGCATCGTCCCATGGGAGGTACTTGCGCCCTATATATGCTTTCTGTAAGGAGAGTTGAAACAAGAACCCCACGGGCAGGAAACGACCACCAAAGTAATACAAGAATAATCTGAAGATCAATCTATTCAGCTGCAGCTTTAACAGCTCCACCTGAGATGGCATTGCTTAAGATTTACAGAATGTTGATATTCTTTTGGGGTGTTTTTGTTGTTGTGTCGAATGTTCGTGTAACGTTACCAGTTTATTACTTTTTCATGCAGTTTGTCTGATATTGTAGAATTTGTAACTTGTAAGATGCAAGATACTGCCTTCACGAGTTTGAAGAAAAGAACTTGAACAACGCATAACAGCTGCTGTTCAACAGAAAAAGGACCAGCGGAAGTAAAACCCAGAGCTGCAGGATTCCTTCCCATACAGTGCCTGTGGGAGAAGATGTACCTCTGGCATTTGTGCTCTATCCCACATCAACACTCACAATGGTGCTGAAAACCAGTATACCTATTCCTCTCACAGGAGACTACTTCACATCATTAGAAACAAACAGCTTAGGCATCAGATCAACACAACAACTGCCAGCTGTTATGTACATTTCTGACTATACGCCAAAACTCAGCATTTTCAATTTCAATTTCATTTTCTCAAGATGATGTTCCGCGCTCGGAATGAATTCCGTATGCACTAACGTCACAGGTGCCACGGCACAAGCCTTTAGCCTGTTCATAAACCTATGAGCTGGCCAGGTTCTGAGGTCCTACCTAGACAGTGCCATAACCCAAGGGTCATTGTGGAGTGAGGTGGCAGAGACCTCAACTTTTTCCGGGGCCAGCACCACGAGGGCGGCGCCCATCCCGTCTCCCTTGCTTCAAATCCATATTCATATTCATTTTTTTTTATCAAGACTTCAGAAAGACAAGAAGGCTAATTGATCTTCAAATCAAGGGATGGGACCTGGGAAACCTACCTATCTCTTCAATGTTTTATATCAAGGCAGCCGGGCAATGCGCTGCTTTTCACGATTTTCAACTGCCGTGGGATTTTTAGCGTGCATAGCCAGGAGGCATACGGGTCCGACTCTTTTTTCGTCCCTTTCCGAAAGACATGACGTTCAGTTCGATTTTCCGGCCACACTGAGGAGAAAAGTCGAGGCAAAAACAAAAAAAAAGAAAATTCGAGCCACACCTCCGCAATGTAAGTGCATCTTGAGAAAAACTCCAGCCATCCTTGATTGAGAACTGATTTCCTTCGTAAAGTTCTAACCATACAGAAACTGCTCTCCTTCCAATGGTTGAGATTTTTTTTTCGATCATCTCTTTATCTTAGTAGCTGTCGAGATGATGATTCTTTTGGTAGCGGGCTTAACACTCTGTGCACGCTCAGTCATCCTTGTTCCACCATTAAAGAACACGTTTTTGGCAAAAACCCAAGTGACAAATAAATAACAAACTGACCGGCCAAACAGGCAAACACACAAAAACAAACTGTATACATATGCACACACACACACACACACACACCACACACACACACACACACACACACACACACACACACACACACACAACAACAACACACACACACACAACAAAACACAAACAAAGATATACAACAAGCAGACAAGCACTCAAACAAACGTTATACACGCATACATCACTACTCACGGCATGCACGCACACACACACACACACACACAAACACACACACACGCACCACACCACACACACACACGCACCACACACACACACAGCACATCACACACACCACCACACACTCACACACACACACACACCACACTCACACACACACACACAACAACTAACACACACACACACACCCACACAACCACACACACACACACACACACACACACATCACAAAACACAGACACACACACATACACACCTACACCAACACACACACAACACACCAAAGCACACATCATACACACACACACACACAGCACACACACACACACACAACACACACACACACACACACACACACACACACACACCACACAGTGAGACAGACCGACTGATGGGCAGACAAATGGAGACAGAGGAAAACAGAGAGACACAGAAAGACAGGGACACATTGAAAAATAAGACAAGCAAATAACAGACAGACGAACTTATGGAAGATCGATAGAAAATAGAGACTACCCTATATAGTTTATGTCCGGGAAACGATTTGATTCTTTTCCGCCCTTTCCAGGTGACTAGAATAATGTTTATTGCCCAAGTCGGTGGCTGTATATCAGAACCACACGCTTCTGGTCTCGTTGTTAAAACAGTTGGACACTGCATGTGTTCATGCCGGAAAAGAATGCCCTGCAAATTGTATCAATCCATCTCTTAAAGGAAATTGTTTCATATGATTGTGAGAATTGTCTGCTTTAAAGGAAATCGTTCCATATGATTGAGAGAATTATCTTATATGTCTGTCTGTCGATTTATCCATCTATCTATCTATTTACCTACCTACCTATCTTATCATCCATCTATCTATCTATCTATCTATCTATCTATCTATCTATCTATATCTAGTTATCTATCTATCTATTTATCTATTTGTCTATCATATCTATCTATCTATCTGTCTGTCTGTCTGTATGTATGTCTGTCTGTCTGTCTGTTGTGTGTGTGTGTAGAAAAAACAATATATCAGCACGATCTTCTCAGCCATTTTTGAATGAATAATTAGTTACCAAATGAAGGTGAAAGGTTTACACTTTTCATGTGTTGCTTGTGCATAACTGTGGGAGTTATGGATCAAAAGTCAAGTCATATGAATAAAGAACAGCGCCTAAAATTAGCACTTTGTTTAGGAAAATGTGTGAACAGTACAGTTTTAATAAACATCTGTAAATATTCACACATTAATGTAAATAATGTGGTAATTTACTTTCGTCCTCGTTTCATGTCGTTTAATGAATACTTCTTCAAAGTATGTGTGCCCTTGAGAAGTTCAAAAATGAAATCTTCTTTAATGATTTTTGTAGAAAAAGAGGGACTGTTAGAATGGCTTGGCTGTCTACTAGACATTTTGATTTTTCGATCAGAATCAAAATAGTAAATTATACTGATAAACTAACTTGAGCCCTCAATATTTTCCTCTATCAAAAAGATCAGATTGTTGCACATTTCATTATCTGGAATGGTTGAAGATAGTAGATAGTGTGTGCTTCCTTCCTTTGTTTATGTGCACGCTTCTCCATACTGTCTTTGTTCAAATTAAAAAAAAATGTTTAGACTGGAGCCAAGGATTGCAGCATTGTAGCCATAGTGACCAAAGTAGGTTACAATGAGGATGTGACATTTGTCTACCGTCGATAGAGTTTGTAGTTATGTTATTGCTACTTTTCTATTTCCACTGGGTTTTTTCTGATGTCCACCTGCTGACAGACAACGTAAGAAAAGAAAGAAGGCCACTGGGTTTGCTTCACGTTTCTATACATCATGAATCATCATCATCATGTGCCCTGCCGCATGGCGTTGGCGATCATGGCCCTCCATACGCGTCTATCCCTTGATGCTTCAAGTACATCTCCCACTCTCTCTGTCCTCAGCTTTAGTTTCAGTTTCAGTTTCTCAAGATGACGTCTCCGCGCTCGGAACGAATTCCATATGCACTAACGTCACAGGTAACATGTGTATGGTGATCACGGCACAAGCCTTAAGCGTGACACATAAACCATGAGCTGGCCAGGTCCGGAGGCCCTATCTACACTATGTTTTACCTAGTCTATATTTTATACTGGTATATTATCAGCCCACCAATGGAATAATCGTGGCTGCTTGTAGATGACATGTGTACCTTCAAAAAAAGGAACATATAAATAAAGTAAACAAATATACAATTAAAGGTCTGAATCACAACAACCAGCTATCCTGTATAAACTCGTCTCGCATGAAAGAACACCCCCTCTCCCCCTATCAATGCCCAAATGCTCAGCTGTCTATCAACTCGGTGAAGAAATATTTTCTTAATCAGAGATGGGTATGTAAGTAAGGGAGTAAATAAGCTGGTAGTAGGGCCGCTGTGGCGGGAGGCGCCGGGGTCCATCATTAGGATGCCTATCCGTCACTTCTCGTCCCCTCTGATCCAGTTAGTGGGCAGGGAGTGTGTGAATGTGAGGAGCAAATGTTTTGTTTTTGTTTTGTTTTATTTTTTTAAGTCAGGCAGCCGGTTCGTGAACCCCCTATTCTATTCTGTGGCAACATAATCAAAGTGTTGATTGTGGTCACACAGCAGAAGAAGTAAGTAAGTAAGTAAGTAAGTAAGTAAAGTAAGTAAAGTAAGTATGTAAGTAGGTAAGTAAATACATGATTAAGTAAGTAAGCAAGTAAGTAGTTAGGTAAGGAAAGTAAGTAGGTGAATAAATAAATAAAAAATAAAAGAGTATGCAGATAAACAAGCAGGTAAGAGATGAACATAACAAATAACAGTAAATGCATTCTTATACCCTCAAGCCCGCACACAGACAT
>CM060306.1:57491690-57499190 GCA_030674185.1 Monoplex corrugatus | reverse complement strand
GATCTCTCCATTTTCCTTCTGACACTATTTGTTTACAAATTCTTCGGTGCAGATGTTCTACAGTTGGTCACCACTCGATTTTCTGTATCCGGTCCATACAACTGAAACGAAATACGCCTGTCTATTCATCACCAAGTGCCTTGCCGCATGGAGTTGGCGATTATGGACTTCCATCTGTCTCTATCTCTTGTTGCCTCAAGCATCTCTTCCACCCTCCTTGTCCCCAGCCACTCTGCAAGTCCGTCTAGCATCTTCTACCCGGTGCTCTCTTTCCCTCCAACTTTCCCGTTGTGACCAGGTGTTCCAGTTCCTCTTTCCTCATAAAATGGCCTATAAATGTTGCCTGTCTTTTCCTATCTTCCTTATGAATGATCTACTTTGTCTGCCTCTATCAAGACTGTCTCGTTTGTTTTCTTTGCTGTCCATGGAACTCTCAACATCCTTCTTAGAAACCACATTTTGGCTGCCTCAATCTTGTTCTGGCTTTGCTTGTTGACTGTCCACGCCTCGCAAACGTACAACATTATTGGTTCTATATAACATTCAAGAACTCTCTTCCTGATGTTAATTGATAGGCATTTGTTGGCAAGAATGCTTTTTATCTTCTTGATAGTTGTTTTGGCTTGGTCGATTCTGCTGGCTATTTCTGATGTGCACCTGCCGTCTGGTGAAATGATCGTTCCCAGGTATTCAAACTTATCAAACTGTCTCAAGGTTGTGCCGTTTGCTGTAATTTTGCATGAGGGGATTTCATATTTTTTACTGATCACCATGGCTTCAGTCTATTTGACGGTCATTTATTCTTGTCTTCCTCCAAGTCTAACTTCTTGTTTTGCAATGGCTTGTTTCTCTATGTGTCCATCCTTTCGTCTAACCCCTCACCTGTCCTCCCCTCCCTGTTTATGTGTGTTTTGTACCCTGAAGTTTTGGTCATTGTGAATGAATGCTGTGGTGAATGATGAGAGTGCTAGTTTTCAATTGATTTTTATATTAAAATTTGTTATCCTATAAATATCGTCATTATCATTACCTTAAACCAATTCGGCCACATTATGTCAACCACATCATAAAAAATAGATTAAAAAAAATGTGTTCTCTCCTTCATAATGTCTCGCATTGACTATTGCAATTCACTCCTGTCCGGTCTTCCTGCCTCCATCACTCACATCCTACAGCGCATTCAAAACAATGCTGCACGCCTTGTACTCAAAAAGAAAAAAGCTGACCACATATCTCCTCTCCTGGCACAACTTCACTGGCTCCCTGTATCAAAGCGCATACAGTACAAACTAGACACCATGTGCTACAAAAGCCTCAATAACGCAGCCCCCGATTACCTGTCAGGCCTATTTGAGATCTATGTTCCCTCACGTACCCTCCGCTCTGCCTCCGATCCTCTGACTTTTCGCTTTCCACGCACTAAGCTCAATACCTATGGTCCACGAGCCTTCTCTGTTTCTGGTCCGCTCTCCTGGAACAAACTTCCTCTCTCAGTCCGTCAGCAACCTACTTTTGTCTCCTTCAAGTCCGCTCTCAAAACTCACCTTTTCTCCTCTGCATAAAATCCTGACCTCACTCAATCCCCTCTGCAGCCTGTCTCCGCTCGGAGGGGAATCACATTGTAATATATAATTGTATATAATATGCTCTCTATAATTTTTCATTGTTTTTATTCTTTCTCCCCATTTATAGCCGTGTGTGTGTGTGTGTGTGTGTGTGTGTGTGTGTGTGTGTGTGTGTGTGTGTGTGTGTGTGTGTGTGTGCGTGGGTGCGTGTGTGTGCGTGCGTGCGTGCGTGTGTCCGTGCGTGCGTGTGTGTGTGTTTCAGCGCTTAGATTTGATTTAATCAAGATTTTGCGCTATATAAATATTGTAATTATTATTATTATTATTATAAACACACACTGAGATTTATACAACTTAGGCAAATGGTCTCTAGCGTTATTAACTAAAAAGAAAAATAAACTTTAAAAAGGTAAAACATAAGACCAAATGTTTCAGTTGTCAAACTGCATTAAAGTACGGCCCTGGAATCAAATTCAGGATAATTTGCATCCGAAGCCTTACTTTACACACTGAAACCAAAATGTCTGATTCAAGGGAAATGATGAATTGGCATTCCAGATTTTCTGATCATTTTGACTTTAAATGTAAAAAAATATTTGAGCACAATTTTTTTCATTGTTCATCAACATGATTCTTTCATGATCCACTTGATCAAATCATGCAGCATTCCTTTTTTAATTAACGCAGATGGAAGTTTATCATTGTCCGCACGATAACATTTTGAACAGAATGACAACCCCAAATGTCAGGTGACGATGAGTATGTTAGGTCAACTCCCCTTCCTTCCCTCCCTCCCTCCCTCTTTCTCTCTCCCTCCCTCCCCTTCTCTTTCTATCCCTTTGTCTGTCTGACTGACGGTCTGTCTACCTATTTCTCCGTCTGTCTGTCTGTCTGTGTGTGTCTACTGTCTCTCTCTCTCTCTCTCTCTCTGTCTCTCTCTCTTCTTGTCCTTCTTCTTCTTCTTCTTCTTCTTCTTCTTCTTCTTCTTCTTCTTCTTCTTCTTCTTGTTTGTTTGCATCGTTGACATACAGTAAGTTGCCTCATTAAAACGAGACATAAAAAACAGATAGAGAAAACCGACCTGTGCACATGTTTGTCTCACACACACACACACACACACACACACACACACACACACACACACACACACACACATACACACACACACACACACACACACACACACACACACACACACACACACACACACACACACACACACACATACACGAATGGCATATCAAAATGTGCTAATAAAATATTGCGATTAAAATGTTTCATTTCATTATGTTTTATTATAAATACCAACGTTATTCCCACAGTTTGACCCAGTTTGCAGAAAATGAAAGGGACCTACAAAACCTTGTGAATATACTAGAAATAGACAGCAAAGGTAAGGGACTGGAACTAAACGGCAGGAAGACTCAAGTCATGGTGATCAGTCAATAACATGAAATCCCCTCATGCAAAATAGCAGCAAACGGCACAACCTTGAGACAGGTTGTTAAGTTTAATTACCTGGGAGCGATCATTTCATCAGACGGCAGACGCACATCAGAAATAGCCAGTAGAATCGGCCAAGCCAAAACAGCCTTCAAGAAGATGACAAGCATTCTTACCACAAATGCCTATCAATTAACATCAGGAAGAGAATTCTTGAATGTTATTTAGAACCAGTACTGTTGTACGGTTGTGAAGCGTGGACAGTCAACAAGCAAAGCCGGAACAAGATTGAGGCAGCCAAGATGTGGTTTCTAAGAAGAATGTTGAGAGTTCCATGGACAGCAAAGAAAACAAACGAGGCAGTCTTGATGGAGGCAGACAAAGGTAGATCATCCATAAGGAAGATTAGGAAAAGACGGGCAACATTTATAGGCCATTTTATGAGGAAAGGAGATTTGGAGCACCTGGTCACAACGGGAAAGCTGGAGGGAAAGAGAGCACCAGGTAGACCCAGGGAGAAGATACTAGACGGACTTGCAGAGTGTCTGAAGACAAGGAGGGTGGAAGAGATGCTTGAGGCAACAAGAGATAGAGACAGATGGAAGTCCATAATCGCCAACACCATGCGGCAGGGCACCTGATGATGATGATGGAAAACAGAGAGAATGAGCGAGAATTATAGTGTTAAGAAACACTAGAAACACCGTCGGGTTTCATTTTCGGGGATTTATATTTCATTTTAAAGATAAGTTGTATTGTGACAAGACTGCTTTGTCTTTGATCCATCGATCAATTTATCTCTCTATCCATGAAGTCATTGTTCGTTCAGTTCTAATTTTGAGACGCCCAGGACCGCATTTGTTACCTCTGTAAACAAGCCTTTAATATCTAAGTAAGTGATGCTTCTGCACAGTCCATGACAAAACAGAGACAATCTTAAAGGAGAAGAGAGTAATTAATAAGACATGCAGGTCCTTGACTTTATATCCAGATGTTTCTGCCAGTTCCTTCTGTTCTGTTCCTTCGGCTGAGTCATGAAAGGTACAGAAATATCATAAATTACATTAAGAAGCGTTGATGTTGATAATATACCAGCTATCATTTAGCAGATCGACTTTCTCTAAATCAAGTAAAAAATATCTTAACACTAAGCAGCAAGAAACATTGCTTTGTCTGTCTGTTTGTCTGTCTGTTTGTCTATCTGTTTGTCTGTCTGTCTGTCTGTGTTGCTATCTCTTTTGCTGGAAAACAATAAGTCGCCAATGTCTTTCTATTTTTTTAGTGACACGAGGCACAGACGTTCCGTGTTATTCTATCATCAGGGATCAGACAGACGACGATCGAACATAGCTATACTGTGACAATAAAATGGCCCGTCCTCCACAAGACATAGACTTCTCTCTGCAATCCAAAGGAGAAATGAAAGAAGCACACCAGTTTGTGCTGAACAAAGGTCTCATGGTCTCATCATGTGTCAAGAGAAATCTGCGAATAATTAATGAGGTTGCACATGAAACATAAATCACGTAATTACGTTCCACGAAAACAAGGAAGCTAACCCACACAGAAATGATAACAAATCAACAGAGTGCATGTGCGTGGTCTAAGATATATATCGATACATATTCATGCATGTATGGAACCAGCAGACTCCAGTCAAGTTGAAATCAGTGACATTCTAGAATGTGGCATACATCTAGTACCGATTCGGGCACAGTGCTTCAACAAAATTATGTAAAATAGATACAAACAACTTTAGGACAAACATATAGTGATATATAAACGGTGTTTAAACGTAGCCAAAACAATTTCAAAAGTCTGAAAAAGTAATAAGCACTAAAAAGGAATAATACAAAACGTGTGAAAAGAGAAAGACGAGTAAGATAAACACTAGATGATACATGTCAATCGTCAAATTGTCTAAAAAAATATTAACTTAGAGTCAAATTCTATTATATGTTAGTTCACGAGCGGAATGCTTTAAGGACAAAGCCATGCTCAAACCGAATGGTCTGAGTCAAAGGAAATCATGTTATATCCAGTTTTCTACTCATTTTGATCTAAAATATATAAATATTTGAACACAATTTTCCCCACTGTTTGTAAACGTGAATCTTTCATACAAATGCAGCTCCAAGGTTACACATTTGCATGATGACATTCTGGAAGAATAACAACCCCGGTTTCAGATTATGATGGGTGTGTTAGATCAACCTATTTAGTCCCCCCCCCTCTCTCTCTCTCTCTCTCTCTCTCTCCTCTCCTTCATTTTTGTCAGTCTACAGCTTACAGTATTACCACAAACAGGAGAGTTCAAGCATTGGTAGCATAAAACAACATAACAGGCGAGCACTAAGCTCGAGAATATGGTACTCCACTACTAACCTCCTTTTCACGCACTCGCTATGTGTACACAAGCAATTTCATTCTAATAAATGATATACGTCTATTTCATGTGGCATTTTGAAGAAAAGACTGCATGCTCAGTGAAAGAAAAGCTGGTTTTATCTGTCTTGCTGAAAAGCAATATAAAGGCCAAATCATTTGTTTGCACCAAAGTATATATAAAAACGCAAAAGGAAATGTGAAGCGAAAAGCTGACTGACAGGCAAACAGATGCTTGCAATCTTATTCGTGTTTCTTTTCCGTTTATCTTTTATTTGTTTAGTTTGTGCCATTATGGATGATGTGGGGGGAAATAGTTGTAGGTCAGCAGTGAGCCGGTATGTCTGAAGTAACGAGATGCCATGTGATACCAGGGTCTCTTTCACGCCATTGAACCGGGACTTCCTTGGTTTGCTCTTGCTTCAACTCAAGATCTATGTCTGTTATAACAGTTACTGAACCAACAGCTCAGGCTACATTCTACTTAAAAGACTATGTGATGTATTTGATTCTTTACTGATGGACGTGACAACGAATGATATTGTTCCCACCATTTCTCTGACCTTGAGGTGTCTGAACAAGTCGTGTCTGGTCTTACAGATTGACAGCTCTTCTGAAACAAGGCACCTCGCAGGTGATGATTTAATGCTCTAGGGAACTGGTCAAGGCCATGTCTGGCACTGGTATGTTAGGCAGGGGATGAAAACGAAATTGATCAGTTTGGTTTTTGTTTCAATAGTGATATTTTGGGATGTTTCGGGAGTAGGACAAGTTGACAGCTGACATTGTCGGCTGTCCGTTGTGTTCCGTCTTTTGTGAAAACGCTGGGAAAGATATTTGAATTCACTGCGTCAAACTGTGTTTAAGGTCTGAAAAACAGAAAAACAAACAAGAACTCAAAACCCTCCTAAGAGCTAAACCCAATCAGCTAACCCACAAACACAAACAAATCCACACCTGATATGAACAATTGACAAAAAAAGTCAGTGTAACTCATTATTTTTCCCTATTTTTTAGACACATGAACATAACTAAAACGGCAGCAAGCAACGTGACTTACAGATGCACTCAGTTAATTATAATTCCCATTTTCAAGCCATAAATCAAACATCGTACATCAGTATCGTATATAAAAGTTATTCAAAATGCAACAGCTTTTGATTTACCAGAGCAGTCCCATGGATAATGGTCCTGGTGTATTTTTGTTCTGTAAAATTGAAAAAAACGAAAACAGATAAATAAATAAATAGAATAAATGAATGAATAAATGAATGAATGAATGAATGAATGAACGAATGAATGAATGAATAAATAAATAAGCAAATAAATAAATAAAGATAAATAAATAGATAAATAAATGAATAAATAAATAAATAAATAAATAAATAAATAGATAAATAAATAAATTACCCGTTACATGTATCCTTGAGTTATCACATATTCTTTTTCTTGTTCACTCTAATGTTACTAACATGTAATGTTTGCAATGTTAAAATATTAAGTTAGTCCATGTAAAAGTATGTGTAGTGTGTGTGTGGTTTTCTTTTTTTTTTTTTTTTTTTTTTGAATGAGGGATGTATGTAGAAAAACAAGTTCTGGGACATTGTACACCACCGTAAATATAAGCTTTTCTTCGTTATTTCGTCCTTTCTTTTAATGCTTAGTCACTTGCTTTTACTTTTAGACGAAAGGCTGTTCTTGTTCTTTGTCTTTGTCCTTCTCTTTCCGTCTGGAAATGCGGTGATTGTCTAACGGACTACATCTTGAATGCTTCTGCTGCTACTTCTGGTTTCATTGGGACGCGTTCTGACCTGATACCATTTTCGAGTTCGTCACAGAGCATCAGGAAACAATCCAAAATATTTATCCAACCAGGCACGCTTTTGCACTATTTACTTTACTGAAACTGATCTTTCCTCAGCAGGTATAGAAACAAAAGCTGATCACCTTGCAAAAAATCGTCCCATAAAATATAACTGCAAGCTTTTTCTCTCATCTGGAAAGTTGCAATCAAAAAGGATACTGCAGATTGTTAAAACATCTAGAAACAAGAACAGAAACAAGACAAAATATGCTTTGTGAACAAGGTCAAATCGGTAGGATGAGA
>CM060306.1:57486690-57489190 GCA_030674185.1 Monoplex corrugatus | reverse complement strand
CATGTACAAACAATTGATACATGTAACTTTTATTGTACTTACACACCTATTCTCTTTCATTGTTATTTTCTTTTCTTTTCTTTCTGTGTGTGTGTTATTTTTAATTCGTTTTATCCTTCTCTTTGTGTTTTGTTTTGAACTGGTTGGCCACTTGGTTAGTTGGTTGTGTTTTTTAAATAATTAACGTAGTGGTTGGCTGTTTGACTATCAGTTTTTCCGTAGGTTGATCATTCTGATTGGTGGTTCATTACATCGTTCGTTAGTCTGTTAGTGGTAACGTTGTTCTGTAAAATTAGTGTTTATTTTTTTGTAGCTTGTGTGCTTGTTTGAATGTGACTTTTTTTCCATCGACTTGAAACACCTTAAAAAGATTAACTGAAATAAAAGATATTGAGAAGCCAGGTTTATGGACTATCCTTCCTGAAATGATATTCTATATAATAATACTATTTTTCATGCACCCAGAAGAAGAATCTAATGCTTAAAAAATGGGAAACATTTGTACGGTTGTTCTAATTCGGTTTGACCAGAAATTCGAACTAATTTGAAATTAAAACTTGAGGTTAGAAGTAGATACGGAGATGTAAATTTGGTAGTTCAGTTAATGAAACTCCATAACAATTGCCATCAATTGTGCAAAGCACATACCAACTGAATAGAGGCATAAATACCATGAACAATCACACTGAAACGTAGGCGAAACATCTGAGATCATACTGAACTAGTCGTATTTCATTCAAGCCACTACACCACAGAACAGCTCGACTGGGATAACTTCTATAAATTTCTGTAAACTGTATAACCTACAGTCTGTCATGTGTGACAATTATCACTTTTTTCAGTGGTTCGGGAACAATTCTTGCTCGCCATTATCGTCATCACTATTGGTGCCTACATATACTAGAGGCCACCACACCAGTTGTGCTTTAACGCTGTTGGTAGAAACCATAACTCTATCTGAACACAAGAGTATAATGGGTAAACTCAGAACACGTTTATGTATTTTAGCTGTATGGTTCACACTTAACACTTCAACCAAAGCTTAGGGTAGAGTTTCTGTGGCTAGTCTTCAACTGGAAGGTGAGTGGACATATGCTCTTTGTCTCTGTCTCTCTGGTCTTTCTGTAGCTTTCTGTCTGCCTCTCTGATTGTCTGCCTGTATATGTCTCTGTCTCTGTCGGTCTCTGTCTGTTTATCTATCTCTGTCTCTGTCTCTGTTCTCTCTCTCTCTCTCTTTCTCTCTATCTTTTCCTTCTTTCTTCCCCCTCTCTCCCCCTCTCCCCCCCCCCCCCTCTCTGTCTTCCTCCAAGCATACAAGATGATACAAGAATTTTATTTAGCCCAAATCATCACAATGGGAAATTGTTTTGGCATTCGCATTAAAATACACATATGCACAAGAACGCATAAACAAACGTACACACATGCTCTTACTCTCTCTCACTCTCTCTTTCACCCCTCTCTCGCCCTCTCCCTCCCCTCATCTCTCTCCCCATCCCTCTTTGTCGAAACAATATCAAAGATAATGACTAATTCTAAATATGTACGGTTAAAAAGCACATCATAAGAGTCAGATGCCTTGGTCAGGACTTTTAACAATGGACAAAAAGGGCAGTACTCATTGAAAAACAACTTTGGTAGGTATAGACAAAATTGATTAAAAGATGCAACGCGATATGCACATTAAAATCAAAATGAGTTAAATACAATAAAATGATATGTAGACTAAGAGGACAAGGTTAAACAAGAGAAGGACAAGAACAAGATTTTATTAAAGCCCAGTGCTCAGACACATGGAAAATGTTTTGGCTATGCATACAATCACACTCACTCCTCACAACAATTACAATATTCAACATCATAAAAGACAAATTCGTCGGTCATCCACGGAATCGAAGAAACACACGCACACAACACACACACACTCTCACGCCAAGGCGCCCATATCCAAGGCGTGGGAGTGTGTGTGTGTGTTGTGTGCATGTGATAACTGTCATGTCCAAGCTGATTGAAATACTTGCTTCCGCGCATTTATCTGGGTATCTGAAAACAAAGTGACTGCCATTTTTTCTAGCAAATAGGATCCAAAACGATACAAAAATACTTTTGAGTGCTGTACTTTCAAACTGATTGACTGTGCTGCATTTCCTGTTTGTTGTCTTTTGTGTAAGCTTGACAAAAACCGGCTGGTCATACATTTGCGTCTTTCTTGTCTTGTTTTGCCTTGTCACATTACAAAACGCGCTCAGATAAGTTTTTTTTATGTACATGTAGTTCTATGCCTAGCTTTGTATGGGCCGCTATTCACCAGACACAATGAGACCTTCACATTATGCAACATCTAAAAGTGTCGACTTGATTTGGGGCGTGTTAGGATCATAAACCTTGCAGCTAATCCTTCTCCTGCACGATGCTACGTTTACAAAAGCCGTTGCCTTGGAAAAACTATACATTCAAAAAAGTGGTAGTTATCCCTTGCGTTTCAAAGGTAATAAAAGAT
>CM060306.1:57476690-57481690 GCA_030674185.1 Monoplex corrugatus | reverse complement strand
TTAATCTGAGCCAGTGATTCGTCTTCACAACCCTTGACAAAACAGAGACAGAAAATATAGTGATTAACAAGGCACGAAGGTGCTGACATTGCATGCATCCACTTTTTCAGTTGGTCCCTCCAGTTGAACATGTGGCAGTTTGATGATTGTAGGTGCACATCGTGATTTTGAACGATGTTGATTTTCACAACGATTCATTCTGCAATTTTTTTTTCTACATTAACTGAAAATTCATGGCACTAATCATCTTGAAGACTCTTTCTTTGTCTGTCTGTTTGTCTGTATCTCTGTCTCTGTCTGCGCTGTATCTCTGTCGGTGCTGTCTGTCTGTCTGTCTGTGCTGTCTGTCTGTCTGTCTGTCTGTCTCTCTGTGTCTCCGTCTCTCTCTGTCTCTCTCTGTGTCTCCGTCTCTCTATCTCTCTCTGTCTCTCTCCCTATCTCTCTCCCTGTCTCTCCCTCCCTCCCTCCCTCTCCCACTTCCTCTCTCTCTCCCTTTCTGTTCTCTTGATTAACTGTTCCTGTCTGTGTATCTGCATCTGGTTGTGTTGGAAAAGAGAAGGTCGCCATGTCCTTCCTCTTACCCAAGACAGTGACACGGGATTCACAATTGTCCTGTTTTATATCACCACAGACCAGACAGAGAGTGATCGAATAAATCTATACTGAGACAGTGAGATGAACGAACCAACGTCGTCTTGACATAGGGATCGCTTTGCAGTTCAAAGAAAGAAGAAAGGAGCACGCAATATGTACTTTGCTAAACGTAAGTCTTATAATTATCTAACATAAATCTGTGAAAGAAACAGTAACATAGTCTGAGAACAGTCACGAGAAATCTTCCTTTAGCAAACATTATGATAGAGGCTTGTTTAGATTATTTCGATTTTTTTTTTTTTTTTTTTTTTTTTTTTTTAAGGATCATCGCACTCAGGGAGGTTACCTTTGTGCTCACTTTTTTTCTGCTTTTTTTTTTTTCGTCCCATTATTTTCTATGCCACCTTAATGGCCACAGAAGCTGGAACAGTTTTTATAATGCGATGATGATGATGTCGATGAGGATGATAATCATGATGCTATGGAGTTCCATCTAGGATTGAGACTGCGTGACAGGGTTGTACTCTACGTTTACTATCATAACATATCCTGGCGTCAACCAGGCCCGAGAGACGCAGACACCTGTGGTGCTGGTCAGAAGATTTGAGCAACACCCTCAATGACACATCCGTGAAGTGGATGAGACTCGACTGTGTGGTTCCAGTCTTCCCAATGAGCCCATACCACGCCCAACTCTGGGTAGGAGCCGGTTAGAGCCGGAAAATCCCACAATGACATAGTTTCAAAGGGACTGATGGGGATTCGAACCCACAACCTTCCAGTCGGTAGTCCGTTGCTTTGACCACTACACCACGGCGACTGGTATTATTTCGAATTATTGTGATGTGCTCGAGAGTTGACATTTGTGGTCAAAGTGATAATTATATGGAATGTTGGGATTATGTAAAAGGTCGAGCTGTGATGGCCTCAAAACTGTCAATTTCTGGTAATGTCTACCAAACTTTGCCGAACAGCGTCATCATAATTATTCAATTTCACTGTATTCTTTATGATTACAAGTGATGTGCACGTTATGAAAAGAAAAAAAAATCAACAATTATAAGACTGCAGACAGAATTTCACTTTCGTCCATATAATCTTTCCCGACGTTCCTGAGGCTCTTTCAGGGTTTGATCGAGTGCAACGTATGTCTCCAAAGAGTGGAAAATGGGTCTCACGCACACACACGCACACAGGCGCGCGCTCATACACACGCACGCACACACATGCAGCTAGAGGGAAATAGAACACAAGGTAGACCCAGGGAGAAAATATTGGACGGACTTGCAGGGTGGCTGAGGACAGAGATGGTGGGAGATGTACATGCAGCGGTAGGGGATAGATCCGTGGAGGACCATGATCGCCAACGTCATGCGGCAGGGCACACGATGAAGATGATGATACACACACGCACGCGCGCACGCACACACACACGCACACACACACACACACACACACACACACACACACACACACACACACACACACACACACACACACACACACATACATACACATACACACACCCGCACATGTATACACACACACACACACACACACACACACACACACACACACACACACACACACATATATATATATATACATCATATGTATATATATATATATATATATATATATATATATATATATACAGATAGATAGATACATAGATGCATACATACATACATACATATATACATACATACATAGGTAGATAAATAGAGAGATCGATTGATTGATAGATAGATAGAGAGATATTGGTGTGTGCGTGTGTGTGTGTGTGTGAGTTTGTGTGTGTGTGTGTGTGTGTGTGTGTGTGTGTGGTGTGTGTGTGTGTGGTGTGTGTGTGTGTGTGTGTGTGTGTGTGTGTGTGTGCGCGCGCGCTTGCGTAGCCTACCAGCTGTTACAAAATGTGGATCTAGTTTGAATACTTTCAAAATTTAAATAGAACTAGATGTACGTCTTCGTTAACGTACGAAAAATGTCCAGGTGTGTGTTTCTTGCAAAAGAGAATCAAACAGACTCAGTCAGTAGAAGTGAGCATCACCTTCCATCCCATCATGGAAAAAAATGATGTAGCCTACTATCATTTAATGTCAACATGTCATAAAAAAGTTCGAGACCTTACAACACATGAAACGGTGCGTTGAATCCTCTGAACAACGTCAATTTGTGATGATCAGTCGTCTCACTTTGAAATGAAAACCTGACAGCCAGCAGGATGTATTTACAACGTAATACTCATTCTCGACGTCTGTCACAGCTGGGTTCTGTCTTCAGGAAAGGAGATTCAGAGCGAAGAAAATCAAGGATAGTCTTGGTACGTTACCTTACGTATTAACCTTTTCGTGACCCCTCAGCGATCCACACACGTTTGCTCCAAAATTTTGTTATTTCAATATCCACAATAACAGAGCTGAGCAGCTTGGGCCCACATTTTGTTGTTGTTGTTGTTGTTGTTGTTGTCACAGACAGACATACACACACACACGCGCGCGAACATCCCCCCCCCAACCGCGAGCACTCCCAAATCATGTTGTTTTGATACAGTATGCTGATGATATATGTATTTGATGAATATTACTTCGAAAAAGACAACTCCACAGAGAGCGTAGAATTACATTAGGAAGTTGTATCAATCTGTTCTTGATAATCTTGGAAACTATATGTTAGAAAAGGGTCTGTCGTTGTCAGCGAGAAAAACTAACATGATGCTATTTAATCCTGGTGGTACTTTAAGTAACTTGCCTACTTTTAGATTGCATGGTGAAGTGTTACATTACAAACAGGTTGTAAAATTTCTGGGAGTCTTTATAACATCGAAACTAAATTGGAATGTCAATATTGATTAAATTTTATCAAAAGCAAGAAAAGCCCTAAATTTTCTAAAGATAGTAAGCAAATTACCTTGGGGAATGGATACAAACATACTAATTCATCTATCAACAGCACTTGTACAATCTAAATTATCCTATGCGCAAGACGTGTTCTTCAGTGCACCACAATATTTACTAAAGAAGATTCAAAGCTTAGACTGCAAAAATAATAAAATTGCACAAGTGGACCAGCTCATGCTTCTAATCTGGAAACGTACAAAGTTGCTGGAATTCTGCCTCTGAACAACCATCGCGAACAAGAGACTGCAAAGTTTGTCGTTAGAACTACTTCACCAACGGACAATTTTGTGAGCAGGGAAATTAAAGTCAGGTCTGATATTAACTGTCAAAAACGAGCAAACAACATTTCATCACAAATGACTGTTGCAACTTACGTATCTGACTTGGTCAAACAGTGTAATATATATATGGATGAAATAGCTGAGTCACCATCTACAACGCCTATCCCTACACAGGAAATGCTAAAAGCCTCTTTTGATATTGATTATACAGACGCTAAGAAATATGAAAACGTCAACATTTCGATATCCACAGCAAGAGAACACGTCGATGAAAAATACCGTACCCACATTCATACTTTTACCGATGGATTAGTCTTAAAAAGTAAATCTGCTGGCGCAGCATTTTATGTTCCAAAATTTAAACTAAAAAAGTCGTTTTTCATTGGGACAAATATATATCTATATTTACAGCGGAATTAGTCGCTATTATACAAGCATTGCATTTTTCTGGTTCCTGTTTGCTTGAACGCGGGCAGTCACACTTTTGGATTTAGTAAATCCTAAACCCGTGTCTTTCAAAGTAGTTGTCTTTGTTGATTCAAAATCTGTATCATATGCCTTACGGTCTTTAGATGCAGACACAAGGCCCGACTTAATTACTCACGCAAATTATCTAATACATCGTTTAAGTATAAAAGGTAGAGATATCAGTTTATGCTGGGTGCCTTCTCACGTTGGTCTTCACGGCAACGAAGTAGCTGACAGAGCAGCTAAGCAAGATGCACACAATTTTGATAATTCTATAGAATTAAATATTAACACTTCCGTAAAAGAAGCTTGCAACTTGCTAGAATCAGTCTCATGGATTCGATTTCACGAACATTTAAATGAACAGTTAGTGTCACAAGAAATGATAAAACTTTCAGTTGAAAATGTATGTAACAAAATTACAGTATTCTCCCATATGTCATTTGAGATCCATTGTTGCTTTTCATTTTGGTACTCAGTTAAACGCATTGAAAAAAAATACTGTAAAAATGTCGTGTGTTTGGCGGCGAACATTTCATACTGTTGTTTCACTGTTTATTTTACTGCAAAATGCTACGTCCTTTTTTACCAAAAATGTTTACACAAGAAAACTATTCTTAAACTCATTTTTAAGAAGTAATATCGGATCAATCTTTGTTAGTTAAAATTTCAGTGTCATTGGCTCACAGTCCTGTAGTTCTGTGTTAAATTTTCTCTTCACAATGTTGAAGTTAATTGTCAGTGTTAAGTTCTCGTT
>CM060306.1:57461690-57469190 GCA_030674185.1 Monoplex corrugatus | reverse complement strand
TGTTTGGTCAGTTGGTTCTATGTTTCTGTTCAGTTTGCTCTGTTTGGTCAGTTGGTTCTATGTTTCTGTTCAGTTTGTTCTGTTTGGTCAGTTGGTTCTATGTTTCTGTTCAGTTTGCTCTGTTTGGTCAGTTGGTTCTATGTTTCTGTTCAGTTTGCTCTGTTTGGTCAGTTGGTTCTATGTTTCTGTTCAGTTTGCTCTGTTTGGTCAGTTGGTTCTATGTTTCTGTTCAGTTTGCTCTGTTTGGTCAGTTGGTTCTGTGTTTCTGTTCAGTTTGCTCTGTTTGGTCTGTGTTTCTGTTTATGTTGTTCTAACTGTTTTGGTAAATTCATTAGTTGTTTGGTCTGTTGGTTCTATGTTTAGTTCGTTAATTGATTTCTTTCTTTGCTCATAAATTGTTTGTCTGTCTGGTTGACAGTTTGCTGATTGGCTGCTTCTGTCATATTGTATGTGTTAATCAAGGTTTGGTGTGCATGGTGGTGATTTGCATATGGATCTGTGTGTGGGATATGCTGTTTCACATCTCTGTTATTTACAGTTTGTTTATTTGTATCCTTATTCCATGATTTCGTTTTAACGGTTGTTATAATTCAACTACCATAAGCACCTGAAATGTGAAATGTTGATGACTGGGCTTAGAGACTCTTTTTCGTTAAAAGACATTTTGTATAACAATATCTAAAAAAAAATGATGTAAATGCTTATGGATAAAGGAGACATATACATAGTTGGAGACGTATGGATATGTGTTCTAATTTTGTGTGGCCATAAATACGCGTTTTGTGATTCTTCAAAAGACGATGTATCTATGATGCAATCTACAGTGGTTTCTCCTGTTATGAATTGCTGAGAAAAAAAACAATATTTGACACATGAACACCTAGACCAATCAAATTGAAACAATGACCAATTCTTTTGAGGTAAAACATTAATTAGCTCAATAATAACTCAGATGGTTTGTGTGTTTGTGTGTAGAGCTATCATTCCTGGTGCAATTATGCAATAAGACAACCCCACTGTAATGGCCGTGGTTTGTGACATTTCTTGTTCATTAGCGTCATTCTGTTGTAAGCAAATATATAGTTATGCGTCTTGAATGGAGATAATTATTGCCTGTACTTCCCCGACAGAACCATCAATTTTTCCTCTATGGTTACTTGTGGGGTGCCATAACAGATTCTCTGCATTCGAGTGAGCTAGACAACTTCAGATAGTATGCTTAACAGATTTTTGACATGTAGCCTACCACATGAACCGTCCAATATCTTGATGTGCCAAAACTAGTGTTAGTATGGTAGTAACGGCAAGTTTTGGAAATGCCTCGACCTGAGGAGAATTTACCGCTGTCTGTCAATCCCAGCTTGTTATATCCGGTTATATGAATGTTTCGGAAATATTTCTGCGGCCACGTCTCGGAAATCTGATGAATGTTATTATCTGAAACAGTTGTCGCTTTATCGTAGAGCATCGAGGAAGAGTTAAACATTATGTCTCGATTTGAAGCGTGTGTGCTCCATAAACTTTGAAAATGATCAATCCCTGTTAAGATTACATTATTACACCAGTTGAGGAAATTCTAGAATAAAATGAAGTTGTCAGTAAACGTTCGCTTTTCGAACATTGCAGTAACCACCATGTATGCTACAGATCAATTCAGTGACAGGAGACAAAAAATTCGGCAGATATGGAATATGACGAGTTGTACTTGGTAGCAGAGCTAGTTTACAGTCGATTGGCATGTATACTCTTTTGAGAGGCGAGAAACTTTCACTGTGGATTATCAAATGCTGGACTGCAAAGGACTAAATACACTGTGGGCAAAAACTGACCTGATTTGAAAATGTTTGGAAAGAGCGTTTGCTGGCTTGATCAGAATTCGCTTCTAGGTCCCGACAACATTCTTTCCTCGCGTAAGTGGCTGGCACATGTCGTTTCAATCTCAGAAGGGAGAATTGTTTTTCAGGGTGGCAGGAACCCACTTTCATCCCTCATCCACCAAAAGACATTTGAGGAAAAAAAAAGGTCAGTTCAGGCACAAACATCGTACTTGATTAAACTTTTCATGCTTTGATTTCATATAACAGTTTCATCTTCTCTGCTCTTTGCTTTGAAGATTCTCAAGCACTCCCGAACGGCGCCAATCTCTACCCAACTAGCTCTATCAAAAAGGAAGAGGAGCAAAGAGAAAAAGAATAGAAAAAAAAACAAAGACGAAAAAACACTGATCCATCTATACGCACTGCCCTAATACTGTCTTGTTCAATAACATCAAACGTTAATTGAATGAACATTTTTATTTCTTTGACTGTTTACTTGTTTTTGTTTTCTTTTGTTTTGTTTAATAAAGCTTTCAAAAAAGACCAACACGACTCCAAAGACTCTGATCTTTCATACTGCAATCAAAAACGAAGGGAACAACGAGAAAAAAAATATTATTCAAATGGAAAGTAGCTATTTGAACGATCAACACTGCGTAGAAACTGCTTGTCACTTCGGTTTGTGACCTGTCACAAGTGCTCCGCCTCTATTGTCTAGTAGCTGCCTTCAAGTCTAGTGAGTTTGACATAAACCGAAATACGGTCTTGAAAAATACAAACGCCTGCTGTCTCCTCAACCATTGTTTTTGTTTCATCTTCACTTATCTAGCAAATGTACAGTGAATGAATTCGACAAGGAATCCATTTTCCAATAAATGTACTTGACAAAAATGTTACATAGACGCGAAATCTTTTTCTTCAATTAGGGTTTGTAACACTCATTCAAATATTGATATTTTCCATCTCTGTATATGAGAGGTTTTGTAGTGTATGAGATGTTTTTGTTTTCTTTTTCTTTCGTTTGTTTGTTTGTTTGTTTATTTGTTTGTTTGTTTGTTTGTTTATTTGTTTGTTTGGTTGGTTGGTTGGTTGATTGGTTGGCTGGTTGATTGGTTGGTTGATTAGTTGGTTGGTTGGTTGGTTGGTTTGAGTGTTTGATTGAGTGTTTGTTTGTTTGTTTGTTTGTTTATTTGGTTGGTTGGTTGGTTGCTTGCTTGCTTGCTTCCTTGCTTGCTTGCTTGCTTGCTTGATTAGTTGGTTGGTTGGTTGGTTGGTTGGTTTGAGTGTTTGATTGTTTGAGTGTTTGTTTATTTGTTTGTTTGTTTGTTTGTTCAGCTTGTCTGCTTGCACCATCATGAGTGTCATGGCGTGAAAGAATTGACTCACAGTAATGAAGCTGGAAGGTATGAAGAGGAAAAAGGCTGTGTGATACCATGCTTTCCTTTATACCATCCATACAGCTCTCCATCGGTCTGCTTCCGGCTTTGGATCCAGATACATTTTTGTCAAATGCATGCTGAACCACCTGCTAGGATTGCATAATGGTCAGTTGACAAAACACTTATTTCTCTGCTTTTGTTGCTTTTCTTTGTCCAGATTACCAGATCCAGAACCGTTCGTTTCCAGTCGTCTCGATCTTTTGAGATGCATAAGATATACAGATTGACTACTGGGAGAAAGAAACTTTTGTGAAGATTCTAAAAACAAACCATTAAGACCTATGAATATCAGGAACTAGAAACTGGCGCGAATATTTATTTCAAGATGATAAAGGAAACTTGCACAGGAATATTATAAATGATTTCTTTCAGCAAAATCGCATGTAAAGTTTTTAGCCAATAACCAAAGAATAACGATTCTATATCATGAAAAACAGAGATAGATAATTAACTTTAGTAAATGGACAAATAGTTATTTCACACTTTATATGTGTAAGCAGAAGATGGATCATTTCAACAAAGACAACCGTATCAAAGCAAGCATACAGTCGCGAGTGAAGAGGCTTGTCCATTATTTTTGCATGAGTTCATCTCTCTCTCTCTCCTCTCTCTCTCTCTCTCTCTCTCTCTCTCTTTCTTTTTCTTCTTTCTTTCTCTTTTTTCTCTCTCTTCTCTCTTCTCTCTCTCTTCTCTCTTTCTCTCTCTCTTTCTTTCCTTTCTCTCTCCTCTCTCTCTCTCTTTCTCTCTCTCCTTTCTCTCTCTCTACTCTCTCTCTCTTTCTCTCTCTCCTTCTTTCTCTCTCTCTCTCTTCTCGCTCTCTCTCTCTCTCTCTCTCTCTCTCTCTCTCTCTCTCTCTTTTCTCTCTTTCTCATCCAGTTTCTTCCGTTTTGGCTCTAAATCCAAGGTAAAATCGAGCAATAGCCATTTTTTCAAGGACAAACGTTCTAATGATTTCCTATTAAACAAATCCTGTGTTAACAAATCCTATGTTTGTCTTTGCGTGCAACAATGAGTCAGCTAATGTTGATTGGTTCCTTACTCTGTAAGACCTGTAGGGTGATTTCCCTGTGGTTTTCCGTGTTTCTATGTCTTAATTGGCGACGAGAACAAATTGGTGGTGATTATAATACGCTAGTGTCTCACACTCACCAGCGTATGCAGAAGAAGGAATCCTATGTAAAAATATCACAAAACAAGCAGGCCTAACGACCACCCTGATAAAAACAGATTATCAGACTTGGCATCAACAACCCCCATTACCCCCACTAATTCAAGCAGATGGAACAGACTTACTCACAGCTGAAGAATTCATCTACTTAGCCAGTACTGTCATACGCAACGAAGGAGCAGATAGTGACACCAAAAGCCTTCTCAGCAAAGCCAGAAACACCATCAGAATGCCAAACAATGTGTGGAGGTTCCTCCCTACCCAGAATACAGAGGCAACACAAACATTAAACTGCACCAGAGCTGTGTCTTTTCCACACTCCTGAACGGCTCAGAATGCTAAAGGTTTTAATTTCAGTTTCAGTTTCTCAAGATGACATCTTCGCGCTCGGAATGAATTCCATATACACAAACGTCACAGGTGCCATGTGATGGAGAAGATCCAGAACGATCACGGCACAAGCCTAAAGCCTGAACATAAACCCAGAGAGCTGCCCAGGTCCTGAGGTCCTACCTAGATAGTTCTATAACCCTAGGGTCATAGAGGAGTGAGGTGGCGGAGACATTAACTTTTCACGGGACCAGCACCACGAGGGTGGCGCCCATCCCCTCTTCTTCTTTTCAAATTTATATTCATATTCACATTTTTAACCAAGACTTCAGAAAGGCGAGAAGGCTAATTGGTCCTCACTTCAAGGAGTGGGACCTGGGAAAGTAACATATCTCTCCAATGTTTTATACCAAGGCAGCCGGGCAATGCCCTGCTCGTCATGATTTTCAACTGCCGTGGGATTTTTAGCGTGCGCAGCCAGAAGGCACACGGGTTCGACTCGTTTTTCGTCCACTTCCGAAGGACTTAAATTCTTCCCCTGCGGGGAATTGAATCCTGGTCTCCCGCGTGAAATCCTGGTCTCCCGCGTGACAGGCAGGGATACTGACCACTATACTACGGACCATGCTAGACGATGATAGAAAGTAACTCCAGCAAACCATCAACCTTTCTCAAGAAGAATCTGCCAAGAATCAAACATTCTGGCCCCTTACCCTCTCCAACGAACACCTACTTGCCCAATGCAATCAAGAGCGAATGGGCACCGTCATCATTAACAGACTATGACAATGGATTGGCCACATCATCCAAAGCAGGATAACATCACCAGAATCATTCACTGGACAACAGAGGGATGAATTAAGAGAGGAATATTGAAGAAAACGAACATTAGAAAGAGACATCAAGGTCATAAGGGATGAGAAGAAACTACATGGGCTTGAAACACACCTCAGGTTTCATACTGAGTCTGGCCCTGAATAGACATGATTAGAAAGTTTTTGTTCATGCTATACATGTCAATGCATAATAGAAAGTAAGTGATGAGGCTCATTACACATTCGTAGAATATTCCATTGACTATTCTAGTGGGGGTTTTTTTTATGCTCTGATTAAGTTCCATTTGATTGTGATGAGGTCCTATTTCTTTTCGTTACCAATTCATAATGGTGTCGATTCAGTATGAGACTCGCATCTAATGCAATAATCTGAGAGAGCTAAAGTGTTATTCATCCACATAATGAGGTATGAAGTGTAACAAAAGAGATGTTTTAGCACGCAATCTACCTTTCTTTTTCATCAGATCAATATAGGAGTGAAAGTCTATCACACAGATGCATCATACAGTATGGGCAGGTGATGGTATTCTTTTATGATTCATGATTCTGCTGGCAGAGAAGTTTGGAAAGAAATTAGAGATAGAGCAAGAGGGGAGGGGGACAGGCAGAGACAGAGACAGAGACAAAGAGACAGACTGTTAGATATAGCAGAGAAACATATCGATACGTGCACGTAGTTTGAGTGTATGAACGTATGTATCTAGATATGTATGTATGTATGTATGTATGTATGTATGTATGTATGTATGTATGTATGTATGTATGTATGTATGTACATATGTATGTATATATGTATGTATGTATGTATGTATGTATGTACGTACGTACGTAAGTATGTATGTATGTACGTATGTACGTATGTATGTATATATGTATGCGTGCATGCATGCATGTATATATGTATGTATGTATGTATGTATGTATGTACGTACCTAAAGTAGTACGTATGTATGTATGTGAGTATGTATGTATGTATGCATGTATATATGTATGCGTGCATGCATGTATGTATATATGTATGTTTGTATGTATGTATGTATGTATGTATGTATGTATGTATGTGTGTATGCATGTATGTATGTATGTATGTATGTATGAATGTATGTATGTATGTGGTATGTGTTTGTGTATTGTATGTAAGTGTGTGCTTTTTGCATGAACTAGAGTGTGTCAGTGTATGTTATAATTTTTCATTCGGATCAGTTGTTGGAAGGTGAGCTGGTTGTTTTCATTCATTACACACACACACACACACACACACACACACACACACACACACACACACACACACACACACACACACACACACACACACACACACGCACCACACACACACATTAACACACACACACACACACACACACACACACACACACACAACACACACACACCAACACACACACACACACACACACACACACACACACCACACACACACACACAAACAAACAAGCAAGAAAATTAGCACTCAAAGAAACATTCTTATAAAACAATCTAACCTACCTAATTGACATTTGTCTTGTGGGAAGAGTACCATTTCCACGACGGAAAAGACAACATATAGACCTGCTGTTTCGTTTAGAGACAAAATGAACTCATTCAATTCAAAGTCAGTAATTATCATCGTCCATCACTGAGTTATGGCAAGACTGTTCAGTGTGGATATTGTATTAATAACATGTGTTTGTTGACAATGATGGTCTTTGACCTTTCCATGATCATGGCAGATAGTTGCAGACTGATGCTGCAGGAGTTGTTATTGTTCTATTGTTGTTTAAAGCCCGGCCGACTTCGTAGAGCCATATCAGACCTTTAACCGCTTTAAAACATACAAACACTTCACCTGAAAAACAAAAGAAAAACATGAAACACATATCAGTGCATTCGCGCACATAATCTAAAGACATGCC
>CM060306.1:57454190-57456690 GCA_030674185.1 Monoplex corrugatus | reverse complement strand
TCTCTCTTGTCAAAACATCTACAATATTCAGCCTATGCTGCATAACTTCAAATTTATAGAAAGTACTCAGAATCTTACTTTTTCAGTCTCTCTGTCACAAGTTACATCGTTTGCTTCCTCATTCCTTTACTCCTGTCCTCAAACTATCATGCTTTATGGAAACTGATTCTGAGTGGGGGTGGGGTAGATCATATCACGCCCGTTACATAGACAAGGACCGTTTCCAATGCTATCAACAGTCCTATGGGATCCCGTAATGAGCACTGAGTGACAAAGTGTGAGGACAAACCTTTGAACTGTTAAAATGATATAGTCGAGCACGCTAAAATGTTTTTGCAGCTCTTTCTGTCTCTGTCTCTGTCTCTGTCTCTGTCTCTGTCTCTGTCTTCTCTCTCTTCTCTTCTCTCTCTCTCTCTCTCTCTCTCTCTCTCTCTTACTCCTGCTTCTTCTCCTCCTCTCTCTTTTTCTTTCGTATCCTTCTTCTGTTTCTTCTTCTTCTCTTCTCTCTCTTTCTCTTTCTCTCTTTCTTTCTCTCTCCCGCGCTTTCTCTCTTCCCCTCTTTCTCTCCCTCTCTCTCCCCCCCCCCCCATCTCTCTCTCTCATCCTACCCTTCTCAGTCTCTCTGTCACAAGCTAGATCGTTTGCTTCCTCATTCATTTACTGCTTCCCTTGAACTATCACACATCATGCAGTCTGATTATGTGCATATACACAATACCTCCAATGTATAGCAAGGTTTTCAAAGACTTCTCACAACATGCGCTTGTTTTCAACACGTGTGATTAGGATCACACTCTGGGGCCTAGAAATCGTAGCATGCTGATCTACAGATCTTGCCATCACATTGGGGGAGTGGGGGTGGGGTAGATCATATCACGCCCGTTCCACGGACAAGGACCGTTTTCAATGCTATCTACAGTCCTGTGGGATCCCGTAATGAGCACCGAGTGACAAAGTGTGAGGACAAATCTTTGAACTGTTAAAACGATATAGTCGAGCACGCTAAAATGTTTTTGCAGCTCTCTCTGTCTCTATCTGTCTGTCTCTGTCTCTGTCTGTCTGTCTGTCTGTCTGTCTGTCTGTTCTCTCTCTCTCCTCTCTCGTCTCTCTCTCTCTCCTCTTCTTTGTAGAATGAAATACCAAACTGTGTTGTTCAAGTACATCTTTAAGCTCTTCTCTCTCTCTCTCTCTCTCCCCTTTACTGATCCACTTTCTCTCTCTCTCTCTCTCTCTCTCTCTCTCTCTCTCGCTCTCTTTCTCCTTCTCTTTTAACGTTTCATGATTTGTTTTTCTTTTTTGTGTTTTTTGTCTTTGTGTGGATGAGTGTATGTGTTCGTCTATCTGGATGCTGTGTGTTCGCGCCTGTATGTGTGTGAGTGTGTTCACGTGTATGTGTGTGTATGTGTGTGAAACGTGTGTATCTGTGTTATGTTTACACACCCACTCTTCTAAGTGCCACTCTTGTTTATATCAGTTCCCTCTTCTAAATGGATAGGCATACGAATTTCTTTGCATTCGTTTGTATTTGATATCATTCTACAGATTTAGAATAAGACAATATATCTTTATTATACAACTCATGCAAATATCAGAGAGAAACAAATAGAGAGAGTGAGAGAGAGAGAGAGAGAGAGAGAGAGAGAGAGAGAGAGAGAGAAGATAACAAACAGTGAAAACAAAGACAGAGAAGGAGAGAGAGAGACAGACAGACAGACAGAGACAAAGAGAGAGAGAGAGAGAGAAAACTGAAACTGAAACTGAAACTGTTTATTGTCATTACCCGAAAAGGTCTTTTGACAAGGGGGATAACAATTTTCCATTAGTGCGACACATAATCCACTCTTTGTATGTGCGCAAATTCTTCACACATAATCAAAAAAAATATCGAACATCCATTCCTTGAACAGTCGAACATATTCAAATCATATATAATGAACAATCATCCATTTTACCACTACTACATAATGCAAAGAAAACAACAACAAAAAATATCAGAACAGTGTTCCCACATTCAGGCCAATAATTTGTCAAGGTTTAGACAAACCAAAATCTTTTTTCACACACCCACACCCACTCACACGCATCCATATACGCTCACACGCGGGCGCGCGCTCGTGCGCACACACACACACATCAAAACTGTAATATGATGAAACATCTGGGCTAGACCACCCAAACCTTACATTTAGTGATAATAATATAATCTTCACATAACTGCCCCAAAATACTCTGTTAACAAGGGACATCACTATGCCTTTTATTTATTTGTTTTTTGGTTTGTTTGTTTTTTTTGTTTTTGTTAACATATATAGTAGACCCTTAAGTGTCTATATACCCTTTCAATATCCACTTCTAACATATTATACAAATATACATTATTTTCATATTATTAGCTACTCTTAAATTATCGCAAACAAAGCAAAATAAAGCAAATGAAAACAGCTCTTTACAAAACAGAGTCTATAATAAAGCGGTTCTTTGGAGTTAACGTGATTAGCCC
>CM060306.1:57446690-57449190 GCA_030674185.1 Monoplex corrugatus | reverse complement strand
CTTCTGTAACAAGACTGTGACTGACGCTCTTGCCGAAAAAAAAAGAACCGTTGATGGGCCTCAAACGTGAATAGTAGATCAATAGTGAGACAGACATTGACTTTCATCACATAATGTTTGATGTTAGAATTCTCACCCTGTCTGCATTTTTTTCTTTGAAGTTTCACGTGTTAAGATGTGGTAGAGCTAATTTGTACTCTGTTGCCTTCAGACATGTCATTGATCTGGCTATATGCGCTGCATGACATCGGCTTTTGTTCACTGATGTAAGAATTCATGAATTCTAGCGTGCTTTCTGAGAAACGGACAAGGCAGAACACGAAACGTGTGTACTGGTAATGTTCTTCAGAACATTCTTTATCGATCTGTTATTCATGATCATTGATATGTTCAAAACGTCAACTGACCAGCGTTTTTGAAAAGTTCCTTTACACTTATTTTTTAACTCTTTATTCCGTGTTAACACTTACGAGAAGTTTTGAAACACACAACGCGCAGTCCCAGGTGAATTATTTCAGTGCAGCCACAATAGGAAATTGAAATGATATTTCATACGTAACGGTTTAAAGAAGAAAGAATATCAAACGTAATTTAATGGCAGTTGGATTGGCTAGACAGCATTTGGTTACAACAAAACACTTCCATTTTTGTCAAGTTTAGGTTTTGCCCTCTAATACAATTTTCAACCCGCAGGTTTGCCTAATTTTACATTTTTTTACCACGCTACAACAAATGTAAAATGCACAATTGTGGATGGTGTAAAAAGAACGCTAAATGAGATCTGCCCGGAGTGTGGCTTACATCATAGAGTTAATCTAAAAAATATCTGTTCTTAGTTCTTGGTAAAAGAGAGTGAGTCGTGGCATTGAAACATGCTGTGGCGCTTGTTTCTGTAGCTAGTTTCCGGCAAGTAGTCGGGAAGGCGAATCTATTTTCAATTCTCATGGTTGGAATATATATCAAGTACAAAGTAGATAATTGAATTTAGGATACTTAAGTTAGGTTTTTATTTGGGTGTTTCTAGACAGTGGAGGATTACTGTGACCTTTCATTTCAGGGCGTCTTTCAGCACGGAACAAAGAGCGGAAGAGGCTTCATACTACATTTAAATGTGGAAAAATAGTAGCTTATAGGTGACTTAGCATTTTTTTTCAGAGAAGATGTCAAAAGGTTTCTTGCGCGCAAGATTTATCAAATTGTTAAAAATATAATATTTCAATGTCTATCAATTACATCAGAAAAGAGTTCTTGAATGTTACATAGAACCAATGTATACGGTTGTGAGGCGTGGACAGGCAAAACGCAAAGCCAGAACAAGATTGAGGCAGCCAAAATGTGGTTTCTAAGAAGAATGTTGAGAGTTCCATGGACAGCAAAGAAAAAAACGAGACAGTTTTGATGGAGGCAGACACAAGAAAATCATTCATAAGAAGATTAGGAAAAGACAAGAACATTTATAGGAGATCTTCTGAGGAAAGGGGAATTAGACTACCTGGTCACAACAGGAAAGCTGGAGGGAAAGAGAACACCAGGTAGAACCAGGGAGAAAATATTGGACGGACTTGCAGGGTGGCTGAGGACAGAGAGGGTGGAAGATGTGCTTGCGGCGACAAGGGATACATGCATACGGAGGGCCATAATCGCCAACGCCATGCGTAAAAGGCGCATAACAATGATGATGAGCTAAGGGACCAACCTTGGCCCATTCAAATAGTACTCGACTCTCAGTATGAGCCAAATCCTTTAAGAGGTCCGTGGCGTGAACCCAGCGCGCAGTGATGGTCAAGCAGGAAGTGAAACAACTGTATGAAAGAAAAGGAAAATTTGAGGATAATCAATGCGTAGTGGGAAGGAATATGATCAAATAAATTAAATAGTAACCCAGTAAATGTTTGAACAAATGACAGAAGTAAAAACTTAAATTTTAATAAAATGATTCATAACGCAAAACATAAACTGTTGAGGGACAACTGACAGAACTTAAAAGCATAAGACTCAAGCCAAATAACCCATGAATACTGTATTACAAACAGACAGTTTGAGTCACCATATAAACGGACTAATGCCATGACAAGGCCCACGCAAAAACAAACTGAACGGTGTCATTACAACAACATGACGACAAAGCCCAAAGTGAAACATTAAGTAGCATCTGGGCAAGTTTGAGTAACCAAGTGGAATTGATTAGACGATATAAGTAGTCCTGGTGTATGGGATGCTCTTATCTTCATCAAACTAGTTTATTCATTCATCTATTTGTCTTAATGTTCTGGAACATCTGGACTTAATGTCCACTCAGAGTTTATTGGAAAAAGAAGATATCAGGAACCACTTGATGGTTGCTCTGATACACCACTAGTCACCTAATATTATTCACTTTGTTCTTCGTTATATATATATATATATATTATATATATAACTTAAAATTATTTGGATATGTAGGATTATGCCCGAATAAAATAATATACGGGGGCCCTGCTGTTGTGATGGGAAACAGACT
>CM060306.1:57436690-57441690 GCA_030674185.1 Monoplex corrugatus | reverse complement strand
ATTACTATTATCATCATTATCATTATTATTATTATTATTATTATTATTATTATTATTATTATTATTATTAATATTTTATCATTAGTATTATTATCATTATCAGGTTTATTATTATCAGTTTATTACTACTACTAGTACAGCTGCTATTGCTGCTGCTCCTGCTGCTGCTATTACCACTGTTGGTGCTATTACTGCTACTATTTATTCATCAGTTCCCGGGTACAGTAGATGGGTAAGATTGAAGAGATGTCAGTCTTGTCGACATTGTCTGTTTTCAGGTACAGACCTAGGCGAAAGTGGCAACCTACCACAGTCCCCCCTTAGAAAGACTGCAACCCTTTTGTTTGCTCTGAGCAGGGACTTCTGAGAATGTTTTTTGCCTGTCTGATACTTCAGATCATTCTTTAAATGAAAAAAAACAAACCAAAACGTCATTTATGTTATTTCCGGTTCTGGGAACATCATGTTTGCAGCTACCATCTCGCAGATGTATGCTTTCATGGTTTGTGGCTTCCAGTCATGATGTGGTCTTCCTGATTGTTTATTTTCCATCGCTAGTTCTCTTCGGAATGTGGCCATCTGAGAGATGTGACCCATCGACCCAGTCAACCAACTATTACTGCTTCTGCAGCTATCACTACTTCTACTACTACCATCACGAACACTACCACCATTACTACTACTACTACTGTTGCTTGTACTACTGTTGTTACTATGAGGTGCACTTATTCCTATAAAGCCCAAGTAACCATGATTTCTTTTTTCCTGTATGTAATATCCACCATTTCTGCTTGCATTTAACATAACACTGACGCAGAAAACATGAAAACTACGAACTACAAAAAGTGAGCTGTAAAAACATTTTGTATTTTGAATGCCCTGAACAGGTAACCAGCAAAATGTGTATCCTTAATTTCCGTTTACTGATGACATCAACAACACAAGCTTGAACTAAATCGGATTTCTTTGATAAATGTTTTGGCATAAATTGTGTTGTTAAATTCTTTAACAGGGGTAAAGGAGACACATAGAAGATTTCAGCCTACTTTACAAAACTGATCCTGAACATATCAAGCACGTAATTGTACCAGTACTGATGGACAAATAAGTCTGAAAAATTGAATCTAAATCTTGTTATTGCAAGTGTTGAATGTAATCCATGATTCATTTAACTACCTCTTGACTGTAAAAAATTGCGAATTTAAAAATGATGCGTAAGTTTACCCCAGTAGAAGAAGAAACAGAATTGAGCACTTCCCACTCCACACCAGATCCTTTCTATGACAACATATATTGTATCTTTGGATGCATCTATGGATAACAGAAAGTTTTTTTTTCACAATTAAACAAAGAAAAAAATCAAATGGACTACAAAGCTTTCTTTTTTGAAATTAAACAAAGAAAGAAATGAAAATGTACATTAAAAAAGAATAATAAACAAGCAAGCAGACAAATAAATAAATGAAAACAGCAAGCATGACTCTCAGATAAAACAAATGGTAGCAGGCGAGCTTATCCAACGAAATAGATATACAAATGACCCAAAACACACATACACTCACTGATTCATTGATTAATAAGTAAATAGATGCGAATATATTCTAAGTGGTTAAATCTGTAATAACTGGATGTACAGCTACCCTCTACCCGAGAGAGAGAGAGAGAGAGAGAGAGAGAGAGAGAGAGAGACAGACAGACAGACAGACAGACAGACAGCAGACAGACAGACAGACGTATACACAGACACGGGTATGGAGAATTGACAGATGCGCAGTCACGTTGCTGGTCAGTCTCAATAATTTCCCCATTTAACCAAAGGCAAAATAGAAAGTCTTATTTTCGCCTGGCCCAGAAGGCTTGGCAACGTGCTTCCATCACGACTAGATTCCTTTCTGTCACTTTATAAGACACCAATAGCGTACGAAATCCTAAGAGGAATCACTCTGCCAATACTAATGCCAGAGTAAGTGTGTGGTCAGGATCAACTGTTTCATCACGTAAATGGAAACACTATGAAAATTGTCAACTAATAAGCATTAATGCCTTCAAGACAGACTGGTTTTGTTTTTACAATGTCGTTGGATCCAGGGCTAGGGAGAAAAATAAAGAGGGCCAAGAGAGTTAAAGGGAGAGATAAAAACTAGAAGAGGGGAAAGGGAACACACACACACATACACACACACACACACACACACACACACACACACACACACACACACACACACACACACACACACACACACACGTATGGCACAAGTACACACACACACACACACACACACACACACACACACACACACCACACGCATGAGCATAAGCACAAGCGCGCGCGCACACACACACACACGCACACACACACGCACGCACACGCATGACCATTAGCACAAGCGCACGCACACACACACACACACACACACACAAACAAACAAACAAACAGAGAGAGAGAGACAGAGAGAGACAGACAGACAGACAGAGAGAGAGAGACAGAGAGAGAGACAAAGAGAGAGAGGGGGGGAGAAATTGAGAAGATCAGACTACTCGATCCAGATAAGAGATGTTATCACTGAATATGTATACTCATAAGCACGCAGTTACTTTCTTATTAATCAAGCAGACTAACTCACTCGGGGTGGACAGTTTTTCCCCTTGCTTTCCCCCACAGACGGCCCATTTTGAAGGGTTAGGAAAACAATCACAAAAAAATACAAAACATAAAGGAACAAAATGAAACTTTTAGATCTAAATATTTACATACTGGGTTAATTCATGCCAAAATATTGAAGTTCTTCCTTGAAAATTTATTCTTCATATGCCATGTTGAAAATACCCCCAATTTTGTGGTTAGAATCAGCGTACAGTCACACATTTTGATCAGCTCCATGAACACACAGTCAAAGGTGAGAATGTCTTTGTATGCACAATGTAGTGACATTATATAAATAAATGTTACAAATTGTTAGAGGGATTTGGAAAAAAAGGAGCACACCGGATGCTTCAGTCCCTATATACTGTTTTCGTAATAATCAGTGTAGTTCTGCACTGAGTGATAAAGTTGGAAGCAGGTGATGGTCTTGTTGGGCTGGCATAGTTTGTCACAGAAGGCAACCCCACACTTTTTACACCAGTTGGGGGTTTGCCACAGTTGAACCTCTGGGTGTCTCCTGCTGCCAGCACTACACACATGGCACTTCCTATAGTTCTTCCTGCCGCTGGGGATGGGTGGCAGAGGGCAGGAGAAGTGCTCATTCTGCTTGCCACTCAGTTCTCTTATGCATATCTGTTTCTGACAATATAATTTAGAAAGTCTTCTGTCACAAACTGATTGAAGAAATCAACGGGGGCGTAGCACTCAGCTGGGACATGCAGGCCACAAGAGCCAGAGAAAGGAAGCAAAGTGGGGAAAAAACTAAAATCTTCATGCCAGTCACGCATAAGATAGTCAATGAAATCTTCATCTTGCATGTGGCTCACTGAACTTGGCCCACTGACCGCTCTCCTCTTGTGACGTGTACCGCCCACCTCCCTCTCCCACTTCACTGTCGTCTGAAACTGGGTCACTGTCAGTACCTTCTTGCTGGCAGCTTTCATCACTTGACACACTTTCACATCATACTCCTCGATGTCCAATCCTTCAGTCTGAAGCACTTCAATCACTTCAGCAGCAGTAAAACGCCGCCGTCGCGATCTATTTTGCTCTGAAACTCGTACTCGCCTGCGACGCCATTTTCGACACGAATGCAGATTAGCAAGTCATGCGGGGTGCCGAAATCAATCGTTTCCCGACGAGTATATTGCTACAGAATCTCACGAAGTAACTTTCCATTTGACCCTTGACACGTTTGAAGTGACCAGTGTAGCTTCGGTTATCATGCCACTTCACGAGGGAAGCGTCGAAAATTTTTTAATCATCGAAACCGCTATCGCGTTCCGTCGTCCGCAACCGTGCCTTACGTCACTAACGCTATAGCGTTCCGTCGTACGGAGAGAGCAGGAACAACAGCTGTCTATGTGCGAACGAAGAGGTAAGGTAGAATAGAAAGAAGATTGAAGACAACAACCTTACTTAATTAGAAACAGTCAGTCTTGTATATTATATAGAGAATAACAGCAACTTACAGCAAACGCTGTTTTTGAAGAGTAAATAGTTTGTTTCAGAAAGAGTTGATTCACCACTGTGTATTACTCATTGTAAAAAAGATCACGATTTGCTTCAAAGAAAAACAAAAAACACAAACACACACACACACACACACAACACACACAACACACACACACACACAGACACACACGCGCGCACACACACACACACACACCACACACACACACATATATATATATATATATATATATATATATATATATGTATATATATATATACATAGAGAGAGAGACATGTTAACACGTTTTCTTCCTGCCGACTGAGAGAGAGAGAGAGAGAGAGAGAGAGAGAGAGAGAGAGAGAGAGAGAGAGACAGAGACAGAGACAGAGACAGAGACAGAGACAGAGAGACAGACAGACAGGCAGACAGACAGATGGACGGACGGACAGATGGACAGACAGACAGACAGACAGATGGACGGACGGACGGACAGATGGACAGACAGACAGACAGACAGACAGATGAATGAATGGATTCAATTCCTAGAAACGTTTATCCCTCCTTGTCTATCCACGTTCAATAATCATTCAGCCTTTGATTCTTTTTCAAACTCGTGACACTGATCTAGCTGAAACCACATATAAGTAAAACTGCTCAGTATCTTTTTCCCAAACTTAACAAACAGCAAATCGTGTGTAAACCTTGTTCTTGTTTTACAATGAATTATCTTATAAACGTTTAAGGAAGAATGTTAATCATAGCCTTTTTTCAACTTTTCTATCACAGGACTATCAGCTCGTGTCTCTATACAGCCAGGGAATCGTTGATATTTAAATCAAATTTCATTTATGTAGTGTAAACAGGCCATGTCAAAAGCATGTTACTTGCATTGTATAGTGA
>CM060306.1:57404190-57416690 GCA_030674185.1 Monoplex corrugatus | reverse complement strand
CTACCTCTAAAGTTTGCGTGTGCTTTGTGCCCTGGAGTGTTGGTCGTTGTTGGGTGATTGCTATGGTGAATAGAAAGAGTGTGTGCTTTGGTTTGAGTCTTGTATGAAGATGTGGCCCCTTATGAAAGTTATCATCATCATCATCATCATCATCATCATCATCATCATCATCATCATCATCATCATCATCATCATCATCATCATCATCATTATTATTATTATTATTATTATTATTATTATTATTATTATTATTATTATTATTATTATTATTATTATTATTATTATTATTATATATATTATTATTATTGTTGTTGTTATTATTATTATTATTATTATCATTATTATTAACAATGATACTACTACTAATACTACTACTACTACTGATAATAATAATAATAATAATTATAACATTAACTATAATAGTAATAATAATAATAATTATATATGAAATGATAATAATGATAACAATGATAATACATTATTATTATCGTCATTATTATCATTATTATTATTATCATTATTATTATCATTATTATTATTATTATTATTATTGGTATCATTATTATTATTATCATTATTATTATCATAGTTATTATTATTATTTTTATTAGTATCATTATTATTATTACCATTGTTATTATTATTATTATTATCATTATTATTATTATTATTATTATTATTACTATAAAACACGCGTTCTGATTGTATTTTTGTGTATTTCTGGTTCCTGTTTGCTTGAAAGCTGGATGCCACTTTGGTTCAGATGTCTTATCACACACACACACACACACACACACACACACACACACACACACACACACACACACACACACACACACACACACACACACACACAAACAGAGAGAGAGAGAGAGAGAAACACACACATGTACGCACGAACATACATATACACACACGCACGCATGTACATACATACACACATGTATTCCTTCACACACACACACACATTTTTGGACAGGACAAATCAATGTATAGTCATTGATGCATGTTCATTTCACCACTTCATGAGCGGCCATGGCCTTCAGTGAATAAATCATCGAAATCCGATTCTGAATCAGTCTCTCTCTCTCTCTCTCTTCTCTCTCTCTCTCTCTCTCTCTCTCTCTCTCTCTCTCTCTCTCTCTCTCTCTCTCTCTCTCTCTCTCTCTCTCTCTCTTCAGAATTTAGGGATAGACTAGTTGATTCGTACAAACAAAACTGGCACGCTCAAATGGAAGAATCTGAGAAATATGATTGATTCCTTTCCTTTAAAAGTGGGATGATGTCTTTGAGCCCCCGTCTCATTGGGCCCCCGTCTCATTGGGCCCCCGTCTCTTTGGGTCCCCGTGTCTTTGAGCCCCCGTCTCGTTGGGCCCCCGTCTCTTTGGGTCCCCGTGTCTTTGAGCCCCCGTCTCTTTGGGCCCCCGTCTCATTGGGCCCCCGTCTCTTTGGGTCCCCGTCTCATTGTGCCCCCAAGTCTATATAAGACCTTTCAGGGTCAACGTAATTGTCACTGTTTGACAGCTAAATAGGCCAAAATGATCAATGCATACATACATACATACATACATACATACATACATACATACATACATACATACATACATACATACATACATACATAGATACATATACACATACATACATCTACATTCATACATACTGACAGATTGACGGGCTCGTTTCAAGCTCACACGCAAAACGCACATTGTTTATGGAGTTTTACCTATACTCAAAACTCTAACTATATGGTAGCTGGAATGCATTTGTGTGGTCATTTTGAGTTGGTGCGACATTTTGGGCCTCTACTAAACATAATAAGTTTTAATAAAATTGCCTAGCAGTTTTCTCTGGGTGCTATTCCACACATTTTTAATCTATCAAACACACACACACACACACACACACACACACACACACACACACACACACACACACACACACACACACACACACACACACACACACATTTGCAGCAGCAGGGAACATAATTATCTTGTTTATTATGCTGGGGGCCCAAAGAGACGGGGGCCCAATGACACGTTTTCTTTATTACTACAGAAAAGTGTGGCGGCCCAATGAGACGGGGGCCCAATGAGACGGGGACCCAATGATACGGGGGCTCAAAGAGATGGGGGCTCAAAGGGACGGGGGCCCAAAGAGACGGGGGCCCAATGACACGTTTTCTTATTACTACAGAAAAGTGTGGGGACCCAATGAGACGGGGACCCAATGAGACGGGGGCCCAAAGGGCAAACCCCTTAAAAGTATATTTCAAACCGAAAAATATATAAAGGCCGTAACCAATAAATGGCACAGAAGCAATCTTGCTCGTTTTAGACTAAGAGCCCTAGGGCTAAATGCAACAACAAGATGGTTTAACTCAAATTCATCGGCACACTCTATTTGTCCCATGTGTAATGCAGAGGCAGAAGATGAAATGCATTTTTTGTTTGTTTGCAAGTCATATGAAAGTATACGACAAAAATGCATAATCTTTGATGAGGACATTTCGAGTCAAAGGGTCATTACCAGAATACTCATGACTGAAGATGAAAAATATCAAAAAATCCCTCGCGAAAGGTATCGCCCTTGCTTGGGAAAGTCAGAGAAAGAAAACAACACAGCAATAAATTAATGTAAGTTTATCTCCAGTGAAAATATCACTTTATACTGTTCTTATGTTTGTTTGTCGGATTTGGGTCTTCCTCTTACTTATATGACTAAGTATGTCGGGTGGTTAGCTGTTTTTTCAACTTTTTGTCCAACTTTTTAAATTAATGTAAGTTTATCTCCGGTGAAGATATCACTTTATACTGTTCTTGTGTTCATTCGCCGGATTTGGGCCTTCCTCTTACTTATATGACTAATTACGTCTGGTGGTCTACTGTTTTTTTCAACTTTTTGTTCAACATTTTGTTCAACTTTTTCCGTTAAATTTGTTCTTCATCTTTAGGAAAAAAAATTCAAATGGATGTAATGTCAGACATGACTATATTTATAAATCTTTGTTTCGAGAAAACGTCGCCGAAAAATGTAATGACTTTGTTTTATGCTCCTTGCCACAAGGACAAAAATGTCAATGGCAATAAACCATTTTCAGTTTCAGTTTCAGTTTCTCTCTCTCTCTCTCTCTCTCTCTCTCTCTCTCCTCTCTCTCTCTCTCTCTCTCTCTCTCTCTCTTTCTTTCTCTCTGTCTGTCTCTCTGTCTGTCTGTCTCTGTTTGTCTGTCTGTCCGTCTCTCTGTCTCCCTCTTTATTTCTCTGTCTTTCTCTCTTTGTCTCTGCCTCTCTGTCTCTCTCTTTGTCTCTGTTTCTGTCTCTCTCTTTGTCTCTCTCTGTTTACAGGGAAATTATTTGAAAATAGCTTTTTGACAGAGAAACACATAGCATGAATGAACATAACATGCAATAAATTGAAGAATGACTGGGTCTCCTACAGAACATTAGTATATATGTAGATTATCCAAATGTCCACGATTTTTCAGCATCACTGTACATGGCATATGATCCATTAAAGAATGTTTGGATTGTCTTCAAAACACCGGTAGATGATGCAGATTGTTCAAACATCTGTGGTTCATCTTCTTAATGAAATGGATGCTCATCCATATTAAAAGATTTTGCAAACTGGATTTGTTTCCACATGTGGTATATCAATATTGTTGGCATATTTCTGTCGCATTACATGTAACGTACACACAGTTGTGATGAATATGTTGTTGATACTATATGTGAAATATTTTACTTGCTTCTTATGTTTTGTCTATTCGTTGTTTCACAAAATGAAAAAAAAAAATGATTTGTGTAAAATAAAGAGACGAGAAAGCAGGCAGTTTAACCGATCGATTAGATGCAAAATCGTGGAGATGTCTGCAAACAGTCACATGTCTCATTGTTTTCGTGGAAGATAAAAACGAAACAAATTGCTGAGATAAAAATAGAGAGAGGAGGGAGCAGGGAAGAAGACACACACATCATTTAAAAGACAGATGGTTCGATCTAGGAGCAAGCTGAACACTTTTCTTCAACTTATTTTCTTCAACTTATTTTCTGCCCGAGTTCAAATATATGGTGCCTTCTCCAGCAGCCTTTTTGACGTGTTTGCACTATCTATAGGCTTCCAATTCGCCATGAGCAAGAGCAAACATGTGTAACCAGGTCATCTAGTGCGTGTTGTGAGACATCAATGGGGTTTTTGATTGAATGAAGCACTGCCTCACCCTCCCTGCGTCTTCTCACAGTAAAACGTTCTGCCCCATAACATGTTCTTTCCATTTTTGCCAAGTAGGTATGGTACCTTCTCGTTGGAGGCCTGAATGGATTTTTTTTCATTAAGCATGTTTAAACGCTGATAATATTCATTGTTATGACGTTGTTGTTCTTTGTAACAGCGGTTGTGGTTTTGTTGTTTTGTTATTACTGTTGCTGTTCCCATTGGAGAATTGTGGACATGAATTTGCAAAAAGAAACGGTTTCTATCAAATAACAGACAATGTCTTTTTACAAATTGTTTTTATATATACACAAATAAGAGAATTAAAAACAAAAACAAAATAAACACGCACTAAGGGATTTCTTTTTTCTTACATTGGAGACAGACAGTCTAATATTACACGGTGCAGTCTGCACACTGACACGTTTGCTGCCCTCTGTGAAAAGACTTAACCCACCCTCACAACATTCAAGCCAACTCTCCCAGGGCCAGCCAATGATTAGAATCTCCCAACTGAAATTGTTACTGATAGAAGTCAAGTCATTGATTAAAAGTATTCCTAGCTGGAATCGTTCCAAACTTAGACAGATAGCCAATGACTGAAAACTTCCAGCGGGGAAAGAGACTGGTGAAAATATGGAGATTGACATTATGGAAAAAGGATGGATTTAATAGTCTGATATCAATTTGAAAGAATGACGTATATGCTAATGCAACGTTTTCTGAAGATCTTCCATGTGTGTGTGTGTGTGTGTGTGTGTGTGTGTGTGTGTGTGTGTGTGTGTGTGTGTGTGTGTGTGTGTGTGTTTGTGTGTGTGTCTCTGTGTCTATGTGTCTGTGTGTCTGTGTGTCTGTGTGTCTGTGTATGTGTATTACTTTTGTATTGTATTTTTGTTTGTCTTATATTGTTTGGTTTGATAGCTTGTCTGCTTGTTGCTTTGTGAGTAATGAACCAGAGTATCTGTGTTAACCATGTGTACGCTTTGACAAACAGTTGTTTCTTAGTGGGAAATAAAAATATTGAATTTTCCAAGCCATTATACTATTTTGTTTATCACAGTTCCAAACAATAGTATTATGTTACTGCATTCAGCGTCATAATGCTTGTATAATGCTTGGAGCTCAATGGATAGCATGAAGAATGATCAAGACAAATGAAATTATAGTCACCACAACGTTACCAGTTTGAGCTCAACTAAAGCAAACTTTATTCATTCATAATGTCCTATCTGTGTCTGTTCTTGTTTAACGTTGATTGTTTAACAGTCAGCCAAACATTAACACGTTTATTGTGTCATCATGATGCATGCACTGCACGCCACGCTTAGTTCAAAACTAATGTAGATGCTTTAGCAGATTATACAGGCAAAAATGTAATCTTCATATGCATTATTATCATCATCGTCGTCGTCGTCATCATTATTATCATCACCCACCACCACCACCACCACCATCACCAGATGGGACTACTACTTGTATTGTATCGTCATCCTTGTCGACATTCTCGTTGTCATGGTTGTAATCATCATCATCATCATCATCATCATCACCATCATCATTCATCATCATCATCATCATCACCATCATCACCATCATCATCGTCAACGTCGTCGTGTTCATCATTATTACTGTCATCAACATCTTTATCATTACAGTTATGATTTTATTATCATTTCAATCACTCGTATTTCGACAACTTAAACCAAAGAACTTAGTTATCCTTTAAACTTACGTACGTATATATCATCTTTAACTGGATCAGGTATGTGATTTCAATTGAGTTCTCGTTACATTTTGTTTATGACATGAGAGGAATTGTTACCAGGTGCTGTAACCACAAAACTAAAGAGAAGGTGCTACTTTTCGATCTAGATCTTTCATTCTGCAGGGTAGGCAGATAGTGTACGTTCACATGGCCCTGGAGAGTTGGTTACATGTTTCAAGCTTACTTAATGAGTTTTCATCAATTATTTATACACGTTACAGGCAGGCATCCTGTGGGAAATCACCATGGAAGTATAGATGTCAAGTTGTGTTAGGGAGCAGGAACGCAGTGAGCATTTACTGTCTCATTACAGAAGCACGACAATGCAGGAATTTTCATGGAAGACTCACTTGTCATTTGGCCCTAGGCAAAGACTGATATTTGACCTCCTCTGTGTCTTTAAGAAATGAAAAAGACGGTGTAGGGGCGGTCGATAGAATCGGACTAGTCTGCTCAGTTAGAATGACTGACATTCATAGGTAAGCTTAATTCAGATGGAGCTGTTTTTTGTTTATTGTCTTAAGTTTTCCAAAGAAGCATCCTTTCTCTTGATTACAGATGAAACGCGACGAGCATTCTCAGCTTAGGACTGTGTGTGCTATACAAATGGACTTATAATCATCATTATTATAGTATCTTGTGGGTGTGTGTATGTGTGTATTTGTGTCAGTCTTATCTGTCTGTCTGTCTGTCTGTTTTGTCTGTCTGTCTGTCTGTTGTCTGCCTGTCTATCTATCTTGACAAAAATACGTGAAAGGGATTTTCTTAGCTCTTTCTCTGTGAATATTTATTGAAGTTCAGTCAAAGATACAGAATAATCAGGACAGCGTAAGCTGCCATTGTAAGTTCAGGGTCACACAGACCTAACAACGTGCCTGTAGCATAAACTGTGGGGAGAGCCGGACAGCAGATGGTCCTCCGATGAGAAACCTCCATCAAGCAAGTTTGCGGCTTTAATTTCACGTCTTACACTCTAAGGGGGCTAGGCCAGGCCGCACCCATGTCATGATTCCGGATGCTCTTTTCCTGTCCCCACTTTTTTTTTTTTTTCCTTCGGGGGGAGAGGACCTAGATCCAAGGTAGCCAGGTAACACAGGGCTAAGTCACCCTTGCGACGATTGTCTTAATTCAATAGCTATCAGACACTTGCAACACGTATTGGAATATTATGCCTTATAAAGCTCACTTTTGTTCCTCCTTGACCAGTTCGAGCTGGAACTCTTTTCAGCCGCTGCTGCCACTGTCTTTAGGGCTCTAGTCAATTGGGTCATCTTGTGTTAGACTGATCAGTACACATTTGTCAAATCGCCCACACCATGTCAGTGTCTCTCTTCTCTGCTTTGACTATTTGGATTGCTTCCCAAATCATCGTAGCGTGCTTACACAGCAGACACTCTAGGGATGCCTCCTTTCTGGCAAATCCAGGTGCTCATTTCCATTAGGTGTTTGGTTAGCCTTGCTATCGTGAAAGAAAAGAAGAATTTCCCTTCGACTTTCAGAAGTGATTCTGGTCTGAACGGGTTTATGTCACTTGTGTTCTGTTCTTTTAGAATGTACTCACCATCAGCTACCATCCACTGATGCTGGTCTTCAGGTTCCTCCATGCTGATCCTTTCACTTTGTTCAGCCACCCAAGGACACTACTACATTTTCTATACAATAGGTAAGGTATTCCGTCAAACCCAGGTGATGATTTGGTTCTGGATTTCTCACGACATTGTTCACGTTATCTAGTGTTGCTGGCACATCTTGGGTCCTCTTCTTTTTGTTCCTTCTGATCTTTGCTGTTTCTGTTTTGTTAAAGACACTATGTTTTACTTTCATAACTATTTTGGATGGCACGTGAACAGCATTTCGTCTAGAATTTCAAACAGTACTTAACATCAGTTATCACTTGTGTGGCAACAGTCTACCATGCACGTCAAATTTTGTTTTAACCAAAGTGTGAGTCACATTGACAGAGTTCTGGAGAAGTAGACAATTGTTTTTTTGTTTTGTTTTGTTTTGTTTTGTTTGATTTTTATCTTTGTTTGTTGTTTGTGAGGTTTTTTGTTGTTGTTTTGTTGTTGTTGTTGTTTTGTTTTGTTGTTTTTTGTTTTGTTTTTTTGGGGTGTGTGTTGTTTTTAGCGATCAGATTTTGTACAAAATCACCACCTGTGAAATGCGTTGTTTGAGAAGACCTGTCAAAAAATCAGACGCAACATAAACTGAAGCATCGACATAACAAAAAAAGGTATCTGGATTTAAAACTAAACGCAGGCAGAGGAAGGTCTTGTTTCATAGATAAAAGAGACGTTAAAATTACACAGCATTTCTCTTCTTCACACCTCCCAGCTTAATGATGACCAACTCTTTCCCCTGTGACATCCAAGATGGTACAAACACACAAAGTAAAAGAAAAAAAAGGACAAATACATAGATACCAGACCGTAACCAGTATGCATGTCTGCCGTTGCTATATGTATTCAAACATTTTACAGACAGACAGACAGACAACAGACAGACTGACAGACTGACTGACTGACAGATTAACTGGCTGGCTGACCCGACGGACGAGGACGGATGGACGGACGGACGGCAGACGGACAGACGGGCAGAGGGGGATGGCGGATGGACGACGGACAGACGGACAGACGGATGGACTGACTGGCTGACTGAATGACTGATTGATTGATTGATTGGTTGACTTATTGTGTGACTGATTGATTGATACATTGATCTAAGTACAGACAGAGACAAACTTTAAAGACAAAGAGGGTGTTTGGGATCAGAGTGTGCTATGCAAGATAAGAACGAAGGCTAAAAGATGAGAAAGATTATTTCCCACCAAATGTGCTGAGGAAAAAACACATCTTTAGGTGCATGGCCCCTTTCGATACTGATTCTATGCTCGAGTTTAGCGTTATCAGTTCCCTGAACCTAGCAGCTTAATAAGTAGTGAGTAAACAGGTAAGGTTGTCTTTAGCTCTCTCTGTCTCTCTCTGTGTCTCTCTCTGTGTCTCTGTCTCTCTTTCTCTGTCTCTGTCTCTGTCTCTGTCTCTCCTCTCCCCTCTCTCTCTCTCTTCAGTCTTTATTTTTCTCAGTCTATCTCTGTTCGTCTCTGTCTCTATCTCAGTCTCTGTCTCTGTCTCTGTCTGCTTTTCTGTCTGCCTCTGTCTCTTTCTGTTTCTGTCTGTCCATCTCTGTCTCAGTCTCTGTTTGTCTGTCTGTCTGTCTGTCTGTCTGTCTGTCTCGTCTGTCTGTCTCTCTCTCTCTCTCTCTCTCTCTCTCTCTCTCTCTCTCTCTCTCTCTCTCTCTCTCTCTTTCAGACGGTTGTTGTTGTTTCGGTTGTCGATGTTATCAACATCAGCTTGGGCATTCTCTGGTGTTAAGATTGGCAAAAAAGCAGGCAGTTTGACTGATCAATTGGACACAAAAATCGTGGAGATTTCTGCATTCAGTTAATGCACGATGTTTTCCTGGCTGGTAAAAAAAGAAAAAAACATACTGAGGGAAAAAAAGAGAGAGAGTGAGAGCGAGAGAGAGAGAGAGAGACGAGAGAGAGAGAAGAGACAGAGAGAAAGAAGAGAGAACAGAGAGAACAGAACACAGAGAGCAGAGACAGAAGAGCTAAAGACAACCTTACCTGTTTACTCACTACTTATTAAGCTGCTAGAGAGAGAGAGGAATGGCAGGGAAGAAGACATACACATTATTTAAACAGAGATTAATCTTTCTAGCTAACCAAAACAAGTGTGACAGCCCGCGTTCAAGCAAACAGGAACCAGAAAAAAAAACACGAAAGAAGAATAAGAACGCGTATTTAATACAAGACAAAACCGGCGCAAATTTTCAGCCAACTGGTCTTTGTCGAGCATCAGATCACAAGCAAACAAACACCAGATACAAAATTAGGAGAAAAGGACTGAAACATCCCTGCTGCTCCGTCCTGCTGCTCACACTGGAAGGAGAAGCAGGGAAGTGTCAATCTTTTTCTCCTAATTTTTGCATGTAGTGTATATTTGTTTGTGATCTTATGCGTCACAAAGGTCAGATAGCCGAAAATTTGCGCCTGTCTTGTCTTGTTGTTTTAAATCCGCGTTCTTATTCTTCTTTTCGAGTTTTTTTTTTTCTGTTCCTTTCTAGCTATGTTAAGATTCTTTTTGGTGAACTTATTTCCTGCCTGATTTCAAATATCTGCTGCCATCTTTAGCAGCAATCCCGACCTGCTTGTGTATGTATCTATTGACTTCCAACTCGCAATCAGCAGGAGCAAACACGTGTTATGATGCCATCTGGAGCGTTGATGAGGCATTGAAGGGGACTGAGTGAATAGAGTATTGGTTTACCTTTGCTGTGTATTTTCAGAGCAGAAGGTCCTGCCCCATGACATTGTTTATAGTTTAGCCACATTAATACCCAGTCTCTGATATCTTCTTTCCCAGGACCACAATATACATGTATATTGTGTGTGTGTGTGTTTGTGTGTGGTGTGTGTGAGTGTGTATGTATGTGTGTGTGTGTGTGTGTGTGTGTGTGTGTGTGTGTGTATGAGAGAGAGACAGATATATATATATATATATATATATATATATATATATAAATTGAAGCAGCATGTGCACAGAAAAGGCAACAAACCGATGTAAAGTTTTCCCAATTTTCGGAGGTACACCCGCCTTCCTCAAGGGGACTTTAGTCACTGACTACGATATGCTTCACAAACACATCAGAATATTTTACGTAGGCTTGAATCGATATTGTTATGACGTCAGTTGACAGAGTTCAGGCCGATAGGAAATACGGTTTTCATTTTATTCATCGAAAAAGACTCCCTCCTCAGTCTGGTGTCCAGGTTCTCAGAGTGCACCTTCTCCACTGCGATACATTTTAAATGTTGAAGTGAGTGGCCAGTTTGTTGAAGTGTTTTGTGACCTGAGTGCCTGTCATTTTTTTGGATGTTTGACCGGTGTTGGTAGAATCTGTGAACGCACGCGTAGGTGCTGATTTTGAGGCCTGGCCAACCAGAATTGGACATCATGGTGTTGAGAGGCAAAATGATAACGGTTAAAGACTCCTGGAGCTTTGCTCTTTCCACAAGCTGGTCATCACCAACACCTTCTTCAACAATAAGGAGAAGCACAAGGTGTCATGGCGCCACTCCAGATCCCACCACTGGCATCAGCTCGACCTCGTCTTAACAAGGAGGTCGGACCTTAACAACGTCCTCAACACGAGGAGTTTCCACAGCGCTGATTGCGACACAGACCACACCCTGGTACGCAGCAAGATCAAGCTTCTACCCAGACGACTGCACCACTCAAAGAAGAAAGGTCGCCCAAGAATTGATGCCTGTCGCACGTCCGATCCGACCAAGGCCGGGGAGTTTGTAGAAACCCTGAATGAAGCGCTCAAGAGTGGCTCAGACATCCAACACGCTGAGGAAAAGTGGAATCACATGATAGACACAATCTATCAGTCCGCCCTGAATATATTTGGGAAAAAAGAACGAAAGAATCCCGACTGGTTTGAGGCAAACTGGCAGGAAATGGAACCAGTAAATGGAAGCGAAACGCAAGGCTTTACTTGCGTATAAAAACAACAATATCCAAACTACTCGTGATGCTTACAGAGCTGCCCGCAGCAAGGCCCAACAAACTACTCGGCGATGCGCCAACGACTACTGGCTACAGTTAAGCTCAAGTATTCAGCAGTCAGCAGATTCAGGCAACACTGGCAGCATGTACGCTGGCATCAAACAAGCCACTAGTCCAGCAACCTCCAAGTCAGCTCCTCTTAAGTCCAAAGCAGGAGAGAGCATTACAGACTCAGCAAAGCAGATGGAGAGATGGGTAGAGCACTACCTGGAGCTGTAAATCCACGCAGAACTCTGTCACCGATGCAGCCCTGAATACCATTGAAGACTTGCCTGTCATGGAGGAGTTGGATGCTGATCAAAGCCTTGAAGAACTAAGCAAGGCGATTGACGGTTTGGCGACGGGAAAAAACCCTGGTGAAGACGGAATACCTCCAGAGGTCATCAAGTGCGGGAAGATCGACCATCACATGATCTTCTCTGTCCGGCAACTACAGGAAAACTGCCGCGATCAACACATGCCTCTTTGCCTCGCCTTCATTGATCTCACAAAAGCGTTCGACCTGGTCAGTCGGAGTGGTCTTTTCATGCTTTTGAAGAAAATCGGCTACCCCCCCAAGGCTATCAGCTGTCATCGAGTCTTTCCACGAGGATATGCATAGCACTGTGTGCTATAATGGTGCCACATCAGAGCCTTTTAGAATCAGCAGCGGAGTGAAACAGGGATGTGTTTGGGCCCCAACTCTGTTCGGGATCTTCTTCTCGATGTTGCTGACCTATGCCTTCTGCAGATCTGAAGAAGGGGTATATCTTCATACAAGGACCGATGGAAAGCTCTTCAACATTGCCAGGCTTCATTCCAAAACTAAGGTGGAAAAGAAGACCACCAGAGAAGCTCTCTTTGCAGATGCTGCTGCGCTGGCTTCCCACAGTGAACAAGATATCCAG
>CM060306.1:57379190-57399190 GCA_030674185.1 Monoplex corrugatus | reverse complement strand
AGAGACAGAGAGAGACAGAGAGACAAAAGACAGAGAGATGTAAGCAAGGGGGGGGGGGGGCGTAATGAATTGGAATAGTCCACTAACAATGATTGATTTCCGTTGCTGAATTTACTTCAGATAGGACTGCTTTTTGTTACCATGTAAATTTTTTCCACAGAAATCTTCTGCCTTGAAGATGGTTAGACAGACAGACAGGCAGACAGACAGACACAGAGAGACACAGACAGCGAGACAGACAGACAGACAGACAGACAGATAGACAGATAGACAGATAGACAGATAGACAGATAGACAGATAGACAGATAGACAGATAGACAGATAGACAGATAGACAGATAGACAGATAGACAGACAGACAGATAGATAGATAGATAGATAGATAGATAGATAGATAGATAGATAGATAGATAGTAGATAGATTTACGTTACTAGTAAGGGATAAGTAGATAGAGTGATCGACTGATACAAGGATAGAGATAAAAACAAACACACAGATTATTGCTTCATGTATGTGTTGCTGGAGTGTCATACAAGAGGGCACGATCCAAATGAGAACGAAAGCAATGAGATGAGAAAGATTTTGTTTCTACCAAATGTACAAACGAACAGCCACTTAACATTGCAGTAAATGGCCTTCTTGCATACTTGTTACATGCTAGCGTTTAGAATGATAAATGAGTCTAACATGTAAATCAATGGTGAGTAAAAAGAAGACAGGTGTTTTTCCCTCCAGATGAGTGTTGTTATTCCAGCTATCGACATCACCAACATCAACTCTGGCATATACCGATGTTGTGATTGGTAGTAAAGAAGGTACTTTGACTGCTCAATTAGAAAACAATAATCATAGAAATCACTGTAACCTTTGTTACATGTCTCAATGATTTTGTGGCTGATAGAAAGGAAAGATCTGCTGAGGAAAAAGAAAGACAGAGGGAGGAAGGTGCAGGGAAGAAGACATACCCATTACTTAAAAAAATACATGGTTCGGTCTAAGCAATTTAGAAACTTTTTGCTGAACGTATTTCCTGCCTGATTGGAATATGAGTTGCCTGCTTTCTCCAGCATCAGTCTGGAGATGTTTACAGTATCCACTGGCTTCCAACTCTCCATCAGTAGGAGAAAATTCGTGTCAACATGTCAGCTGGTGCGTTTAATCAGGCGTAATTGGGGCCGATTGAATGAAGTATTGGTTTACTCTCCTCACGTATTCCCATAACACGTTGTCCTACCCCACAGCATATCTATTTTAGCCAGGTCAACCCCTAGTCCATGAAATCTCCTCTCTCAGGGTCTAAACAAAACAATGTGCAAGTATAAAAGCTGATCACATTCATTGTAACGTTATCATCATTGGTTACGGTGGCTGTGGCTTTCTTTAGCTGTTGCTGCCGGTGTTCTTATTTGGGAACTGGGAATGCGGATTTATCAAACAAAAATAAATATCCAAAACAAGTGCGACCGTCCCGCATTCAAGCAAACAGGAACCAGAACATAACAAAACGAAAATAGAATCAGAACGCGTATTTAATACAAACAGAAAAGACAGGTACACATTTCGGCCAACTGGTCCTTGTCAATCGTAAACGTAAGATCACAAATGAATAAACACCAAATACAAAAATGATGAGAAAAAGACTTAAACTTCCCTCTGCTTCATCCAGTGGGAGAAAAGCAATAGTTTGCAGCAAATAATACATTACGTTATCACAAATTTTAAAAGAAATTGCGAAGTTTAATACTGTCGTATAATCCGAAGCACCTTTTTAATCCAAAGCAAAATAACAAGCAATAAAAGTATTTCGGTTGCTTCCCTTTATACCTTGATTGGCAGTCTTAAATTGCACCATGTATCACAAAGATGACAAATGTTCATAACAGTCTACGCCAGTCTAGTTTACTTTGAAAGTTGTCTGCTCTCAATTTCCACATTGACAGACAGACAGGCAGGCAGGCAGGCAGGCAGGCAGGCAGGCAGGCAGGCAGAGCATACAATTACGAGAAACCGATTTCAAGATTTACATTTTTTTATTATGGTTATTATGAATAAGTGATACAGAACATTTGCATCCTTTCAACATACAGGCTATCCATGAAAAGCAAGACTGCTCCAATGTAAGCAGATTTAAACACCAAACACAAGGCATTCAAGTGATGCTTAGAACTTAAATCATTTTATGCTGATCATCATAATATATCAAACACAGTCATGGTTTTATTCATTTAACAGGTCCTTCATTTTATTTATGTTATATACTGCAGTAATTCAGTTTCAGTTTATCAAGATAACTCCACGCATGGAAGAATTTCATATGCACTGACGTCACTGGTGCCATTTGATGAAGAAGATAAAATGATCATGGCATACGCCTTAGGCCTGCACATAAATCCATGAGCTGGCTAGGTCTTAAGGTCCTTCCTATCCAAAATGTTTTGTAGCTATACCAGTTTTTGTATCAGTCTACAGACTATTACTAAAATAATGCAACAGGGTTACTGTGTTGTCCGAAAAATAATATTTTTTTATTTGACTGGCTCCTCCTGGCTGGCTGGTTGACTGGCTCCTGTTGGCTTGTTTCTCCTGGTGGCTGGCTGGCTGGCTTCCCCTGATTGTTTCCTCCTGGCTTGCTCCTCCTGGCTGGCTGGTTGATTGGCTCCTCTTGACTGGTTCCTCCTGGCTGGCTGGTTCCTCTTGGCTGGCTGGTTGGCTGACTCCTGACAGATTTCTCCTGGCTGGCTGGTTGGCTGCTTTCTCCTGGCTGGTCGGTTCCTCCTATCTGGCTGGTTGGCTGGTTCTTCCTGGCTGGCTGGCTCCTGGCTGGCTGGTTGGTTGGTTGGCTACTCCTGACAGATTTCTCCTGGCTGGCTGGTTGGCTGGTTTCTCCTGGCTAGCTGGTTCTTCCTGGCTGGCTGGTTGGCTGGTTTCTCCTGGCTGGTTTGGTTGGCTGGCTTCTTCTGTCTGGCTGACACCCCTGCCGCTACGAGGTTGCCTGAAATATCCAGAAAAGTACAAAAGCTATTTTAAGTACATATTCTTTTAAATGTTTGATGCTCAGGTAGTTCTTTTACTACTTTATGGTGCAGGAATGTGGGGTTATGAGAGACACTATCAACTTGAACAGGTACATGTATATGCTTTCAAGAGATTTTTACACGTAAAATACAAAACAATATATCATATGTTGTACGGAGAATTGGGACGTTTTCCTCTCTGGATAACTGCTATTAGTAGATGCATTAGATATTGGTTTCGACTACTGAAACAGCCAGAAGCTAGGTATTCAAAAAAGCATATAAAATGTTATTCACTATGCATGAAAAAGGTCATGGAACTTGGGTGTCCAAGAAAAAAACAACAAACTTTTTATGTGAAAGTGGTTTTGAAGAAGTTTGGATTTGGGGGTGTGGTGCCTGGAAACGATTCAGTAAAGAACTGGAAAAAAAAAGATTATGTAGCAGTTTCTGTAATAGCTGGCGTAACCACTTAGATACCAGAGCACGCGCTGTTCACTATATGGCAAATGTCAGCCTATATTTGCAAGAGCTAAGTATATTGAAATACTGTATGTGAAGGTGTTGAGGAACCCATGGCACAATTTAGGATGGGCGTGTCCCCGTTAAACGTTCACAGACACCACTTTGCGCCTACGACTGTCAACAATACATATCCAGTTTGTCCAAATGTGCAAGAAAACGAGATACATTTTCAGTTTGAGTACTCTATGTACAATTAGGTCAGACGATGTTATCATTTAGATGTCACTGAAGGCGATAACTTAGTTGTTGTTTTTGTTTTCTTTTTTTAAGGAAAAATGACGGATGACACTGCGGGAACTATAGTGAACTTTGCGAAGTTTTCGGTCACTGCCTTTAAAATAAGAGAGGTATTTTGAACGTACCACTTTGAAACAACAGCTGTCCTTTTCTACATTAGTATTTTAGGAACATTCCCGTGTATATACATTGAAATGTGTTAATTGTATACTGAACAGAAATGTGTGTCTTGTGATTGCCTCCATGAAAGGGGCTGTTGGCCTACATTTATTAACATGCCGAGTTTCCGAAAAAAACAAACATTTGTTTCTAAATGTGACTGCATCTTCATCTTCCAAGTCACTTTTGGACATTCGAAATATAAGGGTACAGGGATCTGGTTCCATTGAAGCGGACAATATTATCTTTGTGTAATTCATTATTATTATCATCTCTTCCCCCTTTCACACCGACAGGTTATCATAAGAATGCACAATCACAACATGAATAACTCCCACTACAGCTTTAGAAAGGAAAAAGAGAAAACCCCACAAGAATGACATGAATATACAAGGTATTATTCATTCTAGCTTTGGCTCAAATACTGTGATCTACAAAATGGCACAGCTTGGGATTTATAATGTTAATCGTATGCCATCATGTTTTCACTGATAGTTACAATTAGCAAGTAGTGAATATTAACACATTTCAAGTGCACATGTATACTAATAAACATACCTCTCCAGAAGGCAATGTAGAGTTCAGTGAAGTCCCTGCACTGACAGCTCACATCCCAGTTGACACTGGACGCAGGCTGGTTGGGATGGCAATGCCAAGAAAGGGACAGGAATGATGGAGGAAGGGACTAACAGAAATGGTCAGCTGATTTGTCAGCTTCTACGCATGTGTACTGAGTGCCTTTGCCTCATCACTGCATCGATCTGCTACCCTCTGTCTCCTATCTTTCTTCTAGATCTTCCTGGCTGCTTGATCCTCATGACTGGCTGACTGACTCCTGGCTGAGTGACTGACTGGTTCCTTCTGGTTGGTTGCTCCTGATTGTTTCTCCTGGCTGTCTGGTTGGATGGTTCCTCCTGACTGGCTCTTCCTGGCAGTTTGGTTGGTCAGCTCTTCCTTACTGGCTCCTCCTGGCTGGCTGGTTGGCTGGCTCCACTTGGTTGGTTCCTCCTAGCTGGCTGGTTGGCTGGCTCCTCTTGGCTGGTTCCTCCTGATTGGCTGGTTTGCTGGCTCTTGGCTGGTTCCTCCTGGCTGGCTGGTTGGCTGACTCCTCTTGGCTGGTTCCTCCAGGCTGGGCTGGCTAATTGGCTCTCCTCTTGGCTGGTTCCTCCTGGCTGGCTGTTGGCTGGCTCTGTATGGCTGGTTCCTTCTAGCTGGCATGTTGCCCAGTTCCTCCTGGCTGGATGGTTGGCTGTTTCATCATGGCTGGATTGTTAGGGTGGCTTCTTCTGGCTGGCTTCTCATGCCTGGCTGAGACCCCTGCCTTTACGAGGTTGCCTGAAGGATCCAGACAGAGAGGATCACCTGGGACCGGTCTCGGGAACGCCAGAGATAGCTTTCAGGTTGTCAACAGAACACCCCAGCCAAATCTGCAGCCGAAATACTTGACATGCGTCCATGTCGCCTATCCCATAGCCACAAGACTTGTCCAGAGTGTTCTGAAGATTCCCATCCCACTTCCCCGTAACATTCCACACCAGGATCTCCACTTGCTCTGCCCTTCACCAAACAGACAACCATCGCAGAAGTGGGAATCTCTGGAGCACCTGGCTCCTGTTGGCTGACCCCTCCTGGCTGGCTAACTGCCTTGCTTCTACTGATTGGTTGGATTTTCCTGGATGGCTTGTTGGATGGCTCCTGGTTGATTCAAGCTGGTTGGCTGACTTGCTTGTCCTCCTGGCTAGCTGGCCAGAAGGAACCAGCCAAGAGCCAGCAAACCAGCCAATCAGGAGGAACCAGCCAAGAGGAGCCAGCCAACCAGCCAGCTAGGAGGAACCAACCAAGTGGAGTCAGCCAACCAGCCAGCCAGGAGAGCCAGTCAGGAAGAGCCGACCAACCAAACTGCCAAGAAGAGCCAGTCAGGAGGAACCAGCCAACCAGACAGCCAGGAGGAACAGTCAGGAGCAACCAGACAGAAGGAACCAGTCAGTCACTCAGTCAGGAGGAGTCAATCAGCCAGTCAGGAGGATCAAGCAGCCAGGAAGATCTAGAAGAAAGACAGGAGACAGAGGGTAGTAGATCGATGCCGTGATGAGGCGTAAGCACTCGATACGCATGCGCAGAAGCTGACAAGTCAGCTGACTATTTGACCTGTGCCTGAGTTCACACACAACTCTGTCAAACATCTGAAGAACTGGATGAATTGACAAATTCACAAGCCAACAGAAGCCAATATGATTGTGGTTACTCTTCCCACAAAGAGGGGATGCACAAGATTGAAGCATAATCAAACTTCCAAGAAAGACCCTACAGAAACAACGGTAGGGAGAAGGGATGAGGAGGGGTGCAGGGAATGAGGGCAGAGGGGAGGGAGAAGACACCATGTTCATTTCCTGCAACAGAAAGACAAAACATCAATTTGTCATTTACTCAAATAAATCGATCAAATAAATCAGCCTATTATGAAATCAATGGTACATTCCTTGTCTCATACTTCATTCTGTCAGTAATCCATGTTAACTCGACTTTTTTTGTATTTGCATCTTTCAATGGATCTCATTTTGATGCAATTACATATAGCACCACCTTCACATTAACGTGATTAACATCAAACTGGATGTATGGCTTATTGACAAACTTGAATGAAGAAAACACCCGTTTCTTAACTCACTCAGCTCTAACATCCTGATATAAGGACAGGCTTGGCGAAGTGCTTCCTTACTAAGGTCCGGATATGCGGATCTGATATTCAAAAATTTCCACTGGTGACAGAGTGCTGTGTAGTGGAAATTGAAGTGGGTCATGCTAAAGCCTCATTACCACAGAGTAATATTTGACCACTACACGTGGCGAGTGACCTATGACCGGTCAGCCACAGAGCTATCTTTGTGCTGACCCCTTTCCTGTTTACCACGAGAGAGCAATGGCGTCTCAGCTGCAAACGAGTTGCGCTCACAGCGGTCGAACAAGACGTGTTTGCACTTTATGTCGGGCAAAAAAGTCATTCTTACCGAGGGGTCCGACTCTGAAGATGCAGAACAGTATGAAGAAAGTGGTTTTAGCCCGTTAGAAGGGATGGAATTGATGAAAATGTGTCCGACAGAGAAGGTGAAAGGAAGAGAGGGGTGGGTGTGGTGAGTGACACAGTGTGTTCCCGTGGCCTTCGTAGCGCGGTACTTATGCAAATAGCCCACTAGCTGATCTGACAGAGGTTGGTTTTGTTGTTTCGTGATGAATGTCTGCTTGAAGATTTTATGTGTGTGTGTTTTCCTTTCAGTTATTCCTCCATACACAGACAGCAAAACACATAGGCTAAACTTGTATGGCATTACAGACCACGCCCCCATTCGTTTTTTGATCAAATATTCAGTGACCTGATTATGAAGCACATGGTTGATGAAACAAAGAGATTCAGTGATCAAAGCCTTCAGGCATAAGGGGAACTAGCAAAATAGTTTGAAAATGGAACAGCGGTGAATGAAATGCATATGTGTGTGTGTGTGTGTGTGTGTGTGTGTGTGTGTGTGTGTGTGTGTGTGTGTGTGTGTGGTGTGTGTGTGGTGTATGTGAGTGTGTGTGTGTGTGTGTGTGTGTGTGTGTGTGTGTGTGTGTGTGTGTGTGTGTGTGTGTGTGTGTGTATACATCTGCACTTTTATGTGCATGTGGATGTTTGTACTGTGTGTGGATGTTTGTACTGTGTGTGTGCACTCTGTGTATGTGTTTGTGTGTTGTGTGTTGTGTGTGTGTGTGTGTGTGTGTGTGTGTGTGTGTGTGTGTGTGTGTGTGTGTGTGTGTGTGTGTGTGTAGTATGTATGAATGTGTTTGGTGTGTGTATGGATGTGGGTGTCTGGGTGTGTCTGGGTGTGTGTGTCTGTGTGTTGAGGTTATAGTTTGTTTTGAAACCTTGTGCTGTGCTTATTTAGTCAAACAATAATCATATGTTACTGTTTCAAGAATGTGTGCTTTGTTAATTATTTTCATGAATTTTCCAATTCCATTCAAGCACTTGGTATGCTGAAGCTGACTACAAATCGCCAAGTAGTCAGCAGCATTTTGCTGACTTTAGCTGAATTGTATAAAGTAGAAATCTCAGGTAGCCATTATTCACTCTCTACTGGGATTTTCAATGTGATTTATGTGGAAAACTGTCCACTTTTCAGGAGCAGTGTGAACTTTACCACTATCCAATTGATGCCACCCTCAATTTTGTCGTCACAGAAACATATTTTCTCTCATCACCACCTACAAAAAGAGAACTGTAAAAGTTACAACTTTGAAACTCTGTAATATGCTTATTCAATCAAACAATAATCATGTGTGGAAATTTCAAGAGTGTGTGTTTCCTCATTATTTTTTTATTATTTTTTTAAGCTCTCTCACAATAGCTCGTGCAGCATTCAGGAAGGGTCGGTCTACAATGGATCATATATTCACTTAACGAACACTAATTGAAAAATATTTATTTAGAAATAGACAACAACAACAACAAAAAAAGAAAAAAAACCTCGACATTGCCTTTATAGATTTTAAAGAAGCATATAACACCGTGAATAGAACGTTTAATGGTCTGTATTATCACGAATGGGTATCAAGGGAAGATGTTCAAAATTATCCAAGCACTGTACGCAACAGTTAAAGCATGTGTATTATGTTATAGTAAAATGGATATTACCATTTATTTGAATGCCTTCAAGACCTAAGGCTAGGTTGCATTGAAAGTCCTATCCTGTTTTCTCTGCTGATCAATGAACTTGCAAAGATAATTATTCTAAGCGGAAAACATGGTGTTACGTTCACTACAGATGCAATAGAACTTGTACGCATGCTTTTTGTAGATGATCTTACTCTTTAGATGTCACTGAAGGCTTCAATTGCGCTAGGTCTTCAACATCAACTTAACATCCTTCAACGAGAAAAAAAGAGGCTACGATTGACAGTAAATTTAGTTCAGTCGGAAAAAAATAGTCTTTCAGAAGGTGGTTTTCTTGATTCAAAAGAAAAATGGGATTTTAATGGCAGTAATTTGGAAGTTCATGTAGTAAATTCTTACAGGTATTTGGCTGGTTTCTCCTAGCTGGGTGGTTGGCTGGCTCCTCTTGGTTGGCTCCTCTTGACTAATTCCTCCTGACTGGCTCCTCCTGATTGATTCCTCCTGGCTGGGTCCTCCTGGCTGGCTCCTCCTCGCTGGTTCCTCCTCGCTGGTTCCTCCGGGCTAGCTTACTGGCTCCTCCTGGCTTGGTGGCTGGTTCCTCCTGGCTAGCTTGCTGGCTCCTCCTGGCTTGGTGGCTGGTTCCTCCTGGCTGGCTGGCTGGCTGATTCCTTCTGACTGTCTGGGCTGTTTGCTTTGCTCCTCTTGCCTGGTTGGTTCGCTGGTTTCTTCTGTGGCTTCGTTTGCTGGCTGATACAACGAGGTTGTCTGAAGATTCTGGAGACCCACTGCCACTTCGAGGTTGCCTGAAAGATCAAGAAACGGTTAAAGCTATTTTAAGTACGCTGAGAAAGATTAAATGTAATTCACTAGACATATTCTTTTAATTGTTTGATGCTCAGGTAGTTCTGTTACTACTTTATGGTGCAGGAACTTGGGGTTATGAGAGACGTTATCAACCTGAACAGGTACATATATATGCCTTTACGGGATTTTTACACATAAGAAACACAACAATAAACAGTATGGTGTACGGAGAATTGGGACGTTTTCCTCTCTAAATAACTGTTATTACTGCTATTTCTAGACGTATTAACTATTGGTTTCGACTACTGAAACAGCCAGGAGCTAGGTATTCAAAAAAAGAATATTTACTGTTACTCACTATGCATGAAAAAGGTCATGGAACTTCGCTGTCCAAGATATAAAAAAAGCAACGTTTTATGTGAAAATACTTTTGATGAAGTTCGACTTTTTGGGTGTGGCGACTATAAATGAATCAGTAAAGAATTGAAAGAAAGATTACCCAGCAGTTTCTGTCATAGCTGGCGTAACCACTTAGATACCAGTGCACGTTGTTCAGTATATGGCAAATTTCAGCCTGTATTTGCAAGAGCAAAGTATATTGAAATACTTTATGTGGAGGTGTTGAGGAATCTCTGGTACAGTTTAGGATGGGTGTGTCCCCGTTAAATGTTCACAGACACCACTGTCAACACTTCATGTCCAGTTTGTCCAAATGTGTAAGAAAACGAGATAGATTTTCAAGTTTGAATACTCTCTGTACAATTAGGTCAGACAATGTTATTATTTAGATGTTACTGAAGGCGACAACAGATCTTTTTATTAGAAAAATGACGGATGACTCTGTAGCAACAATAGTAAACTTTGCGATGTTTTTGGTCATGCCTTTAAAATAAGTACATGTATTTTGAACGTACGACTTGGAAACAACAGCTGTCCTTTCTTACTTTAGTAATTTACGAATATTCCCATCTATATATATTGAAGTATGTTAATTAATTTTATGTTGAACAGAAATGTGTGTCTTATGATTTCCTCCATGAAAGAAGTCGTTGGCCTAAATTTCTATAACATTCTGAGTTTCCGAAAAAAAAACCTATTTGTTTCTAAATGTGAGTGCATCATCATCCCCCAACTCACTTTTGGACGGTCAAAGATAAGGGTACAGGGAACTGGTTCCATGGAAAGGGACAATATCATCTTCTTTATCATTATTATCATCATTTCTGTCCCGTTTCACACTGACAGGTCACTACAAAATCACAAGATGAATAACTCCCACTTGAACTTAAGAAAGGAAAAAGATAATCCCACAAGAACCACACGTATATACAAGGGATCATTCTAGCTTTAGCCTGAATGCTGTGATCTACAAAATGGCACAGCTTGGGATATTATGATGTCAATAGTGTGCCGTAATGTTTTCATTGAGCCTTTTTTCTTTTTGCTTTTTGTAGATGATCTTACTCTTTAGATGTCACTGAAGGCATCAATTGCGTTAGGTCTTCAACATCGACTTAACAGTCTTCAACGAAAAAAAAAGTGGCTACGATTGACATTGACAGTAGATTTAGTTAAGCCTAAAAGAACAGTTTTGGGGAAGGATGTTGTTTTTTTATTTAAATGAAAAATGGGATTTTGACGGCAGTAATTTGGAAGTAGTAAAAATTCTTACATGTATTTGACTGGTTCCTCCTGGTTGGCTGGTTGGCTGGTTGGCTGGTTGGCTGACTCCTCTTGGCTGTTTCTATCTAGCTGGCTGGTTGGCTGGCTCTTCTTGATTGGTTCCTCCTGACTGGATGGTTGGCTGGCTCTTCTTGGCTGGTTCTAGCTGACTGGCTTGCTCCTCTTGGCTGGTTTCTCCTGGCTGGCTAGCTAGCTGGCTCCTCCTAGATGGTTCCTCCTGACTGATTCGTCCTGGCTGGCTCATCCTTCCTCCTGGCTGGTTTCTCCAGGTGGGCTGGTTTGCTGGCTGGCTTCTTATGCCTGGTTTCTTATTGCTGGCTGAGATCCCTGCCACTACGAGGTTTGCCTGAAAGATCCAGAAAAGTACAGCTTGGGATATTATAATATCAATAGTGTGCAGTAATGTTTTCATTGAACTTTTTCTCATGCTTTTTGTAGATGTTATTTTTTTATTTAAACGAAAAATGGGGTTTTAATGGTACTAATTTGGAAGTAGTAAATTCTTACATGTATTTGGCTGGATCCTCCTGGTTGGCTGGTTGGCCGACTCTTCTTGCCTGGTACCTCCTGACTGGCTGGTTAGCTGGCTGGTTTCTAGCTGGCTGGCTTGCTGGGTCATCTTGGCTGATTTGTTCCTCCTGGCTGGTTGGCTTCTCCTAGATGGTTCCTCCTGACTGATTGATCCTGGCTATCTCCTCCAGCTGGCTGGTTGGCTGGTTCCACCTGGCTGGTTCTTCCTGGCTGGCTGTTTGCCTTGCTCCTCCTGGCTGGTTGGCTGGTTTGCTTCTTCTGGCTGGTTTCTCATTGCTAGCTGAGATCCCTGCCACTACGAGGTTACCTGAAAGATCCAGGAAAGTATTAAAGCTATTTTAAGTACACTGAGAAAGATACCATTTTGTGCCTACGACTGTCAACATTTCATGTCCACTTTGTTCTAATGTGCAAGAAAACGACAGACATTTTTAGTTTAAATACTCTCTGTACACTTAGGTCAGACAATCTTATTTAGATGTTACTGAAGGCGATGATAACTGATACTTTTTCTTATTAGATAAATGCTGAATGACTCTGCAGGAGCTATAGTGAACTTTGCGATGTTTTTGGTCACTGCCTTAAAAATAAGAGAAGTATTTTTAACGTACAACTTTGAAACAACAGCTGTCCTTTTCTACATTAGTACTTTACGAATATTCCTATGTATATGCATTGAAGTGTGTTATTAATTGTATGTGGAACAGAAATTTTTGTCTTGTGATTTCCTCCATGAAAAGGGTTGTTGGCCTAAATTCATTAACATTTGGATTTTCCGAAAAGAAAAAATAAATTGTTTCTAAATGTGAGTGTGTCTTCATCCTCCAACTCACTTTTGGACAGTTGAAAGTTAAGGGTACAGGGAACTGGTTACATGGAAAGGAACAATGTTACGTTTTTTTTTCATTGTTATTATCATTTCTGTCCCGTTTCACACCGACAGGCCATTACAAAATCACGAGATGAATAACTCATACTTGAGCTTTAAAAAGGAAAAAGATAATTCCACAAAAACCACACGCATATACAAGGGATCATTCTTGCTTTGGCCTGAATACTGTGATCAACAAAATGGCACAGCTTGGGATATTATAATATCAATAGTGTGCCGTAATGTTTTCATTGAACTTTTTCTCATACTTTTTGTAGATGATCTTACTCTTTAGATGTCACTGAAGGCATCGACTTAACATCCTTCAACGAAAAAAAGAGGCTACGATTGACAGTAAATTCAGTTAAGCCTAAAAGAACAGTTTTTCAGAACGTTGTTATTTTTTATTTAAATGAAAAATAGGATTTTAATGGCAGTAATTTGGAAGTAATAAATTCTTCATGTATTTGGCTGAATCCTCCTGGTTGGCTGGTTGGCTGGCTCCTCTTGGCTGGTTCTTTCTAGCTGGCTGGCTTGCTGGCTCCTCTTGGCTGGTTTGTTCTGGCTGGCTCCTCTTAGATGGCTCCTCCTGACTGATTCGTCCTGGCTATCTCCCCTAGCTGGCTGGTTGGCTGGTTCCACCTGGCTGGTTCATCCTGGCTGGCTGGCTGCCTTGCTTCTCCTGTCTGGCTGGTTGGTTTGCTTCTTCTGGCTGGTTTCTCATTGCTGGCTGAGATCCCTGCCACCACGAGGTTGCCTGAAAGATCCAGAAAAGCACTAAAGCTATTCTAAGTACACTGAGAAAGATACCACTTTGTGCCTACGACTGTCAACATTTCATGTCCACTGTGTCCAAATGTGCAAGAAAATTACATGCATTTTCAGTCTGAATACACTCTTTACAATTAGGTAATCTTATCATTTAGATGTTACTGAAGGCGATAACTAATCTGTTTTCTTTTTTTATTAGACAAATGTTGGACGACTCTGTGGGAACCATAGTGAACTTCGCGATATTTTTGGTCACTGCCTTTAAAATAGGCGAAGTATTTTTAACGTACGACTTTGAAACAACAGCTGTCCTTTTCTACATTAGTACTTTACGAATAGTCCCATGTATATACATTGAAGTGTGTTAATTAATTGTATGTTGAACAGAATTGTGTGTCTTGTGATTTCCTCCATGAAAGGGGTTTTTGGCCTAGAATTCATTAATATTTCAAGCTTCCAAAAGAAAAAACAATGTTTCCAAATGTGAGTGTATCTTCATTCCCCAACTCACTAGACAGTTGAAAATTAAGGGTACAGGGTACTGGTTCCATGGAAAGGGACAATATTACCTTTTTTATCATTGTTATTATCATTTCTGCCTCGTTTTAAACTGACAGGTCATTACAAAATCACACGATAAATAACTCCCACTTGAGCTTAAGAAGGAAAGGATGTAATCCTACAAGAACCACATTCATACACAAGGGATCATTCTAGCTTTGGCCTGAATGCTGTGATCTACAAAATGACACAGCTTGGGTTGTTATGATGTTTTTTGTGTGCCATCATGTTTTCACTATTTATATTTAGCATGCAGTGAGTATTAATACATTTCAAGTGTATATGTATACTAATAAACATACCTCTCCAGAAGGCAATGTAGAGTTCAGCGAAGTCCTAGCACTGACAGCTCACATCCCAGTTGACGCTGACGAAGGCTGGTTGGGATGGCAATGCCAAGAAAGGGACAGGAATGATGGAGGAAGAGACTAACAGAAATGGTCAACTGACTCGTCAGCTTCCGTGCATGTGTATTGAGTGCTAACACCTCATCACTGCATCGATCTGCTTCCCTCTGTCTCCTGTCTTTCTTCTAGATCTTCCTGGCTGCTCGATCCTCCTGACTGGCTGACTGACTCCTCCTGGCTGAGTGACTGACTGGTTCCTTCTGGCTGATTGCTCCTGACTGTTCCTCCTGGCTCTCTGGTTGGCTGGTTCCTCCGACTGACTCTTCCTGGCAGTTTGGTTGGTCGGCTCTTCCTGACTGGCTCCTCCTGGCTGGCTGGTTGGCTGGCTCCACTTGGTTGGTTCCTCCTAGCTGGCTGGTTGGCTGGCTCCTCTTGGCTGGTTCCTCCTGATTGGCTGGTTTGCTGACTCTTGGCTGGTTCCTCTCTGGCTGCTGGTTTGGCTGGCTCCTCTTCGCTGGTTCCTCCAGGCTGGGCTGGCTGATTGGCTCTCCTCTTGGCTGGTTCCTCCTGGCTGGCTGTTGGCTGGCTCTGTATGGCTGGTTCCTTCTAGCTGGCATGTTGCCCAGTTCCTCCTGCTGGATGGTTGGCTGTTTCATCATGGCTGGTTGGTTGGGTGGCTTCTTCTGGCTGGCTTCTCATGCCTGGCTGAGACCCCTGCCTTACGAGGTTGCCTGAAGGATCCAGACAGAGAGGATCACCTGGGACCGGTCTCGGGAACGCCGGAGATAGCTTTCAGGTTGTCAACAGAACACCCCAGCCAAATCTGCAGCCGAAATACTTGACATGCGTCCATGTCGCCTATCCCATAGTCACAAGACTTGTCCAGAGTGTTCTGAAGATTCCCATCCCACTTCCCCGTAACATTCCACACCAGGATCTCCACTTGCTCTGCCCTTCACCAAACAGACACCATCGCAGAAGTGGGAATCTCTGGAGCACCTGGCTCCTGTTGGCTGACCCCTCCTGGCTGGCTAACTGCCTGCTTCTACTTATTGGTTGGATTTTCCTGGATGGCTTGTTGGATGGACTCCTGGTTGATTCAAGCTGGTTGTTGCTGGACTTGCTTGTCCCCTGGCTAGCTGGCCAGTAAACCAGCCAAGAGCCATGCAAACCAGCCAATCAGGAGGAACCAGCCAAGAGGAGCCAGCCAACCAGCCAGCTAGGAGGAACCAACCAAGTGGAGCCCAGCCAACCAGCCAGCCAGGAGGAGCCAGTCAGGAAGAGCCGACCAACCAAACTGCCAAGAAGTGCCAGTCAGGAGGAACCAGCCAACCAGACAGCCAGGAGGAACAGTCAGGAGCAACCAACCAGAAGGAACCAGTCATCACTCAGTCAGGAGGAGTCAATCAGCCGTCAGGAGATCAAGCAGCCAGGAAGATCTAGAAGAAAGACAGGAGACAGAGGGTAGTAGATCGATGCCGTGATGAGGCATAAGCACTCGATACGCATGCGCAGAAGCTGACAAGTCAGCTGACCATTTGACCTGTGCCTGAGTTCACATACAACTCTGTCAAACATCTGAAGAACTGGATGAATTGACAAATTCACAAGCGAACAGAAGCCAATATGATTGTGGTTACTCTTCCCACAAGGAGGGGGATGCACAGATTGAAGCATAATCAAACTTCCAAGAAAGACCCTACAGAAACAACAGTAGGGAGAAGGATGAGGAGGGGTGCAAGGGAATGAGGGCAGAGGGGAGGGAGAAGACACCATGTCCATTTCCTGCAACAGAAAGACAAAACATCAATTTGTCATTTACTCAAATAAATCGATCAAATAAATCAGCTATATGAAATCAATGGTACATTCCTTGTCTCATACTTCATTCTGTCAGTAATCCAATGTTAACTCACTTTTTTGTATTGCATCTTTCAATGGATCTCATTTTGATGCAATTACATATAGCACCACCTTCACATTAACGTCATTAACATCAAACTGGAGGTATGGCTTATAACAAACTTGAAGGAAGAAAACACCCGTTTCTTAAGCTCTCTCACAATAGCTCTGCAGCATTCAGGAAGGGTCGGTCTACAATGGATCATATATTCACTTAAAGAACACTAATTGAAAAATATTTATTTAGAAATAGAAACAACAAAAAAAAAGAAAAAAAACCTCATATGCCTTTATAGATTTTAAAGAAGCATATAACACCGTGAATATAACGTTTAATGGTCTGTATATCACGAATGGGTATCAAGGGAAGATGTTCAAAATTATCCAAGCACTGTACGCAACAGTTAAAGCATGTGTATTATGTTATAGTAAAATGGATATTACCATTTATTTGAATGCCTTCAAGACCTAAGGCTAAGTTGCATTGAAAGTCCTATCCTGTTTTTCTGCTGATCAATGAACTTGCAAAGATAATTATTCTAAGCGGAAAACATGGTGTTACGTTCACTACAGATGCAATAGAACTTGTACGCATGCTTTTTGTAGATGATCTTACTCTTTAGATGTCACTGAAGGCTTCAACTGCGCTAGGTCTTCAACATCAACTTAACATCCTTCAACGAGAAAAAAAGAGGCTACGATTGACAGTAAATTTAGTTCAGTCGAAAAAAAAGTCTTTCAGCAGGGTGGTTTTCTTGATTCAAAAGAAAAATGGGATTTTAATGGCAGTAATTTGGAAGTTCAGTAGTAAATTCTTACAGGTATTTGGCTGTTTCTCCTAGCTGGGTGGTTGCTGGCTCCTCTGGTGGCTCCTCTTGACTATTCCTCCTGACTGGCTCCTCCAATTGATTCCTCCTGCTGGTCCTCCTGCTGGTCCTCCCTGGCTGGCTTCCCTCCTCGCTGGTTCCTCCTGCGCTGGTTCCTCCTGGCTAGCTTACTGCTCCTCCTGGCTTGCTGGCTGGTTCCTCCTTGGCTAGCTTGGGTGGCTTTCCTCCTGGCTTGGTGGCTGGTTCCTCCTGGCTGGCTGCTGGCTGATTCTTCTGACTGTGTGGGCTGTTTGCTTGTGCTCCTCTTGCCTGGTTTGGTTTCGCTGGTTTCTTTCTGTGCCTAGTTCGTTGCTGGCTGATACAACGAGGTTGTTCTGAAGATTCTGGAGACCCACTGCCACTTCGAGTGCCTGAAAGATCAAGAAACGGTTAAAGCATTTTTTAAGTACGCTGAGAAAGATTAAATGTAATTCACTAGACATATTCTTTTAATTGTTTGATGCTCAGGTAGTTCTGTTACTACTTTATGGTGCAGGAATTGGGGTTATGAGAACGTTATCAACCTTTAACAGGTACATATATATGCTTTACGGATTTTTACACATAAGAAACACAACAATAAACAGTATGGTGTACGGAGAATTGGGACGTTTCCTCTCTAAATAACTGTTATTACTGCTATTTCTAACGTATTAACTATTGGTTTCGACTACTGAAACAGCCAGAGCTAGGTATTCAAAAGAAAATATATACTGTTACTCACTATGCATGAAAAAGTTCATAGGAACTTCGCTGTCCAAGATATAAAAAAAACAACGTTTTTATGTGAAAAACTTTTTGAAGGAGTTCGACTTTTTGGGTGTGGCGACTACAAATGAATCAGTAAAGAATTGAAAGAAAATTACGCAGCAGTTTCTGTCATAGCTGGCGTAACCACTTAGATACCAGTGCACGTTGTTCAGTATATGGCAAATTTCAGCCTGTATTTGCAAGAGCAAAGTATATTGAAATACTTTATGTGGAGGTGTTGAGGAATCTCTGGCACAGTTTAGGATGGTTCCTCCTGGCTGACTGGTTGGCTGGTTGGCTGGCTCCTTATGGCTGGTTCCTTCTTGCTGGCATGTTGCCTAGTTCCTCCCAGCTGGATGGTTGGCTGTTTCATCATGGCTGGTTGGTTGGGTGGCTTCTTTTGGCTGGCTTCTCATGCCTGGCTGAGACCCCTGTCTCTACGAGGTTGCCTGAAGGATCCAGACAGAGAGGATCACCTGGGACCGGTCTCGGGAACGCTGGAGATAGCTTTCAGGTTGTCAACAGAACACCCCAGCCAAATCTGCAGCCGAAATACTTGACATGCGTCCATGTCGCCTATCCCATAGATACAAGACTTGTCCAGAGTGTTCTGAAGATTCCCATCCCACTTCCCCGTAACATTCCACACCAGGATCTCCACTTGCTCTCCCTTCACCAAACAGACAGCCATCACAGCAGTGGGAATCCCCGGAGCACCTGGCTCCTGTTGGCTGACACCTCCTGGCTGGCTAACTGCCTGGCTTTTACTGATTGGTTGGATTCTCCTGGATGGCTTGTTGGATGGCTCCTGGTTGATTCCTACTGGTTGGCTGACTTGCTTGTCCTCCTGGCTGGCTTGCAGGAGGTGCCAGCCAGATGGAGGCAGCGAAGAAGAGCCAGTCAACCAGCCAGCCAGCCAGGAGGAACCATCCAAGAGACAGCAAACCAGCCAATCAGGAGGAACCAGCCAAGGGGAGCCAGCCAACCAGCCAGCTAGGAGGAACCAACCAAGTGGAGCCAGCCAACCAGCCAGCCAGGAGGAGCCAGTCAGGAAGAGCCAACCAACCAAACTGCCAGGAAGAGCCAGTCAGGAGGAACCATCCAACCAGACAGCCAGGAGGAACAGTCAGGAGCAACCAACCAGAAGGAACCAGTCAGTCACTCAGCCAGGAGGAGTCAGTCAGCCGGTCCGGACGATCGAGCAGCCAGGAGGATCTAGAAGAAAGACAGGAGACAGCGGGTAGATCGATGCCGTGATGAAGCGTAAGCACTCGATACGCATGCGCAGAAGCTGACAAGTCAGCTGACCATTTGACCTGGGCCTGAGTTCACACACAACTCTGTCAAACATCCTGAAGAACTGGATGAATTGACAAATTCACAAGCCAACAGAAGCCAATATGATTGTGGTTACCCTTCCCACAAGGAGGGGGATGCACAAGATTGAAGCATAATCAAACTTCCAAGAAAGACCCTACAGAAACAATGGTAGGGAGAAGGGATGACGAGGGGTGCAGGGAATGAGGGCAGAGGGGAGGGAGAAGACACCATGTCCATTTCCTGAAACAGAAAGATAAACCATGAACTTGTCATTTACTCAAATAAATCGATCAAATAAATCACACGGCTGTGCAAAACTGGCCAAATCGTTCTCTTTAGTTTACTGCGGACGGCAGCTGTAGGCCTGCAAAGCCTGGCATTCCAGAGTGGGGGAAAGGGGTGGGATGCAGGGTCGAGACGGGGTCACGACAGTAGCTGCGGACGAATCCCTTCTTTGTCTGTATTAAAACTTGATCATTTTACCCGATCTTCTCCTGTCTGTAGACACGGAACCTAAAATATCTGGATGTTGATTTTTTGTGATTTACAAGTTTGTTCTAAGTGCCCGCGTTACGTCTAAGAATTAGAATTTGTACCGTTGGCTGAAGTTTGTAATCTACAAACTTTTGCAGTGACTATGTGTTCAGCTGCTGTGCTTTTTTGTTAAAACGTGTATTGTTCACGTGTTAAAACTTCTAATTCCACTGATGCTGATTTTTTGTCCCCCCCCCCCCCCCCCCCTTTTTTTTTTTTATCGTTTTCTCATCCTTTTGTTCTCGTTTTATTTCATCCATTTTTTTTGTTTTTTTTTTTGTCGTTGACTTGGAGACTGGCTTCCAAATATATATGTGATGCTGAAGTATTGATGTATATGAAGTTAAGTGAAAGTCTAAGGATAAGTTACTCACTATAATCTGCTTTGAACATTACATCATTCAGTCTTGTACTCAGAGCACTGTTGTGAGAGAACTGAACAGTTTTGTTGTTTTGATCGTAGTTCTTTCCTTACG
>CM060306.1:57367061-57379090 GCA_030674185.1 Monoplex corrugatus | reverse complement strand
CAATAACGCTGGAAGAATACTACTCTTAAGAAACGTTTTACATAGATCAGCTTAAAATGATAAGATGCACACCTGCTCTAGTGGAGACAGCGTCTGACTGCAGTGAAATCGTAAAGATGTCTGATTCAAGAAGGTCGCAGATCAGCAATGTCCGTTTGTTAATAAGTGCTCACAAACAAACTCACCCATGAATTCTACATAGTGAACACTTTCGTCAGCTTCCCTCTCAGAATGACACCACCCCTCCTTTTTTTTTTTCTGTTTTTATGCTTTACAGTAACACAGATCTTCATTCCACCGGCCACATTCCCATCTGTACTCCCCCTCCTGTTCTCCCCATCAGCCACCACCCCACCTTCAACAAGTCACGCGTCCTTCTTCTACTCCATAGCTTCTCCACCCTCTCCAGTATAACTTCTTTTTACTCTGACACATGTACTTTTACTGCATATTTCAAGTAAGTTTGAAGGATTGTGAAACTAAAAACTTGTGTTAACGGACATAATTTAAAATTTGGGCTTCAACGTTTGCTTGATGGCGGCGGATGTTCTGTACGGGTTTAACATTCAGGATTAAGTTAGATCCTTTTGAATATTGCACTCTAAAAATGTAAGCCCTCAGAATCCAAGACGAAAATATGTGCCTTTTTTTCCACGTGTGTCTCTTACCAGTAGGGTAGATAGTAGGTTACATTTTGAATTAGTAAAACTAAGCACTAGGGCTTATCTTTCCTTTCCCATCGAAATACAAGACAAAAAACTAAATGTACACACAGCCAGAAGATAGTGTGTTAGGATGTTAAGACATTAAAGGGAGTAGCTGGATGTGAAAGAGAGATAGAATGACATGTGACATTTGTATGTCAGTGATAATTAGGATAGTCGGAAATGAGATATAACTAGGGATGTGTAGAGATAGCATGGGGCTGACCTCTGAAGAGAGAAAGAGGAATATTATGGAGAAACCTAGAACAGCTGGGAATTAGGCATGGACAGTGGCAAAAGGGGGTGGGCAGTGGTGGAAATGGGAACAGCTGAAATGGGACGGAGCAGGAAGGAGATAATTAAGGATAAATAGTGGTCTAATTTTTCTGCTTCCTTTGCCCAGCTGCTTACGCGGCGTTACCCTTACACCGCTCGTTTCAGCTCCAGCTTATGACCGAACTGGTGTTTATTTAATCGATGTCAGGATGTTCACAGGAACTTGCCATATCAAGCTGCAATGAAGCAACCCACAAAAGACATGTTTGCACTACTACTGGGTCACTTTAGAGAAGCTCAGTAATATCTGTGTTTGATGCAACATATTTACTACCTGAACAGCGAACACTCAAAAAAACTCAGTACACATCGTTTTTTCAGTTTGGTGTCCCCCAAGACAATATGTTCACCTAACATCTGTTATTGAAAAAGCTGTCAATTCGACATGAACTTAACATCTCTTATTGAAAAAGCTGTCATTTCGACATGAAATGTTTCCAGATGATACGTAAGCCAATCACTGTGAATCACCTGAAATATGCACGTAGAATTAGTTTCATCGTTTTGGGAATGCTATATTGAAGTCAAGATGTGGACTGAATCAAACAAACTTAGATTAAATGATAACTAAAAGCAAAAGTTTTTCATTTTTCCACTCCCCCATCGATCAGCGATATTCCATTTCTTCCATAAACATTTTTTTCTCTACAACATAGACGGGAACAGTTCAAACGCTTGGGTATATGTGGAAGAGGAACAGTTAGGGATAAATAGAGGAAATACAAGGACAGGTGAAAAGGGAATAACTAGGGTAAGTAGAAATGAGTAATGGGCAGAAGGAGCATTGACGATGGAGACGTTGTCAGATTTGTTGAAATTTGTTCCTTCGCCTTCCTGTCTTGTGTTTTCTTTCTCATGTAGCGTGAAATGTCATGGTAATGTTATCCTGCTCTCTTCGGATTATCCATCAATTTATGTCTATGTCTTTTCATGATGACGGTGAACGTATTGTCTTGATTGCAATTGGCGAGTCGTTGTTAAAGATGGTGGCGGGCCACAAGATTCGTATAATTTTTTATTGTGGAAAGTAAAGATATCGAGACTTGTTGTTTACTCCTGGATGCTAGTGAGTGTGTGAGACCTGTGCCAGATCATGTGCAGAGCCAAGGTCTCCTAATGTTGAAAAGAGATTCCATCTCATCCTTCTTGGATAGTCCTCTGTCGTTCAACTCATATCCCATATATGGTCATGTTGAACAGCAGTGCTGATATTCCAATAGTGTCAGCAGAAATAGCCAAGAACCTTGGAAAGTTGTTTTATGACTCCCTGAAAGTATATTAAGAGGAGTAAGGAAACCATGCAAATGGCAGAAGAAAGCCTGACAATAGTAAACAAGTGTTGCTACTTTGGTAAATACAAAGTTGGTGTCTGCAGTTCACACTGATTCCAAAGCTCTGCTGGCCTTTCTGACATGCAATATCAGCACTAGCATCGTGGAATCGAAGGAGACCAAAATCAACAAATACGCAAGAAAATAGTTTGGTGTCACAACTGGTCTCACCGACGTCTTGATGTATTGCTGTCAGGCAAAACTGGATCTCATCCGATATCCATTGCCAAAGATTACAGGTGGGCTAGGTCAGACATTTAAGCATGCTTGAGCACTTGTGAGATAAGGCTGTGAGAGCAGTCCAATCCAAGCTGAGGACTGACAGGAACAAGAAAGTCCGGGAGGCAGCAGATGCACTGAAGGAAAGCTTCAAGGTCAGAGAAATAATAGGCCAAAGACAAACAACAGGAAGCGACTGGCATCAACGAAAATGGTATTATCGTCAAAGGGCAAAGGAAAAGAGAGACATGGTAACACTAGAGATTAAGAAAGAAGAGGATGCCAACAGTTCCAGAAGGCAGCCCAGGAAGCCAACAAGCCAATGGAGAAGGTGGAACAGGGGACTCCAGAGAAATCTCAGATGGAATGACATGTGGTGTAAGGCTATACTCGGGATCATTTTCATACTCAGATCTGAATATGACCTCCAGCCCTCGAAAGAAAATCTGGTGAAATTGGGTAATCAGATGACACCGTGTGCCCGCTTTGTCTGGCAAACAAACAGTGAAACACGTCATGAGTTCTGCAAAGGAGTTTCTTCCCAGGACTGTGCAGACAGAGGTACAATGAAATTGCTAAATGAGATTGCAAAAGTGAAGAGTACAGCCAGGTTGAAAAAACATGCCGTAAGACACTTTTGCATTAAAACGAAATGCCATCAGACATTTTGGCGTTAAAAATGCCATCAGGCACTTTGGCAATCCTTCCCATTCATAAAAGCAAATGATTCTGATCGAACTCATTGTGCCATATGAAAATAGACTAGAAGAAACCCATATCAGTACTGAGAAGTATGCCATTATTGATAGGCAAATTGATCCTCGTCAGTAACGTTATTCCCTTTGTTTGCTATTTAATGCTTTGGCACAAAATCTTATAATCAATGTTTGTGCTAATATGTTTGTGTTTGTAAAGAGGAGTGTTCTTGTTATTGGGGCTGTCATTATCAAGACAGTGTCCATCTCTTCTGTCTTGCTACATAACGCCCTTTTACACCAGGATGGACACTTATTCACAGCTGGGTGGACTGGAGGTTGCATGCACACGTTTTTCTCATTTCATATCGACCCCACGCAAACCATTCAGATTTTCACAATATACATGTAGTTACACTCACTGCAAAAATTCTCTGCCCCTTTCCCAGCTATTTCAACACTTGAAATCGTGAAAAGATTTACCTGATCAATGGCAGTGGGCTCAACTGTCTGCCCTCGAAGAAGATATGAATAAACACGCTTTGAGCTAACATGTCATGAAAATGTTGGAATTAATTTCCGAATGCCAAGGCATGATGAAGATCCCAGCTTTGATTCCCTCTTTGAACACTTGTGTTAACAACTCACCTTGAGTTGACAGGTTATGAAATGTTGGATTTGATTTTCGAGTGCCAAGACATCAGAATATCTTCATTGGACAAATGTCCTGACTTCGATTCCCGCTTAAAACAGTCCTGTTGACATTTGTTTCTCACTGCAGATTTGAAAGAACTGGGCATCTGATGTCACTTCCCTCTCCGTGGACATTCAGCCTTGACCACGGTGCTCTTCTGACATGATGCCTGGTCTTCGCCTGCTTTCTTATCACTGGCTTCCTCTAATGGGTCACATCTGATGTTGTCCTGCTTCTGGTCACCACTCAGCGCCTCTATAAGGACATGGTATGTACAAGTGCTATATTTACTGTATTTTGTTTTGTTCCTACCAATTATGATTTTATCCATTTTTGAATGTTATCTCAATCTCCTTAGACATTCACTTTTAGGATAGCCTTACATGAAGCACTAAGGCAAAACATTTTTTAAGTCTAAGTATATGACATCGACTGTAATTTTTTATCATCCAAAGTACCTGAAAATCCTCCATAGCTTCTAGTGACTGAGCTGTGTAAGACGTTTTTCTTTGTGAAACAATTCAGGCATTTTATGAGTAGTTTATTGTCTTATGGATATACTTTCTATACAAGTTACCAGACTGTGATATCCAGGGTATGATTCTTTTTCTTGTTTTAAGATAGCTGTTACATCAGCTGACTTCCAGTCACTTTGAAGGACTGTACCACATCATGTGTCAGTTGAACAGCTTACCTGAGAATTGACACAACTCTTGAAAGATTAGTTGATAAAGGAAAAGAAAGTCTATTAGAACGACGCCAGATTGTCTCCAACACTAAACTGGTAGGCCTGCCTGACTAGTGTATAGTATGGCTTGAATTTGGGTCACGAAGTTGCGGGTTTTAGTTGTCCAAACTGTGAATACCAAACTATGTTCAGGGTTGATAAAGATGAAGTACAAAAAATAGTACTAGGAAATGTCCCTTGAAAAAAGAGGAAAGAGTGGGCACAAGTAAATGAATTCATAGTAGGAAACACTTGGTTGTAGCAACATAACAGAAGAAAAAGGACATGGCTGAATCCAGGAGACAGCAAACAAAATAAAACTGATACACATCCTGACAAATACGAGATTTAGAATTTCTTTACTGATAGCAAGCAAAACCACTGCAGGCACAGACTGCAACAGTGACCATAATCCTGTAATGGGAAACTATAGGCTGAAACTAAAGAGAAGAAAACCGAGCAAAACTAACATCAACTAAATATTGGACTCTTAAAGACAGATAAATCAATTCATGAAAAATGTGCGATACATGATCAAAACAATTCAGTGATCTGGAAGACGTTGGGAACAATGAAAGACAATGAACAAATTTGAAAAACTCGATAAATGAAGCTTGTGAATAAATCCCCAGAGCTGATAGGAAATCAAACAAGAACTGGATGACAAAGGAAATTTAAGGCTCGATGGGTGAACAAAGGGGGGTAAAGGGAAAAGAGGAAGAATACAAAAAGATAGATACAATCAGGAATAAGTGCAATGAAGCTAAAGAAGTTTGGCTGGAAACAAGGTGTAAAAAGATAGAAGACCTACACAGAACAGACTCTTAGTTCATGTAAGAAACATTGAAGAAAGTACCCACATAAAAAAGACAAGCACATCAACTGGTTGCTTAAAATCAACAGATGGTACGTTTATTATGATAAAAAAGACAGGTGGGGAGAGTACATTAGAAACCTTTTTGACGAGGATAGAAATGAGGAACACATAAGAAAGAACTTTGAAGGACCACCAATAATAAAATTCGAAGTTACAGCAGCGTTGAAAAAGATGAAAGGAGAATAGCTTCAGGACCAGAAAATATTACTATAGAAATGATTGAGGCTCTAGAAGAAATTGGTATTGAAATAATAATAAACCTCCCAAATGAAATTCATGACACTGGAACAAATCCTAAAGATATGTCGAAATCATATGTCATTGCACTTCCAAAAATCGGAGGCAAAAGAATACGAACTCCATTGTACTATCAGCTTGATAAGTTATATGACAGAGATTCTATTGAGATTAATCCTGATGAGGACAAAAAAAATCCAGAATTAAACAGGATAAAGCAGGTGAACAGTGTGGATTTGTTGAAAGGAAAGGAACTCTTATTGCCATATGCACCTATCTATATTGAGTCTTTCTAGTTGGTTGATCAATTCTTCATGTCTTACCTGATCGAAAGCCTTGGTATAATCAACAAAGCATAAATATAAATCCTTATTCATCTCGATTGACCTCTCTATGACAGTTCTTAAGATGTATAAGGCACTAACAGTTCCTTTCCCTCTCATAATTCCACACTGCTCTTCTGCTATTTCTCTTTTGATTCTATTCCTTGTCCTCATCATGGTTATTCTTAATGGGAGTTTTGTTGCATGACTCATCAAGGTGATTGTGCGATGGAGTTCGCATTCTGTAGCTCCTGTCTTCTTTGTGCAATGAAAATTGATTTTGACATATCTTTGGGGATTTTTCCAGTGCCATAAATTTCGTTTAGGAGGACTTATTTTTTTCAATACCAAATTTTTCCAGGGCTTCAATCATCTCTGTAGTAATGTTGTCTGGTCCTGGGACTTTTCCTGGTTTCATCTTTTTCAATGCTGCTCTACTTCATCTTTCATTATGGGTAGTCCTTCAACGTTCTTTCTTATAATGTGTACTTCGTTTCTGTCATCTTCAAAAAGGTCTTTAATGTACTCTCCCCATCTGTCTAATATTTTGTCTTTTTCCATGATAAGCGTACCATCTTTCGATTTTAAGCAACCAGTTGATGTGCATGTATTCTTCCTGTGGACAATTTCTTCAATTCTTCTGTGCATACCCTGAGGATCTGTTTTGTGTCGTTCTTCTATTTCTTTGCATTTTGTTTTCAGCCAACCTTCCTTAGCTTCATTGCACCTATTCTTAATTTCTTTGTTCATCTTCCTGTATGTCTCCTTGTTTCTCTTTGCCATCCTCCGTTCCTCCATCAAGCCTAGAATTTCTTTGTCGTCCAGTTTTTTTGCTTTTCTATCTATTTAGGGAATTCTTCACAAGCTTCGTTTATTGAATTTCTCAATTTTGTCCATTGTTCCTCACTGTCTCCAACGTCACCCAGAGCACTGGATTTGTTTTGAACATGTACTTTAATTTTTTTACGTATCACTTCATCAGTCTTTAAGAGTCCAAGAATTAGTTTATTGTTGCTTTTGGTCTGTTTCCTTTTCCTTAATTTCAGCCTAAATCTTCCCACTAAAGGATTGTGGTCACTGTTGCAGTCTCCGCCTGGTAGTGTTTTTGCTGTCAGTAAAGAATTTCTAAATCTTTTATTGATCAGGATGTAGTCAATCTGATTTTTGGTATTATCTCCTGGACTCGTCCAAGTCTACTTTCTTCCATTAGGCTGCTCAAAGCAGGTGTTTCCTACTATGAACTCATTCATCTGTGCCCATTCTACAAGTTTGCCTCCCCTTTCGTTTTGTGTACAAAGGCCATGAGGTCCAGCTATATCCTCCACCATATCCTGTCCCACTTTAGCATTAAAAATCTCCCATAATTATTTAACTTCTTGTACTTTACACTGGGCCTTGGCCGTCTCTAATACTTCGTAGAAGTTGTTAACTTCTTCCTGAGTACTTGCGGATGTTGGTGCATACACCTGAATGATGTTGATATCAAATGGCCTGCCACCCAGTTTAACCAACAAAACTCTGTCAGGACACAGCCCAGTATCCCTTAACTCGTTTTAATTTGTCCCTGTCCATTACGATGCCTACTCCTCTTTCAGGTGAGCTTCCATCAGAATATATTTATGTATGGTGTTATCATGCCTGCCCCCTTCCATCTCACTTTCCCGAGTCCTAAAATACTTATGTTAAGCCTTTCCATTTCCATTTTGATATTGTCTAATTTACCTTTTTTGCAACAGTATTCTAACGCTCCATGTTGCAATTTTATTATTTTGTCCATAAGAGCCCCTATTTACGTTGTTACACACAGAAAATGAAAAAGACCTACACAATCTTGTGATTATAATAGAAATAGAAAGCAAATATAAAGGGCTGAAGCTAAATAGCGAGAAGACTGTAGTCATGATAATCAATAAAACAAAAAAGAAATCGCATGCAAAATAACAGCAAATGGCAGACGATAAGTGCAAATATCTGGAAGATGCCATTTCACCAGAAGACAGATGCAAATCAGAAATAGCTAGCAGAATCAGCCAAGCTAAAACAGCATTCAAAAAGACGAAAAGCGTTCTTATCAGCAAATGCCTATCACTTAACATCAGGAAGAGAGTTCCTGGGTGTTATTTAGAATTAATACTATTGTACAGTTGTGTGGACAGTCAACACGCAAAGTCAGAACAAGATTTAAGCAACTAAAATGTAGTTTCTAATAAGAATGTTGAGAGTTCCATGGACAATAAAGAAAACAAATTGGTTTTGAAGGAGACAGACATAAGAGAACTTAAATAAAGAAAATCAGGAAAATGCAAGTCACATTTTTATGACACTTTATGTGGCAAGAGAAATTAGAGAACCTGGTCACGGCAGGGAAGCTGGAGGAAAAGAGCGCCGGGTAGACCCAGGGAGAAAATATTGGACGGACTTGAAGAAAGAGTTGCTGAGGATAGACAGGGTGGGAGATGTAATTGCAGCGACGAGGGATAGATCCGTGTGGAGGGCTCTGATCGCCATGCCACACGGCAGGGCACATGATGATGTACACACACACACCAAACGCGTGTGCATGCTTATTAGCATTATTAATTGATTACAAAGTAGTCTTAGTCTTTTATCAAAATAGGGCTTACATTGTCGCTAGTTCGTGTTGATAATTATAATTGTCAATGTCTATTCTACAGATGAAACAACGAGGAGGCTTGGACGAGCTGGCCACTCATCAGACAGACCATCAGCAGGCAGGCAGATATCCTGGATGACAGCACGCGTCAGACAAACACTGACGTCTGATAAACCATCTGGTCCTTGAACTCCAGGACATACAACTTGACGAAGAATGTGGTCAGACTTCAGTTCGACGATCCATCTGCTTCCTATTGTCTTGCTGGTTCAAGGTGAGCTCAGTGAAAACATATACGTTGGTGAGAAAAAAGTTTTGAATGATGTATCACATTAATAATTAACATCTTTCCTGCGAGGAAAATTGTTGTAAAGCTTACAGTCAGCTAAAGAGGTTAAGCTCTTGAGACACGAAAATATAATTCTCTGCTGTGGATGGTTGATATGGATTGTTTACTGATTAATTGATGTCTGGCAGATGGAATGTACCATTGATTTCATAATAGGTGGGTTCATTTGAGTAAATGATAAACTGGTGTTTTATCTTTCTGTTTCAGGAGATGAGCATGGCGTCCTCTCCCTTTCCTTTGCCCTCTCTACCTCCCCCTCCTCATCCCTTCCCCCTTCCTTCAGTCTTCTGTCGTTCTTCTTTTCGTAAGACAGTATCAACTGGCTATGAGGAGCCAGCCAAGGCAAGCCAACCAGCCAGGGGGAGAAGAGAGTCAGCCAACCAGGAGGAACCAACCAGAAGCCATCCAACCAGACATCCAGGAGAATCCAGCCAGTCAGTAGAAGCCAGTCAACCAGGTGAAGCCCGTCAGTCAGCCAGCCAGGAGGGGTCAGCCAACAGGAGCCAGGTGCTCCGGGGATTCCCACTTCTGCGATGGCTGTCTGTTTGGTGAAGGGCAGAGCAAATGGAGATCCTGGTGTGGAATGTTACGGGGAAGTGGGATGGGAATCTTCAGAACATCTGGACAAGTCTTGTGGCTATGGGATAGGCGACATGGACGCATGTCAAGTATTTCGGCTGCAGATGTTCTGTTGACACCTGAAAGCTATCTCCGGCGTTCCCGAGACCGGTCCCAGGTGATCCTCTCTGTCTGGATCCTTCAGGCAACCTCGTAGAGACAGGGATCTCAGCCAGGCATAAAAAGGCAACCAGAAGAAGCCATCCATTCAACCAACCAGCTATGATGAAGCAGCCAACCAACCAGCCAGGAGGAACCAGGCAACCAACCAGCTGGCTAGGAGGAACCAGCCAGCCAGGAGGAGCCAGCCTGTAGGAATCAGTCAGAAGAGCCATCCAGGATGAATCGGCCAGGAGGAATCAGCCAAGAAGAACCAGTCAATCAGCCAGCTAAAAGAAAACAGCCCAAAGGAGCCAGCCAACCATCCAGCTCAGTGGAACCAGCCAACCAGACAGCCAACCCGACAGTCAGGAGGAACCAGCTAGAAGGAACCAGTCAGTGAGTCAGCCAGTCAGTCAGGAGTCAGTCAGCCAGTCAGGAGGATCGAGCAGCCAGGAAGATCTAGAGGAATTCCTTTCGATTAGTCTCTTTCTCCATCATTCCTATCCCTTTCTTGGCATTGCTATCCCAGCCGGCCTGTGTCCAGTGTCAACTGTGGTGGGAGCTGTCGGTGCTTGTACTTTGCTCAACTCATCATTGCCTTCTGGAGAGGTATGTTTATTAGTGTACAGTTGAAATGTATTAATACTCACTACAGGCTAAATGCAAATATCAGTGAAAACATGATGGCACACAATTAACATCATAACAAACCCAAGCTGTGTCATTTTGTAGATCACAGCATTCAGGCCAAAGCTAGAATGATCCCTTGTGTATGAATGTGGTTCTTGTAGGGATTTCATCTCTTTCCTTCTTAAGCTCAAGTGGGAGTTATTCATCTTGTGATTTTGTAATGACTTCTCAGTTTAAAACGGGGCAGAAATGATAATAACAATGATAAAAAAGGTAACATTGTCCCTTTCCATGGAACTTGTACCCTAAACTTTCAACTGTCCAAAAGTGAGTTGGGGAATGAAAATAGTCACATTTGGAAACTTTTTTTTTTCTTTTAGGAAGCTTGAAATGTTAATGAATTTTAGGCCAACAACCCCTTTCATGGAGGAAATCACAAGATACACATTTCTGTTCAACATACAATTTATTTAACACACTTCAATGTATATACATGGGAATATTCGTAAAGCACTAATGTAGAAAATGACAGCTGTTGTTTCAAAGTCGTAAGTTAAAAATGCTTCTCCTATTTCTTATTGTGTTTATTAACATACTAAACACATATTAAGCCATCGTCACATATGATATGATTGCCTTTTGTCTCTCTGTGTGTTTTTTTCACAGATTAAACTCATATGATGTCAAAATACCATTGCCTTTTCTGGGTTTTGAATGTGATTGTGTTTTTGTTTGTTTGTGTGTTTATTCACAGTTTCAATTTCACAATACTCGGAGGAAATTATATATGCGCTAACAATACCAACACCATGTGATGGAGAAGATCCAGAATGATCATGAGTTTTGACTCTGCACATAGGGCCTATGCGCTGGAAACAATCTCTTTTTTATGTTCATGGAATCATCAGGAAAGTCTTGCTGCTGTTTTTCCCAAGGTTTTGTGTATCTATATTCATTGCTCAGTGTCTTTGGTGTACGCTTGATAAAGACCCTTGGAGGAACATTTGCGTCTGTCTTTTTTTTGTGTGTGTGTGTAAGAGTCGCGTTCGTATTCTATTTTGGAGACTTTCTAACCATCTGACCGATTCCTAAAAGAAGCATGTTCGGTAGTGAATGACCAGTCATATGGTCGTTGAACAGAATGGCCGATTGAAGACGCTCGTGTGCTGATCATTTTGTTGGTGAAAATACCACAGAAAAAAAGAGTTCCAGCCAGAATGCAAAATAATAATGATAATCTCGAACAAAACAAAGTAAAATGAAAAGTCACACAAAAAGCCCACACTCGCAAAAGAGTCTACAGCACTACTAACAAGCCATGGTGACTGTGAATTACTCTTTTTAACAGTTTGTAAACAATCAGACGGACGCTGTAAGTGTTCAGCTTCTAAAGAAATGTAATCCGTCAGTTCTGATTTGTCAGTCAATTCATCTCAGTTACTTGCTTTGTCCTAAAATTTTGACCGGTTTATCAACATAATGCACACTAAACACAGCAACGCCTCACTATGTAAACATCTTGCAAGACCTATAGAGTAAACTGTCTGTTCTGAAACTATTGTCCCAAAAATGT
>CM060306.1:57357061-57359561 GCA_030674185.1 Monoplex corrugatus | reverse complement strand
ATGTCAGATTACGTAAACAGAGAACAGAGAAGGTACTACTGCTTGTCCACGTAATTCTTCCCTTCTGCAGAATGGGAAAAATGAAAGCCTACTTTCGTGTCGTCCTGGATTCCATAGCGTGGTACTTCTTATTGGTTTCCATCAATTATTAAGACATCCTTACAGATGGGTACGTATGAGAAATACTTTGCCAGTACTAACACCAAGGGGCCTTGGGGAAGCAAATATTCAGTACTAACTCTCTTATGAGACAGGCACAGACAAGAAAAGAATTTTTATGAAGGAGTCATTTCTCATTCTGTCGTGGAAAGAAGACTGATATTCAACTCCGAGTGCCTTCAAGACAAAGAAAGTATGGAGAGAGAGGGGGGATTTGGAGGAGATTAGAATTGGAATGGTCCACTCAGTCAGAGTGACTGATTTTCATTGCCAAATTCAATTCCGGTGGGATTGCTTTTTGGTTACTCTCTAACATGTCTAAAAGAAGCATCTGTTTCGTAAATGCTGGTAGATCGATAGACAGACAGATAGATAGACAGACAGGCAGACATACATACAGAAAGACAGACAGACAGACAGATAGGATAGATAGATAGATAGATAGGTAGATAGATAGATAGATAGATAGATTAGATAGATAGATAGATAGTAGATAGATAGAATAGATAGATAGATAGACAGACAGACAGACATATCCATACATACATACATACATACACACATGCCATACATACATACATACATACATACATTACATGTATACATATATACATACATACATACATCATGCATACATACATGCATACAAAGATAGATAGATAGATGGATAGATAGATAGATAGATAGATAGATAGATGGATGGATAGATATATAGATAGATAGATAGATAGATAGATAGATAGATAGATAGATGGATGCATACATACATACACATACATACATACACACACCATGCATACATGCATGCATACATACATACATACATACATACATACATACATACATACATACATACATACATACATACAAACATAGTTAGACAGATACACAGATACATAGATAGAAGATATTTTGATATATCCAAAACAAGTGCGACTGCCCGCAACAGGAATCAGAAAAACACAACAATAGAATCAGAACGTGTATTTAATACAACAAGACAAGACAGGCGCAAATGTTAGGTCAGCTGGCCTTTGTCAAGCGTAAAATTACAAACAAACAAACACCAGATACAATTTTTTTTTATGAGAAAGACTGAAACTTCCCTGTTGCTTCGTCCAGTTGGAGAAAGGCACTGAATGAAATTGCAGTGTGTTTGTGAGTGATGATAAAAAGTCAATAGATAGATAGAAGATAGAAATAGATAGATAGATATAGATAGATAATAAATAGATAGGTAGATAGGCAGATAGATAGATAGATAGATAGACAGATAGATAAATAGATACATACATAGACATATAGACAGATAGACAGATAGATAGATAAACATAGATATATGTACAGATTGATTGATTGATTGATTGATTGATTGATTGATTGATTGATAGACAAGAGCGTGGTGAAATTGCTCTCCACTTGGCAGGTACTGCACATGGACGTTAGAAGAATGGTGACAGGTTTGTACACCACCTCCACACTTCAACGATGTCCTGTGCTGGTCAGGCATACAGCCACGCTATAACAACGAGACATTCAGTCATTAACAATGATAGAAGTCAACAGCCATGGAGAAGTAGTGACAGGGACAGGCAGACACAATCACATTTGAACAGTGTAGCACAGATGGCAATCAACGGCAGAGGGAGCGATGGAAGCAGAACTTTTAAGCCAAAAGACTCTTTCCCGTGAGCACCTGCGAAAGAACATATACCTGCAGGATTTATCTAATATCCCAAATAAGGATCCATCTCAGGCGATAAGGACCAGTATACCTATGCATCTGTAAGATGGACGGGATTGTCCATCATAATGTTATATGAGGTGTCATTTAATTTTGTTATGGCACAACATATTTTAATAGTGATATGCTCGTAACAGAGTATTCTGAAAATGTAAAGGAAGTTACTAACTTTTCCTATTGAACAAAAGTCACTTTACGATTGGTTTCACTCCCTATGGATATGAAAGTGTTCCCTGTGAATTAATCTTTTCATTCCCCGGGGATACTAAATTGTTCCTGTTTATGACTTGACATACCTTGTCACCTACGTTTTTGTTTTAGTTGTGATAGTTGATTTAACTTAGTTTGAATAAAGCAGAGATAAAATTGTAGTTCTGTTTCATTATACCATGTCACAAGAACTTTTCACAGTAACCACTCAATCTTATTACTGCCACATTTGTTTTAATCTTCATCCAGTTTCTATCAGACTCTCATATTTCTCCCCAAAAATCTGCTTTAAAAAACCATTGTCGACAAACATGAACAGATATTCTCATCATCATTATAAGTTACTTTTCAAAATAATAATAGAAATGAATACCATGCCTTTGTTGT
>CM060306.1:57347061-57352061 GCA_030674185.1 Monoplex corrugatus | reverse complement strand
GAACCGAACTATTTGCATACATCATTTAGTTGGAACAAATAATGATTAAACAAGAATAAAGATCTGTTTCATGATATAACATTACAAACTGCCTATAGTGATACAGCAGCGAATGCAGTGAATACAGTGTTTCCTACATAAACGTTCAAAGGCATTCTTTGTAAGACTTTACAATATCGATTACAATATTGTAAACCATCACTTACATGTATTTCAAGTTGTACAAGTTTTGATTGAATTCAATTATTTCGGAGTATTGCTATAATTCATCTTTATAAGTAACAGGGCGTTTGGGGATTTTTCACGATGCAGACTTTGTGGTGGTGGTAACGGGAAAGTGCTAGCTTTGCATACATCACGTTAATGAAAGTGAGCAATGGGTGACCGTGGAAGAAAACTATTTCCACTGAAAACCAATAGTTCCGTTTCTCTCAATAGTGTCATCTGTGTGGTCAGTATCGATGAGAGATAGAGACAGAGAGAGAGAGAGAGAGAGAGAGAGAGAGAGAGAGAGAGAGAGAGAGAGAGAGAGAGAGAGAGAGAGAGTTGGGGAGACATTTACCGAAGCAACACGTAACTTCTATCTAGTTCTGCTTCAAATAGGCTCCATCTATTTAGTCTGTTGTTGTAGGGTTCTAGGTTCTTTTTTCCACTGGTTTTTGTTTCATTATTCTCAGTTTTCTGTGTAGATAGAAAGATAGATTGTTATCGAAGGGAAAGAGAGAGAGAGAGAGAGAGAGAGAGAGAGAGAGAGAGAGAGAGAGAGAGAGAGAGAAATATGCGTGTAGATACAGATGTGTGTGTGTGTTTGTTTTTTGTTTGTTTGTTTGTTTGTTCTTTTTTGTTCTTGTTTTGTTGGGGGGGGGGTTGTTTGCGTGTGTGTGTTTGTGCGGTGTTTGGTGTATGGTGTACAGACGAGAAAGAGAGAGAGAGAGAAAGAGAGAGAGAGAGAGAGAGAAAGAGAGAGAGAAAGAGAGAGAAGGAGAAACAGAGAAAGATGAATAGAGAGAGAGGGAGAGAGAGAGAAGGAGAGGAAAAAGGAGAAAAAAAGAGAAAGAGAGAAAGAGGAAGAGAGAGAGAGAGAGAGAGACAGACAGACAGACAGACAGAGACAGAGACAGAGAGACAGAGACTGTGTCTTGGTTACTAATGTTGATACCATGTTGTTTGATGAGACAGAAACCTCTGAATTGGGGCTTAGACACAGTCTAAAGGATAACTGCTGATCCAGTCTAATACTTTGCCAAGTGTAACACACGTGTTTATGTATCAACAAGGGAAATATGTGCCATCATTCTATTCTCGTATAACTTCGGTTTTACTACTCTCCTGCCACTGCCTATCCATCACACCTTGATTTCTGTAGCTGCACAGTCTGGTCCTTTATTCAGTACTAGTTTGTTATTCACTTCCAGATAACACATCTCACGGTAGATGTTTTTAACAGCCTATCATATAAACTATTTGCAGAGGAACACTTCTCTGAGACTATAGTAAGGGGAAATAAGCTGGTAGCTTTATGAGTTGGTCTCAGGGCTGGCTGTCGGAAAGAGAGATGAAGACCAGAGCGGGGCGAGAGAGGGATCTTCCATTATCTCTTGGTCCAGAGGCTGGGCTGGACCTGGTTGGTGGGCGTTGTGTGGCTATGTCCCTGAATTTTTCATCTATCCACCTTGCCATTGGGTTTATAAACAAGGTAACTGATGACTGGGCCGAATGGGTCATGCAACATATGGACATCTTCCCTCCCCCCTTTGCTAGATGAAATGACTCTCGAATGGCGTCGGGAGCTTGGGAGGTGATTGTCCAGAGAGTGGCGAGGCATTGGTGCTCCAGGTCCTATCCACACTTTCGTGGTATTTCTTGTTAAATTTAACAGCCTGTGATAAAAAAAAACTGCAGAGGAACGCTTCTCTGAAAGGATAATTATATGTGTATATGAGTCATCATCAGCATCAGGTGTCCTGCCGCATGGCGTTGGCGACCATGGATCTCCAACCTCGTTGCCCCTAGAATCTCCCCCACCCTCCTCATCCCCAGCCACTTGAGTACTTAACACAAATTATGTGATCAACCGCGACTACTGCTTTGGGTTACTGTAACCAAATGCCATGCATAATTATCCTCGATTATGGCTTTCGTCAGTCGATGCAGTTGCTTATTGATCACAGATGGAATACCCTCTGACCATTCTGACTTGATTATCGTCCTTTATCGGTAGTTACCCCTCTAGGTGAAGATTATGGTGACCTAGAGGTGATAAAGAAGAAGGGTTTTAGCGGTCAATTCTTGTAAGAATGAGAAATGAAGAACCAGGCTAAGCTGGTTTTTACTGGCCAGCTTCCTCCACTGATTTGCTCTGAGTCCCTCCAGTCCTTTTCTTTCTTTCTGATGTCGTCTGGTCGCTATCCTTAATCTTACTTGTAAGGCTTGCTTAGCCCATGGTTCTGTACCGGTAAGACTGATTGTGTGTGCCACTTAGGGTTTTGTAGAGCTGTGGGATCTGTCTGTCTGTCTATCTGTCTGTCTGTGTGTCTGTCTGTCTATCCGTCTGTCTGTCTGTCAGGCTGTCTCTCTGTGTCTTTTTCAGTATCTCTCTGTCTCTGTCTGTCTGTCTGTCTGTCTGTCTGTCTGTCTCTCTCTCTCTCTCTCTCTCTCTCTCCCTCTCTCTCTCTCTTTCTCTCCCCCTCCGGTTCTTTGTCTTCTTGTGTCTCTGTCTCTGTCTGTCTGTCTGTCTCTCTCTCTCTTTCTCATTCTCTCTCATTCTTTTTCATTATCAGTCTGCCCGTCTGTCTGTCTGTCTTTCTGTCTGTCTATCTGTATGTATGTATCTCTGTCTGTCTGTCTGTCTGTTTGTCTGTCTGTCTCTCTCTCTCTCTTTCTCTCTCTCTCTCTTTCTCTCTCTCTGTTTTTGTCTTTCTTTCTTTCTTTTCCTCCCTTCCTCTATGTCTTTCTCTCCCCTGTTTAGTTTAGGAATGCTTCTCAGTTTGTTAAAAAGAATACTATTAAAAATTGTTGAGTCCAATGTGCGGATGAATCTTAAAAAGTAAACAATAGGAATCCAGTTCTTACAAATACAAATAATACAATATCATAGGAACATGCTATATAAAAGTCTTCATTTTAATTTTTTATATCTATGGCTCTTGAATACCCACTGACAAAAATTGTATTAAGAGATAAACCAATATTTTACGTTTCCAGGATTCTTGAATGTTCCACCTGTAGACCATTGTACAGCGTGACAATCTTCTACCAAACTCTGAAGTACCATCTCTTCCAACTATGTTCCTTCCTACCTAGTTGCCTGTGAAAGTCTCCATTTTATTCAAGACTAGAATGCACGCTGTCCATGACAGGCTCGATACACAATCTACCACATCATCCGCATCTATTGATGAGCAAACATTTTCTGGACGGCCTTTTCTTCATTTTCAACCATTGATAGAACACACTATGAAAAGTGATTCTAAACGTTGTACAAAAATTCTGCAAACTTAATGTACCTCTAGTTTCTCTCTTTTTGGACTGTCTTGACGCCCTGCTCCCACATGTTACATTTTTAATGAGTTCTTGTCCATCCGTGTTTTCCACACAGATAGAAAGGTAGCCATTGTCCGTCCTTTGCTTAAATAAGTCTCACTAGACCGCAGTAAGTTTTAAAACTATCGGCCAGTTTCCAGTCTCTCTTTTATTTCAAAGGTGATTGAAATAATTATTCTCCCTCACTTTCATGACCACCTAAACTCCAACCATTTTATTAATCCACACTACTCTGCCTACAAAACTGATCTTCTTGCTGTTCTGGACAATGGCAATGCTTCTATTTTGTACCTGCTTGTCCTGCAAACCGCTTTTGACACAAAGATCACGACAATCCCCTTTCTTGGCTCGAGTTATATGGAATCTGTAATATCGTGCTTTCATGGTTTAAATCTCTCTCAGCGGAAGCACCCAGAAGTGTCAATCAATTGCCTCTCGTCTTATATTTTCCTGAAAAATGTTCGAAACCATGGTTCTCCACAAGGCTCAGATTTGAGGACTGTATTGCTTTTTCTCTACAATCAGTCAGTATCTAGTGCCATTGTCTCTTATTCTCTGTTACATGAAAACTTTGCAGATAATACTCAGCTTTGTCCTTATACCAGTTTAGGGCAGATGTTGAACAGGTGGTTTCTACCTATCAAAATTGTATAACTGAACTGAACGTTTGGATGACAGAGATAAAACTTCAGCAAAATGATGAAAAGTGGGGAGCAGCGCTCATTATTCCACGTAAACTCCACAAGTGTCCTTCTCTTCCGTATGCCATTGACACTGACATTGTCTTTTCACCACACGTACGTGATCTTCGTGTCACAAACGATCACACACGTTCCTGTAATCAGCACATTTTCAACACTTGCAAAATGATAGATCTATAACTCAGGAACATCTGTGCTGTGCGCCATTACCTTTTTTTTTACTGATGCCATCAAAATACTTGATTGTTCGTCTGGTCTATGCCGTCTTGGATTTGGCACTCCTTGCTGATCATCAACAATATTTTCTTTTCAGGCTACAGAAAGTTTAAGATAATGATGTTCAGCTTCTTTTCAAATTTTCAAAACATGAGCTTATCTCCCCTCTTCTCATATCATTCTGTCAAGCATATGTAGCAAACGCTCTTCATTATGCTTTCCATCTCTCTTGAGAATAGGCCCTCAGTCTGTCTTGACATTCTTAACATACATACACCACGCAGAAAACTTCACTCCTCTTCTAATTCCGTAGTAATGTTTGTGCCTTACTTCAAACCAAATGTTTTGATCAACGTAGATCTGCTTTCTAATGTCCAGCAAACTGCCTGTGCGCATTAAGTATTCAGCTTTAATCACTTTGTTCAAATCTGCTCTGAAAACTATCATTTTCAATTGCAATTTATGTTTTTGTAAATAAGTGTGTGTGTGTGTGTGTGTGTGTGTGTGTGTGTGTGTGTGTGTGTGTGTGTGTGTGTGTGT
>CM060306.1:57332061-57339561 GCA_030674185.1 Monoplex corrugatus | reverse complement strand
ACAAACAAAAAAGGACTGATGTTCTGTTCTGTCTTCTGGAAGACTTCGTTGATGGAGAAGCAACTTACCGATTAATGAAAGATCCCGTTGTCTAAGACATTTCTGGCATTTAATTAACACAAATATTGCTGAAATGTGTCCAGAATATCCCTCGGAGATAGGTCATAAAAAAAAAGAAAATACGACGAGCGTTTTCCAGTAGGCCCCTACATCCTTTGGGGTTCAATCACTAAAAAATCAACGAAGTTGTCCAATACGTCCTCTATGGTTAATTCATAGAAAATCGACAAAAGTTATCCAGTGCGCCATTTAGGGTAATTTTTTAAAAAGTCAACCAACGTTGTCCATACACTGTTTTCAATCAATTCACACAGACATTGATAAACGTTGTCTAACACGTCCTTTGGGTTTGATTCATTTTAAAAAATACAGTTAACGTTGCAAGTACTTCTTTTGGGGTTAATTCATACCAAAATTATGAACGCTGTCCAGGATATCCCTTAGATCAATTCACACACACGCACACACATAAAACAAACAGCACGATGAACGTTGTTCCTGACGTCCTATAGGTTAATTCACAACAAAATGATGAACGCTGTCCAGGACGTCTCTTATGTTAATTCACACACACACACACACACACACACACACACACACACACACACACACACACATACACACACACACACACACACACACACACACACACACACACACACACACAAACAAAACAAACAAAAAACACAATGAACGTTGTTCCTGACGTCCTATAGGTTAATTCACACCAAAATGATGAACGCTGTCCAGGACGTCTCTTAGGTTAATTCACACACACACACACACACACACACATACACACACACACACACACCACACACACACACACACACACACACACACACAACATACACACACACACACACACACACACACACACACATTCAATAAGCCTGATGGCTCAAAAGGTGGTACCCAAGTTAGAAGTGAGTATACCGTTCATTCTGCACGAGACAGCGCTAAGATCGTCAGAAACAATAACTTCTAAAATAATCAAACTTTCCATCCGGTTACCCACCATCCACCAGAAGTCAATTACAAACCTTCAAACTCCACCAATCCATTTAACACTGTTCTGCTTCTTCACTGCCCAGTATTACCAAAATCTAGGTTCTTAATGGCCCATTAATGAAAGGATTATATAAGAGCATTTCTTTGAAATTGTTGTGGTACAATGCATTTATGCACATCTATGGCAAAACTGAAATGTTCGACCTAAGCTCAAACTACATTTGACACTGAACAAAGACACCCATGTTTATTGTTTGGCAAAAACCGCCGTCTGAAACTGGTAATTTCCCAACCGCAAAGGGGGGTAATTGGCTTTTCTACACGCTTCAACAGGATTGACGTTCCTTTTCAACGGTCATCTTTCTAAGTGTCAGTGGTAGCGACTTTTGTGTGAGAAAAGGACGTGTTTGTTTTTGTCACGAGACGAAACTCAAGGAAGAGATGGTCTCGACTGACTGTCTTCTGCTGCTGACCTCTTCTGAATCCTCCCAGACCTTTTTGTCCTTTGTGGTTTCGTCTGGTCTCTAGCCTTTCATATCTTTTTTCTTTCTTTCTTTTTATCTACTTGTACGGCTTGATTGCTCCAAAGCTCTATTCCCCAAAGATTGATTCCGTGCACTGCTTTGGTTTTGTAGAGCTATTACTTCTCTATCTGTTTCTCTGTGTGTGTGTCTCTGTCTGTGCCTCTGTCTGTTTGTCTATCTGTCAATCTGTCTGTCTGTCTGTCTGTCTGTCATAAAAAGGGGGGGGGGGGGATTGAAAACTAATAGCAGCACAGAATACCGGCAAATCAGCAAGAAAGGAGTGTGTGTGTATTAGAAGTACACCAAACTCAGAGCGTTCATGACAACATGACGGAAAGGCCTGCTGGTAACCCATCAGGAGACAATGAAACTGTTGTAAGTATTCTCAGCTGTGTTCGGTTTGTAGTACTGTGCTTTGAAGGTCCACCACTAGAACCCCTCCAGTTAAGAAACTCCAGGGAAGCTTTTGCTCCTTTCGCTCTGACCTCTGCATACCCTTATTTCTTGGCCTCCCTTTATTCTCTCAGGCACTTTGCTGTGTGCTGAGTGCCCCAAGACTGAATCGCCTACACGTCTTTTTTTGCCTACTCCAGTGCTCTTCAGACTGTGTTCCCTGGGGCTGATATAGGGACGTCCCGTCTGTTGATCGGACTGGTAGGCCTGTAACAGAAAATGAAATGGGAAATGATAAATTTGGAAGACATCTCAGACACTCACACACACAGACACACACATCATCATACACATACACACAGACACACACACACATACAAACACGCACACACACACGCACGCACGCACACATACACATACATCTCTCTCTCTCACTCTCTCTCTCTCTCTATATATATATACATACACACACATATATGTATATATATATATATATATATACACGTGTGTGTGTGTGTGTGTGTGTGTGTTGTGTGTGTGTGTGTGTGTGCGTGTGTGTGTGCATTTGCGTGTGTGTGTGTGTGTGTGTGTGTGTGTGTGTGTGTGTGCGTGTGTGTGTGCATTTGCGTGTGTGTGTGTGTGTGTGTGTGTGTGTGTGTGTGTGTGTGTGTGTGTGTGTGTGTGTGTGTGTGTGTGTGTGTGTGTTTGTATACATATATTGCCTTTCTATTTCATGTATATCATATCTATCTATATCTATATGTCTCTCTCCTCTCTTTGCGCGCGCACATACACACACACACACACATATATATATATATATATATATATATATATATATATATATATATATATATACATGTATATATATATATATGCATTATACACACGCACACATATATATACATATATATATACATGTATGTATATTCTTTTGTCTGTATTACAAGCGTTGTTATCTCCTGTATATCAACTGTAAACATGTTGTATCTATCTGGTGGCCTCTTCAAGAATGGGGTTCAAACCTAAGAAATCCCGAAGTCTCTCACTGCGAAAAGGAAAAGTGGCAGATTCAGTCAAATTCATGGTAGCCAACCAAGCCATCCCCACTGTCACAGAAGAGCCAGTAAAAAGTCTCGGAAGATGGTATGATGACTCCCTGAAAGACACACAAAGGGGATGTGAAACCAAGCAAACAGCAGAAGAAGGCCTGAAGAAAATAGATAACTGCGGACTGCCAGGCAAATACAAAGTCTGGTGTCTACAGTTCATGCTGATACCAAAGCTGCTGTGGCCACTGCTAATCTATGACATTTGCACCAGCACAGTCGAAGCAATGGAAGCCAAAATCAACAAATACACAAGAAAATGGCTCGGTGTCCCACCTGGTCTCACTGATGTTGCATTCTACTGTCGTCAAGCAATGCTGAAGCTACCTCTCAAATCCATAGTGGAGGAATACAAAGTTGGAAAAGCAAGACTGTTGAGCATGCTGGAGGAATCGGAAGACAATATCGTGAGATCAGTTCATCCAAAGCTGAGAACTGGCAGAAAGTGGAAAGTCCAAGAGGCTGTAAACAATGCCAAGAGAAACCTCAGCATCAAAGAAATAATTGGACACACGCAAACCAACAGACAGGGACTGGGAGCAACAAAAATGCAGTGGTGGTCCAAAGCCAAAGGGAAGGAAAAAAGAGACATGATCATACAGGAGTTGAAGGAAGAAGAAGATGTCAAAAGAGTGCAGAAGGCAGTCCAGCAAGGTCAACAGGGGCAATGGACAACATGGGACAGTGCACTCCAAAGAAGTCTCAGCTGGAACGATATGTGGCACATGGCTCCTCTAAGGATAAGCTTCCTCCTCAGATCTGTATATGACCTGCTCCCCTCGAATGCAAACTTAGTGAAATGGGGGAAATCAGACGACCCAGCATGTCCGCTCTGTCAGAAGAAACAAACAGTGGAACATGCCCTAAGCTCTTGCAAAGTAGCGCTAGCCCAAGGAAGGTATACATGGAGGCACAACCAAGTTCTGAAAGTGATCACAGACGTGGTTAGCGAAACAACCATGACCCCAAACGCACCAATTGCTATGACAACGTTCTACAAAGCAGGAGGGAAACAGGTCTGGTCCGAAAGTGCTATGACAACCAGCACATTGCCAAAGGGTCTTCTGGATGGATCAGACGACTGGGAGTGTACAGCAGACCTCCCAGAGTGGAGAAATTACCCAGATGTCATCAGCAAGACAGGCATGAGACCAGACATCGCTCTCCATTCTGACTCCTCGAAACAAGTGATTCTGATAGAACTCACTGTGCCATACGAAAGCAGAATGGAAGAAGCACATATCTACAAGACCGAAAAATACGCCGGTCTTGCCAGCACCCTGAAGAAAGCAGGTCTGCGGGTCAAAATCTTCGCCATAGAGGTCGGGGCAAGAGGGTTTGTGGGCACCTCCGCTTATGATCTCATGAAACAACTCGCCATTTCTGGGAAGAAGAGGACTAGAGCCCTTAAAGCGATGGCAGAGGCAGCAGAAAGGAGCTCAAGCTGGATCTGGGCAAGGAGGAACCAAAAGTGAACTTCATAAGGATTAAATTCCCTACAGTGATGTGTGCCCCGTTAGCACATTGGTAAAACCGCGTACCGCAGTTCTGAAGCGCAGAATCGCCCAGGTTCGCTCCCCGGCGTGGGGAAAAAAAAAATAGACAAAAGCAGAAGGGCATCCAGGAGTCATGACCTGGATGTGGCCCGGCCCCCCGAGAGTGTAAGGAATTCAGGGCCGAAACACTTGTCTTAAGGGGGTTACTTCTCTGAAGACCTTCTGTTGTCTAGCTCTCCCTAGAGTTTCTTTCTACCAAGCGTTGTTATCTCCTGTATATCAACTGTAAACATGTTGTATCTATCTTAAGGAGATCTGTGTTAAAGCATATGTACTCTTATTTGTGTTTGATTCTGATCACTTGAGAAAGTTCATAATGCAGAAACGGAATCAAGTTTTTTTTTTTCACTGCAGAATATAAAAAGACGTCAGGATTAGGATGAATGTCAACAAAAATTACACCTGGATGTATGTATGCATTAGAAGCATGCTAAATGTATGATTGTAGACACATTTTTACTGTGAACGTATGACTTTGTACAAATTTATCGCTGTGATTAACAAGAAGTTTGTGTTTTCTCGATAATCAATTGAATAAAAAGATATATCAAAATTTGAAAGAGAGAAAGAGACAGACAGACAAACAGGGCTTTTGCATACAGCAATTTTGTGCGTGTATAGACGTAGAAACTGTAGAAAAAAAATCTGTAGACAAAATGAGTAAGGACGATATGCGTGTTACTAAATAATGGCGCACTATGTCTGTACTTAGTAATAATTATAATGGACACACAAAGAGTGGTTCCCGATGCTGCATTTTTATTTATCATTTGATGAGAAAAGGATACTGTTTCATATCGACCAGAGATAGGTATGAGTCTATTGTCTGTATATGTGTCTATTACCGAAAATGTGTTAATAACATTTTCTGAGTTTTTTTAAATGAAATTTACCATATCTGGGTCAAGGATGTACACCATTGTGTATTGACGAACACAAACGTTTGTAAGTCATGGCGTCAAGGTCATGGTCACACGGAGCGAAAAATTGTCCCTCAGATCAGCACTCTTCACTTTTTCAGGAACTATGACACTACTTACATCATGTTTTCACTGTTACAACAGTCATATTATATTCCTCGTTTTATATCAAGTTATATCATCTGATGGTCCTTGAAAGTCACGGTGATCTTGATAAGTCCATAATTTGGATTTTCTGCATTGATTTTTGTTGTAAAAGGGAGATTGTTCGAATGGTTTGACCGGCTGGGAATGAATGTTTTAAAGTCTTGAAGCATTTGCTTCTAAACATTCGTTCAAGAGACAGCTTCTGTCACTTGGCATGGCACTGCTTTCTTCTCTTTAGTTTGATGTAAATAGTATCGTTCTCACTATCTTCCAAGAAATGAAATAATTTATACCTATGACATCTTATATAACCTTTGCTACAACGTTGAATGTTTGGCATAGATACAGTAACGTCTCGTCACCTAACTTTTTTTTCTGTATGATTGTCATTGCCAATATCATCACCGCTATCATTCTAGTATAATTGTCACTAGCAACATCATCACCGTTATTTATCCAGGGTGTCTTTTTTCTCACGCTAGTGCAGTTTGCTATTTTGTGTCCTCACACCACCCTGTTTTCTAAAATTGTGTTGTCCTATTCCCAGTTCGTCAAACGTGTTTTTAAAAGTTTTGATTACATTTATAGAACGAAGCATCCTTCGAGGAGGAAGCCATTCATGGTCTGTGTTGAAACTTTGCAGGCATCTGCAATTATGTTGTATCTGACTGATCACCTGTATGGCCTGCATAGGACCGACGGTGCACTAGTTGTTTGCTTGTTTGTTTGTTTTTTTAATATCATTTCGGAAGAAAAGGGGAATGTTTAACATCGGTCAGAGGGAGGTAAATGTCTGTGTGTCTGTGTTTCTTCCTCGTGTACGTGACAACACCAGTATGTAAGCAAGATTTTTTTCCAGCTGTTTCTAAATGACTATTCATCAAAATGTGATTAATGCTTTGGATCGTTTGGGAGTTGGAATGCGTAAGAGTTTGGAAATCGTATCGCCAAAGTAAAGGACAGAAAACAAAGAAGTACCTAAAGTTATCCCTTTGTCTGGGCATGCGAACGGAGCTCTTATCAGGAACTTCAGACTATATTCAAACTCGGATTTCGCTGTTGCAACCGTCAAGCATAGTTGCTAATACACTACGGGTTATACTTTGATCGAAGCTTCCTCAAAGTCACAGTGGTAATAATTTGTGTATGAAAAGAGCGATTGTTAAAAGGCTTCCCTATCTTGTTTTCCATTCTGTCCGTCTGCATATTTGTTTATTCTTCTCTTGATTCATGCCCTTCATTTCAGAGAGCTATGCGTATCTCAGGTCGATTTTCGTGTTCACGTACTAAATGATCATGTCACGATCAATTTTACAGGTGTTTTCGGCAAACAAAATATTTGAGACCTTAATAACTTTTATGGCCATTTTTTTTTACAAGCTGGTTGGTTCTTTTGATAGAGCCATGGGCTCGAAATCTGACATCTACAAGTTCAATCCGCACCCGGAATATTATAAACTGGCCTGTTCGCTGTCCATCTGAATGTTTGCATCATTGTGGTGTTGTCAATTGGTGTTTGCTAGGTCTTTCTTCCTCCTCTCCTTTTCAAGACCTTGCCAGTGCGTAGGGTTTTGCGCAGGCTCACGAAGCCTCCAAGATGGTTGCTGGCATATTCAAATGGAGAAGTGGAGCGCGATCGGCATCGTCCTAAAGCGATGAATTTTTTTAACAAACTCCCAGTTCCAGGGCCAGTTTCATTGGCTTAAGCTGTGTCATTTTTTTCTGTGTGCTTTCTGGCTGCGCACACTAAAGGTCCCGCGGCAGTTGAAAATCGTAAAGA
>CM060306.1:57322061-57327061 GCA_030674185.1 Monoplex corrugatus | reverse complement strand
ATATTCCTGATACATTCTCACTTTCTGCAAACAGATATTCCTGATACATTCTCACTTTCTGTGAACAGATATTCCTGATACATTCTCACTTTCTGCAAACAGATATTCCTGACACATTCTCACTTTCTGCAAACAGATATTCCTGATACATTCTCACTTTCTGTGAACAGATATTCCTGATACATTCTCACTTTCTGCAAACAGATACTCCTGATACATTCTCACTTTCTGCAAACAGATACTCCTGATACATTCTCACTTTCTGTGAACAGATATTCCTGATACATTCTCACTTTCTGCAAACAGATACTCCTGATACATTCTCACTTTCTGCAAACAGATACTCCTGATACATTCTCAGTTTCTGCGAACAGATACTCCTGATACATTCTCACTTTCTGCAAACAGATACTCCTGATACATTCTCAGTTTCTGCGAACAGATATTCCTGATACATTCTCAGTTTCTGCAAACAGATATTCCTGATACATTCTCAGTTTCTGCGAACAGATACTCCTGATACATTCTCACTTTCTGCAAACAGATATTCCTGATACATTCTCACTTTCTGCAAACAAATACTCCTGATACATTCTCAGTTTCTGCAAACAAATACTCCTGATACATTCTCAGTTTCTGCAAACAGATACTCCTGATACATTCTCACTTTCTGCAAACAGATACTCCTGATACATTCTCACTTTCTGCAAACAGATACTCCTGATACATTCTCACTTTCTGCAAACAAATACTCCTGATACATTCTCACTTTCTGCAAACAGATACTCCTGATACATTCTCACTTTCTGCAAACAGATACTCCTGATACATTCTCACTTTCTGCAAACAAATACTCCTGATACATTCTCACTTTCTGCAAACAAATACTCCTGATACATTCTCACTTTCTGCAAACAAATACTCCTGATACATTCTCAGTTTCTGCAAACAGATACTCCTGATACATTCTCACTTTCTGTGAACAGATATTCCTGATACATTCTCACTTTCTGCAAACAGATACTCCTGATACATTCTCAGTTTCTGCAAACAGATACTCCTGATACATTCTCACTTTCTGCAAACAGATATTCCTGATACATTCTCAGTTTCTGCAAACAGATACTCCTGATACATTCTCAGTTTCTGCAAACAGATATTCCTGATACATTCTCACTTTCTGCAAACAGATACTCCTGATACATTCTCACTTTCTGCAAACAGATATTCCTGATACATTCTCACTTTCTGCGAACAGATACTCCTGATACATTCTCAGATTCTGTTAAGTTGGATGGAAGAAGAGCGGAGAACTTCAGAAAGAAGAAGGGCAATCCTGTACTGTGATAGAGAAGAGGACAAACATGAGCATGGAGTGAACTTCCGCCGCAGAGCGAAACCATTCAACATCAGCGTAGCACAGACGCACGTTCGCACATCATCAGACCATGCCAATGACCACAGTGAAGCACTCTACGTCCAGTTTCAACTGGTCATTAACAAAATTGACATGAAAGGCATCTCCATCGTTCAAGGTGACTGGAACGCCAAGGTTGAAAGAGATGCCCAAGATGTTTGGAAGCATATATGTGGCCTTTACTGTAATGAGAATATCAACGATAAGGGGCAACTCCTGCTAGAATTCGCCAATAATAATGACTTTGTGTTTGTTTACTCTTTTGGTGAACGTAAAGTGTCCTGACAATAGACATAGCACTCCCCACACGGTCACTATCACAGCCAGAGTGGCCATATTTTGTGTGAAGAATCGAGCAGATCTGGCCTCAACAGGGTTGAAACCAGGACATATCCTAGAGCTTAATTTGTCATAATGATCTTAAAAGTATCATTGACAATTAACAACAGAATGAAATAACACCTATCTCAAATTTAGCCTTGACAAACTGAAAGGTCTTAGCAAAGCTGAACAAAACCAAGCGGCCATAAGAGGAAAATTCATTACACTACCACTGCTTGAAAAAACGCCTTGAAGTCCTCACAAACCATTTCATCCAAATGACGACTCAATCAGCAACAGAGATTTTAGAAATAAGCCGATGAAAATACAAACCATAAATTACAAGTAATATCTTGGGAAAGTCTGCCACTAGAAGGAACTTAAAACAGCAAAAGAAAACTCAGAAAATAGAAGAACACAGTGCTAAAAACTAGAAGATTGATCAAACCATGAAAAATGCAAAGAAAACCAGGATCAAAGAAAAATGTGAAAAATAACTTGACAAAAACGACACAAAAGAAAGCTGTTACGATTGCAAAAAGTTTGATCAAATAAACGTCAGCAGCACTGAAGATGAAGATGGCAGCTGTCTCACAAAGCAAAGACACCATGGAAAGGTGGACTGATTATTATTGCTCTGATCTGTACAACAAAAAGAGCAAGGAAGTTCCAGTTGTGCTTACAGTGCATAAATCATCAAATGAAGATTACTCCCAAATACCTCGTGAGGAAGTTGGAGCAGCAGTTAAAGTCGCTGAATGGTGGTAAGTCTGCAGGCATTGGCAACATCTGTGCTAAACTCTTGAAACATGGCGGAGAGGCATTAGCTGACATCTTGACTGCGGTCTACAAACATCTGGCACACGGGCGAGTGGCCCACTACATGGACCCAATTACTAATCGTTACATTTCCCGATGATGGAAATCCTCAACATTGCCAAAATTACAATACAATGCAATACAATACAATATTTTATTTATATAGCGCAAAATCTTGATAAAATCAAATCTAAGCGCTAAAACAGACACACACGCACGCACGCACACACACGCACGCACGCACACGCACGCACACACACGACACACACACACACACACACACACACACACACACACACACACACACACACACACACACACACACACGCACACGGCTATAAATGGGGAGAAAGAATAAAAGCAATGGAAAATTATAGAGAGCATATTATATACAATTATATATTACAATGCGATTTTACCGCATTCTCAGTTCTATCAGTTATACCTGCAAACGAATCCTCAAAATCATTCTGAATAGATTATGGTGGCAAGCAGATGCCATTATTTCTGGAGATCAAGCCGGGTTGTGCAAAGTGGTAGTACTATCAAACAAATCTGAATCTGCGTACTCTTTGTAAAAACACACCCAACACCAGAGGGAATTCTACCACGTCTTCGCAGACTTCAAGAAGGCATTTGACAGAGTCTGCCAAGAGGTATTATATGCCCTAATTAAGAAATATGACATCCAGCAAAAGTTAATCAACACTATCCAGTAACTGGACTCCAAAGCAACCAGTGTGGTACTTACACTACTAGAGACTGCTACTGGAGAGTGGTTCCATATTTTAATCGGAGATTTTCTGGGCTGCCTTCTGTCTCCCACGCTTTTCAACAATTTCGTGGAACGCATAATGGCTAACGCATTCTAAGATCATGTTAGCATAGTCGGTATTGGAAGAAGAACCCCTACAAACCTGTCTCAAAATGACACTAAAGGCTTGGCAGGCAGTGAATATAAAACTCACTAAACGTGTTAAAAGACTAGATGAAAGATCAGCATGGCATGGTATGAAAATCATCGCTGAGAAGAGGAAATTTATGGCCAGTCACATACATAATTGTCTATGGACTGAAGCTAGGAACTATTCGACAATTCACTAAGAAAGGTCCAAGCAAGAAATTATCTCAAGGGAAGCAAAGACGACATCAGCATTGCCCAGGCTGAAGCCTGTATGGAAGAACAAACACATCTCCATGCACTATTACATCAGGTTCTTACGTTCACTGGTATCTTAACTTACGACTTCTCTGATCTTGTTTCGTATCGATTATTTAACTCTTTGCTCTCTGGCTTGCCTGCTTCGTCTGTTGCATGCATGCCTCAAGTGTATTCAGAATTCTGCAGCCCATCTTTGCCCATTGTAAAAAGGAGGCATGACCATGTCACTCCCTTGCTTCACTCTCTCCACTGGCTGCCTTGTTTTTCAAAACAAAAATCATACACAATCAAAACATTAAGCTACAAGTGTATTAATGCTACTGCACCTATTTATCTTCGTCATCACCTCCGAATGTACAGCCGGGTCGACCTTTCCATTCTGTTTCTGATACAAGTTGTCTACAAATTCCTCGATACAAATATACCACAGCTGGAACAATCTTTCTCCGTCTATTTGACAGTCACAAACTGTGTCTTCCTTCAGGCCCAGCTTGAAGACAGACATTTTTTTACCCAGCAGTGGTTTTCCCCTCTACATGTTCACTCTTTAGCCTTACCGCCCTCCTGTCCTCCCCCCACCCCTCCAGTTTGAGAGTGCTTCGTGCCCTGGAGTTTTAATGATTGTTGGGTGATTGCTTTGGTGAATGATGAGAGCGCTCACTTTGGTTTGATTATTGTATCAAGAGTTGGAACCTTATAAATATTATTATCATTATTATTATCATTATCATTATTATTATTATTATTTTCATTATTATTATCATTATTATTATTATTATTATTGTTATTACTATTATTTCATTATCATTATTATTATATCATTATCAGTATTATTATTGTTATTATTACTATTATTATTATCATTCTTACATATGCACACACATATATGTAAGCATGTGTGGCACAAACTCCCCATTGCAGATTTGGAAAGACAAACCCAAGCTATAGAAATAAGATATTATCGCAAGATAGTGACCATCAGGCAGGTTGATCATATTAACAACGTGCAAGTGCACCAAACCAATAAGCAGCACGCTGGATTGTATGAAGATCTGCAGACATCGGTTAGGAGAAGGATAGTACGTTTGTATGGCTATGTAATACGATACAATAGTTTTGCTAAATCAATGCACTGGGGGAACTATTGAGGGAAAGAGACAGAGGGACAAACAAACAAACAAACAACAACAATAACAAACGAAAAACTGACATTACCGAATGGACAGACCGTTTGGAAAGTCGCAAGCTGCAGCACATAACGGACAGAGCCAGAGGAGTCTG
>CM060306.1:57309561-57312061 GCA_030674185.1 Monoplex corrugatus | reverse complement strand
TGCTCTGGAAGATGCTGGTGACAGTGAGAAACAATGGACAAAGTTGAGGAAATCGATAAATGAAGCTTGTGAGGAAATCCCTAGGGCAGATAGAAAAACAAAAAAGAGCTGGATGACTAATGAAATTTTGGGCTTGATGGAGGAAAGGAGGAAGGCAAAGAGAAACGAAGAGATCTACAGGAAGGTAAACAAGGAGATCAGGAATAGGTGCAATGAAGCTAAGGAAGCTTGGCTGAAAACAAAGTGCAAAGAAATGGAAGACCGACACAAAACGGATCCTCAGGGTATGTACAGACGAATTGAAGAAATTGTCCACAGGAAAATACATGCACATCAACTGGGTGCTTGAAATCGAAAGATGGCACGCTCATCATGGAAAAGGACAAAATATTAGATAGATGGGGAGAGTACATTAAAGACCTTTTTGAGGATGACAGAAACGAAGAACACATAAGAACTTTGAAGGACCACCCATAATGAAAGATGAAGTTAGAGCGGCACTGAAAAAGATGAAACCAGGAAAAGCCCCAGGACCAGACAACATTACTACAGAGATGATTGAAGCCCTGGATGAATTTGGCATAAAAAAATAACAGTCCTCTTAAATGAAATTTACGACACTGGAAAAATCCCGAAAGATATGTCAAAATCAATTTTCATTGCACTTCCAAAGAAGACAGGGGCTATAGAATGCGAACTCCATCGCACAATCAGTTTGAGGAGTCATGTAACAAAAATCCTGTTAAGAATAATCATGATGAGGATAAGGAATAGAATCAAAAGAGAAATAGCAGAAGAACAGTGTGGATCTGTGGAAGGGAAAAGAACTATTAATGCCATATAATCCTAAGAACTATCATAGAGATGTCAAATGAGATGAATAAAGATTTGTATTTATGCTTTGTTGACTACACCAAGGTTTTCGATCGGGTAAGACATGATGAATTGATCAACCAACTGGAGAGACTCAATGTTGATGGAAAAGATCTACGAATCATCAGAAATATGTACTGGGAACAAACAGCTGCAATGAGAATAGAAAACAATGTAAGCTCTTTCCAAAACATCAAAAGAGGAGTCAGACAGGGTTGTGTTTTGTCTCCAGATCTGTTTTCACTTTACAGCGAAAACATCACGAGTAACCTAGAAGAAGACCCTGGATTAAGGGTTGGAGGGAAAATGATAAACAACATTTGATACGCAGATGACACCGTGCTAATTGCAGAAAATGAAAGGGACCTACAAAACCTTGTGAATATACTAGAAAGAGAAAGCAAAGGTAAGGGGCTGGAACTAAACAGCAGGAAGACTGAAGTCATGGTGATAAGTAAAAAACATGAAATCACCTCATGCAAAATAACAACAAATGGCACAACCTTGACACAGGTTGATAAATTCAAATACACTGTACCTGGGAACGATCATTTCATTAGACGGCAGATGCACATTAGAAATAGCCGGCAGAATGGGCCAAGCCAAAACAGCGTTCGGGAAGATGACAGGCATTCTTACCAACAACTGCCTATCAATTAACATCAGGAAGAGAGTTCTTGAATGTTATATAGAACCAATACTGTTGTACGGATGTGAGGCGTGAACAGTCAACAAACAAAGCCAGAACAAGATTGAGGCAGCCGAGATGTGGTTTCTAAGAAGAATGTTGAGAGTTCCATGGACAGCAAAGAAAACAAACGAGACAGTCTTGATGGAGGCAGACATAAGTAGATCACTCATGAGGAAGATTAGGAAAAGACAGGCAATATTTATAGGCCATTTTATGAAGAAGGGGGATTTGGAGCACCTGGTCACAACGGGAAAGCTGGAGGGAAAGAGAGCACCGGGTAGACTCAGGGAGAAAATGCTGGACTGACTTGCACAGTGGCTGGGGACGAGGGGGGTGGGAGAGATGCTAGGGGCAACGAGAGATAGAGACAGATGGAAGTCCATGATCGCCAACGCCAATCGGCAGGGCACCTGATGATGATGATGATAGCAACAGCAAAAGAAAAATTCTCAGTAGATATCCATTTTATGAAAAGAAAGAGAATAGAGAAGAAGATCAAATGAAATACCAATTCAATGAAAACGAGATGAAAACACAATTGTGACACAATATGGGTGATTTATTGTCGAATATACAGGATAATGTTTTAAAAATTGCTGTATAGCTGTATCACTCGAATATTACGTTTGTGTCAGTCTTATGTTGTCGATGGCTTGGTCTGTCTGACTGGACAATGACTGTAATAGTTAAGGACTCAGCTGTATGTAGAACAGGGTCTGCTGGCTGTCAGAACACACCGATTCCTGATTGACAGTCCTTGGTACAGCTGACACATATAAAGGCTGATGGCCGTGGCGAGGCCGTTGATGCGGCAGCTTTCCTTCTCTCTCCTTTGTCTAACCATCTGCAGTAAGCCCGGTCTTTAGCAATGTTGTTATGTCGATATCCATCCTTGTCAAGTCAAAAGTCAACAATTGCCCTTTTCCTACCGAAGTT
>CM060306.1:57297061-57304561 GCA_030674185.1 Monoplex corrugatus | reverse complement strand
TCATAAGAATGCAAAACATCTGCTGTCTGACAGAAGAGGGACTGACATAGGCAGAACCCAAGGTCATATGATTTTGTGTTTTATTTATTTATTTTTTTAGGATCATCGCATTCAGGAAGGTTACCTTTGCGCTCACCTTTTTTTTTTTCGTCCCATTTTCTCTAATTCTACACCACCTTAATGGCCACAAAAGCTGGCACAGCTTTTTACAATGCGATGATGATGATGTGGATGAGGATGATAATCATGATGCTATGGAGTTCCATCTAGGATTGAGACTTGGTGACAGGGCTGTATACTATGCTTACTATCAAAATATATCATGGTGTCAACCAGGCCTGAGAAATACAGACAGCTGCGGTGCTGGTCAGAAGGTCTGAGCATCCATGAAGTGGATGAGACTCAACTGTGTGGTCCCAGTCTTCCCAATGAGCCCATAGCACACCCAACTCTGGGTAGGAGTCGGCTAGAGCCGAAAAATCCCACAATATTTGAAGGGACTGATGGGGATTCGAACCCACAATCTTCCAGTCATCAGTTCGTTGTGTTGACCACTACACCACAGCGACTGGTTAAGGCCATTTGATGTCTTCCCGTTTAGCGCCTGTGGAAGAACATGTGATTATGGGATTCGTCTTGTGTCCCACATGAAGACCTATACCAGGTGAGAAAAAACCAGCATGCCTATTCAACCGGTGACATGACGGGAGAGTCCCACCATCACATACAGATCATTACATCTTTTCCCTTAACATCCATTTGATCAAACAGAAGCGTGGTAAGACAGCAATGAATTTTAGAAAATGGCAATCAGTCGTCATTAGTTGTTAACTTCAGCATGTGTTCCTCACAATGGTTCCACGCGTTGGCTTTGTTGATAGGCCTGAAAATGTTGAAAACAGTTCATCCATTTCCGTTTTAGTCAACAAAACACAAACACACAGTTCTGCCTATTTGCTACCAAAGTTAACGACTTTCTGCATAAAGTCACTGATGCTCGAAGTGCCCCTGTTTTCGGTATCATTCTCATTTTCAGCTACATTGGATATTGTATATTGATGTTCTCTGTCACGCACATTTTCTTCGGCTAATTTATGTCACGCACACTTTCTTCAGTCACTGGCTTTGTCAATTTGATGAAGTATTCGTTACTAAAACGCTTATCACGCATGGTTCACCGTCACTGACGGTGGTTTTAATCAATACTGTAGAACAGCACCGCTGTTTAACGGACCATGTTTTACGTGCGAAGTCAGATAAACAACATGAGATGGAGGGAATGTCAAATACTATGTTTTAATCTGCCTGCTGTTGTCTGTCGATTCAAATATACTGGGTGCCATGGATAAAAATAGAAGAAGACAGTGACACAGACTTGTTACGAACGTGTTCATGCGCGATTCTTTATGCTTCAGCCCTTCTCCTGCCTCTGTTGATCTTGTACGGACATTTTTATTGACGTGTTAACATTGCCACCTTGGGCTTGTACAGCAGTAGTTGACCATCGGACGAAGGACAAAGACCGTTTGATTACTTCGACCCTCAATTTTTAAGGAGGAAATGGAAATTCCTGAAGCAGTGTTAAACTAATTTTCCAAACGGAAATCAGACAAGAAGGGCAACCTCTGGGAGATAGAAAACGAGAGAGACAGAGATAGAGAGAGAGAGAGAGAGAGAGAGGAGAGAGAGAGAGAGAGAGAGGAGAGAGAGAGAGAGAGGCAGACAGACAGACAGACAAACAGAAACAGAAACAGAGACAGAGACGGAGAAAGAGAGACAGAGAGAGAGACAGAGAGAGAGTGTGTGTGTGTGTATGTGTGTGTGATACGTGTACGTGTGTGTGTGTGTGGAGAGAGAGAGAGAGAGAGAGATAGAGGACAGAGAGAGAGAGAGAGAGATAGAGGACAGAGAGAGAGAGGGGAGAGAGAGTGAGAGAGAGAGAGAGGGGGGGGAGAGAGACGGAGGACAGACAGAGGAGAGAGAGAGAGAGAGAGAGAGAGAGAGAGGAGAGAGAGAGAGAGAGAGAGAGAGAGAGAGAGAGAGAGGAGAGAGAGAGAGAGAGAGAGAGAACTCGACTATCACGTTGTCGGTATTCTGATTTGCGTAGCAAAGGAAGATAAAGAAGGTAGCAAATTGAACCGTTCGCCATAAACACCGATCCGATGACATCTGAATGATACATTTCACCAACAAAGCCTCACTGATGTTTTTGTCTTTAATATTAGAAGAAGAGGATGGATTGTCAGAGGTAGGAGTAATATCATAAACCTATAGGCAATCAATCAACCAACCCAAACTGTCCCAGAGCCAAAAACAAAATACTGATGAAAAAAAGGGCAGATGAACGTGACAAAGAGACTTCTGTTTGATTGTTTGCTTGTTTGGACATTTTCCCCTAGTGGTGGGAAGGTAAGGAATGGGAGAGCGACTGTTTCGATTATTTCAAACACAGATTGTGCATTGAATATTTAAATTTTAAACGACGACAGCCTGGAATACTTTTAAGGACACCTTATATTTTGCGAAGCTGAGAACAGAACTGTCTGAAAAATAAAGGAAAAACCCATACTGTGCTAGGATTTGTTGAACTAGTTCTTGGACTGTACAAAAATAGCTCCTTCCCGGTTTTGTCGCCACTGTACTGATCTAAATTTGGCATTGTGTCGTCTGCAAACAAGCAAATGTCTCTTGGTGGTCGTCATTGTGATTCCAACCAGGAATACACGAAAATAGAATAAAAACGTATACCAAAAAAGGGCAGACGCTAAATTAATCAATGTGTTTCCTTATTGTCGTTCGTGTACGCTTGATTTCAATTGGCTGAAAATGTGCACCTGTTTTGTTTCATTAAATAAAGTACCCGTAGGGCCTGTCTACTGCACCAGACCAACCCAGCTCCGAATGATAAAATGGTCTTCGTCGATTCGACGAGAGAAGAGTGACAGAATGGTTCAGCGTTCGCCTGCCAATAACAAAACTCGAAGTTACAAGGTTCGCTCCCCGTAAAGGCCTCGACTATTCTCCTCAGGTTTACTAGAAAATCGACCTGAACGTCTAGTCCTTTGGAAGGGGACAAAAAACGAGTCGGACCCGTGTACCTTCTGGCTGCGCACGCTAAATATCCCACGGCAGTTGAACATCGTGAACAGCAGGGCAATGCCCGGTACCTTGGTCTAAAACAGTGGAGAGATAGGTTAATTCTCAGGTCCCACCCCTTGAAGACTAATTAGCCTTCTTGCCTTTCTAAAAATCTTGGTTAAAATAAACGTAAAGATGAATATGAATTTGAAGCGAGGGAGAGGGGATGGACGACGCCCTTGTTTTGCTTGCCCCGAGACAAGATGAGGTCTCTACCACCTCACTCCCCTACGATCCCAGGGTTATGGAACTATGTCGGTAAGATCTCAGGACCTGGCCAGCTCGTGGGTTTATGTGTAGGCTAAAGGCTTGTGCCGTGATCATTCTGAATCTTCTCCAACACATGGCACCTGTGATGGTAGTGCACATGGAATTCATTCCGAGCGCGGCGACATCATCTTGAGAAGCTGAAATTGATATTGATTTGACGGACGAACAACAACAATGTTATAAAATTTAGATTTCAAGAGACTTTCATTTTCATTCCTATCTTTATTTCTCTGTATGAAGTTTAAAAAAATCGTGATAACATTAAGATTAATGTGGATTTTTTTTATGCCCTCTCAATAAAATTCAAATTTCATCGCATATTCTTTCCTGCTTGCAAAACACTAAAGTGTCAATCGCATGCAAATTAACGCTTCTGGTATCAGGCGGTGAGGCGAGGTTCATTCTCCGTTTGCTGATGCGAGTCAATCATCAGGTTAATCTACACGAGTTGACATTGGCCATTGAAGCGAAAGATGATCAGGGTCTCCTGTGCTGCCGATGTGCCTCAACTGCAAATTAAAGACTGGTTTTAATTTCTGGTCCGTTTGCTAACCTCCTGTATTTATTTGCTTTATTTAGTTGCTGTTTTGTTGGATGAGAGAGAGAGCGAGAAAGAGAGGTGGAGGAGAGGGAGAGAGAGAGAGTGAGAGAGAGAGAGAGAGAGAGAGAGAGAGAGAGAGAAATAGACTGTACGTCAGACAGACAGAGATAACCAGACAGACAGACAGAAACACACACACACACACACACTCTCTCTCTCTCTCTCTCTCTCTCTCTCTCTCTCTCTCTCTCTCTCTCTCTCTCTCTCAGAGACAGAGACAGGGAGAGGAAAGAAGAAGAGGGAGAGAGACAGAGAGAAAGAGACGAAGCAGGGGACAGGGTGGGGGACTGAGAGTTGTTTCTTTCTCTTCCGCTGTTCTGATGTGTGTGTCGGGGGGGGGGGGGGGGGGGGCGTGCACACACACAAATCTGTGCTTGTTCATCGCATTTTACTCGATTTTAGTGATTTTTCTCGAACTGAAAAGAGATGAGACGTTTTCAATGACAGTAATGATCCCTAAATGATCACGAAAACAACAGACAGGTCAGACACTCACAAACTAATGAACAAACATATCAAAACTGTCTCAAGATAACAAAACAAAACAAAACAAAAAAAAACGAAATGCTTATGTATAGTTAAAGAAAATAAAATCAAATCATATCATTGCAAGAACTGTACTTCTGTCAGTTTGTTCGTTTATTCGTGTTGTTGATTTCGAACAAAAAACTATGCCACCCAGATTTCAAATGTGTGATGATTCTATAGCTCGACGGTTTTCTGCCAGAATGCTCTACTTGCCCCCTTTCCTTTTTTATGTTTTTTTTTTTTTTTTTTTTTTTTTTTTTGTCCTGTTGTTTTATACCAATTTGGTACGTAACCTTTGAAATATAATGGTCCAGCAGTGCTTTCTTTGCCGCATTCTGTGACCAGATAGGAAACAGATTATCTCATAAGCAATCGCCAAATCCTTATTGGTCTCTATATTTTTACTAGTACCTCCTAGACTTTGGCCTTTACCTATATTATGGTGATAGCTATACCTCTCCTTTCTTCCCAGACAGGAAAGAGGAAGAGGGAGGGGGGTGTTTCTCTGTCATGTAAGACGTGTGTGCTTGCGAGTGTGTGTGCGTGCGTGTGTGCATGCGCGCGCGCGTGCGTGTGTACGTGTGTGTGTGTGTGTGTGTGTGCATGATTATGTGAATATATATATACATGTGTGTACTGTATGTGTGTGTACACGAGTTTGTGTGCATGTATGTGTACGTGTGTGTGTTGTGTGTGTGTGTGTGTGTGTGTGTGTGTGTGTGTGTGTGTGTGTGTGTGTGTGTGTGTGTGTGTGTGTGTGTGTGTGTTAAAAGATGGAGAAAGGGGGAGAAAGAGAGAGAGGGGGAGAAAGAGAGAGAGGATAGAAAGAGAGAGAGAGGGAGAAAGAGAGAGAGGGAGAGGGAGAAAGAGAGAGAGAGAAAGAGAGAGGGAGAGAGAGAGAGGGGGCGGGTATGTGCAGGCTAAAGGTTTGTGTCATGATCATCATGCACATAGCACTTGTAATGTTCGTGCATGTGGAATTCATTCCGAGCGCTGAGACATCATCTTGAATAACTGAAACTAAAACTGTTCCCAGTCTGCTACAGAATAACAGAAATGGTTTGAACCCTAAACCCGAGCGACACAAGACTGTACATAGGCCATGCAGCACGCTTCTGTGACAATGCTCCCTTCTTTTCTAATTGGACCTTGTTATTTTCTTTTCTCAGATCTTCCTTCGTGACTGGCTTAAAGTAAAACCAGCATACCTTTATGATGTCATTTTGAAATCCTATTTTTCCTAACATTTCACGCTGAAGAAAGAATATAATGATGTCCTGTTTTACTATCCTAATAAGGGCATTTCTTTCCCTAACTGATTCAAGGTAAAATCATACTCCCTTTGTGACTGACTCACATTAAAACCTGTATGTTTTGATGATCTCATTTTAAAATCGTATTATTTCTTAACATCCCACGTTAATCTTTCTCCTGTTTTGATAATATTAAAGGTATTACTTTTCTAATTGGTTCAAATTCCTTTGGTGACTGGCTCACATTAGAACGCGTGTTTTTGTTTGTTTTGTTTGTTTTGAGGGAATTGATGATTTCATTTTTCAAATCCATTTTCTGATGATTTCATTTTCAAACCATATTCCAGAGCAGGATTGAGGCAGCCGAGATGTGGTTTCTGAGAGGAATGTTGAGAGTTCCATGGACAGCAAAGAAAACAAAGGAGAAAGTCTTGATGGAGGCAGACGCGAAAAGATCATTCATAATGAAGATTAGGACAAGACAGACAACATTTATGGGCCATTTTATGAGGAACAGGGAATTAAAGCACCTCTTGACAACAGGAAAACTAGAGAGAAAGAGAGCACCAGATAGACCCTGGGAGAAAATATTGGACGGACTTGCAGGGTGGCTGAGGACAAAGAGGGTGGAAATTGTGCTTGCGGCAACAAGGGATAGATACAAATGGAGGCTAGGGCCATGGTCGCCAACGCCATGCGGCAGAGCACTTGATGATGATGATGATGATTCTTTCCTAACATCCCATGTTAAATTAATTCCTGTTTCGCTAGTACTAAGACTATAACTCGTACTTTTCTAACTGATTTAAGGTAATGTCGTTCCATTTGAGACTACCTCATATGAAACACTGTATATTTTTTTGATGACCTCATTTTCAAATCATGTTCTTTACTAACGTCTTATGTTAAAAGATAACCATTTCCTGTTTTGGTCATATCAACGGTACATCTTTCCTAATCGATTGGAGGTAGAATCATATTCTTTCTGACAGCCATATTCATGTTTTATTTTTGAGTGATTCATTGAAACGGTCGTTCATTTCTGACGTGGTCATTTTGAAAACATTTTCCATCTGATTCACGTTAAAGTCAACATTGGTCCTAATTTATTCACCGTCGTTGAGCTCTGTATCAATAAGTCAGAACTCAAAACTTAAACCCATTTACTTGTCACAAATGCCTCACGACACAGACTGTTTATAAGAATCTAAATAAAGGACTAACATTTATTGAGTTTACATATGCCTTTATCAGCGTCAAATCAATGGCATTATAGATGAGTAAATAAGAATTCCATAGTTTTTCTTTCCAAATACAGGCAATTGCAGACATATTCTGTAGTACAAGTATGCAAAACATCATTAGTAAGCATAAGGGTGTCGTCTTGGAGTTGAGGTAAGGAACTGATCAAATATATACTAGTCACAACAATTAAGCACAGGTCCTTGGACACAGGGGGCTGATCCATTTCCTTCAGAAACATTATTTTCTTTTTGTTATGCGGCAAACCAGTGATGGAATCTCAAACAGCAGTGTTTGGGCGAGCCTTGTGGCAAACTTGTAGTGCGCATGGGGGTCTTGGTGACCTCGTTGCCGCGGGATATAAAAAAGTGCAAAGTTGCGGTAAATGTGCCTGTTTTGCAGTGAGCTTGCTGGCGACACAAGATGTGTAAAATGAAAAATTCGTTATACCGTGCAAGAGCAGTCTTT
>CM060306.1:57287061-57289561 GCA_030674185.1 Monoplex corrugatus | reverse complement strand
AACTCCATAGCATCATGATTATCATCTTTATCCCCATCATCATCATTGCATTGTAAAAACTGTGTCAGCTCCTGTGGCCATTAAGGTGGTGTAGAAAATGGGACGAAAAAAAAATGAAAGATAAAGAAAACGGTGAGCACGAAGGAAACCTTCGTAAGTGCAATGATTCTTAAAAAAATCCAGAAATGAGACGATGCCAAAAGGAGCCAGAATATAGCCCAGTAAGGCCACATAAGGCAATGGACAACGTGAGAAAATACGTCCAAAGAAGTCTAACTAGAATAGCATGTGGATTATGGTCTTTTGCCCTCGAACATAAGCCTTGTGAAGTGGAGGACATCAGATGACCCTGTGTGCCTGCTCTGCCAGGGCAAACAAACAGTGGAACATGTCCTGATCTCATACAAAATTAGCGTTAGGAAGGTACACATCGAGGTGATCAAGTGCTTCGAATACATGTAATTGCACACGTGATCAGTACTGCCAGTGGCGAAAGACGCTACCACAAGTTCCGACAACTTCCTACATAGCAGGTGGCAGCGAACAATGGCCTGGAAAAGCTGTGACAACGGGATAATGGAAGCGGGATCTCCTGTACAGAGCGAATGACCAGGACTGCACCGAAGATCTTCCAGAGTGGTAATAAAAAAAAAAAACACACACACACACGCACTCTCAGATATCATCAACAAGATTGTTATGAAAACGGATACACTACTCCATTCCCATTAGAAACGTGCTTGTCAAGCCAACAACTCGAAGACATCAGTTTCCAAGTCGAGGAGGTTGGGAGAGAAACGAGACTGGCAGGCACATCTATTTCTGGAAAGGAGAGGATCAGACCCTTATATGCAATAGCAGCAGAGGCTGAAGCGTGTTGCTGCTAGATCTGGACCAAGAGGAACAAAAGTGAACATCATAAAGCTTAACATTTACCTATGTACAGCACGTAATCAATAGCTATGTGATTAAGATATCCGTCACAAGAGTGACCTGGCCTTGAAATGCCCGACTATAAGACTTCGTTCGAGTTCGAATCCAGATGGAGAAAAAAAGTGGGAAAAATGTGACTGTAGAAGGGCATCGTGGAATCATGACTTGGATTCGGTTCAGCTCCTTAGAGAACGAGGGCTGACACGTTTGCTGAAGGGGAATTATCCTTTGTAGTCCAACTCTCTCTTGAATTACGTGATATTGTTTCTGTTGTCACAAGAGCTGATAATAATCATATCTTTTTTTATATCTAAAACATCTATGCTGAGTGTTCTCTTTTAAATCAGGTGCATCGAAGTATTATCACATTCGTAGAACTGATAATTCACATTCAATATTTTTGGACAGGCAGGATTATTTAACGGTTGCATTTTTTCTTTTTGGTAAAAAGGGAGACAAAGAGAAAATGAGAGAGACGGGTGAGGAGAGAAGAAGGAAGGATGTGAAGAGGAGAGAGAAAAACAGGGAGAAAGAGATGAGAAGAGAGGGAGAGGGAGGATAGAAAGAGAAGGGAGACAGAGGAAGGAGAGAGAGAAAAAGAGACAGAGAAGGAGAGAGAGAGAGAAAGAGAGAGAGAGAGAGAAAGAGGGTGACAGAGAGACAGAGAGAGACAGAGAGAAAAAGAGAGAGACACAGAGAAACAGAGACAAAGAGAGAGAGAGAGACAGACAGACAGACAGACAGACAGACAGACAGACACAGAGAGAGCCAATCAGCGAACATTGTCGTCATATTTCCTCTTCCTACCGCGAACATCTGACAACCTACTGACGTGTCTTTTGATGGTCGATTCGCAATTTCTGGTTGCCTGGATACTGGTTGCCTACAATCTTGTTGTCAAGTTGAGTGCCGATAGATGAGTAAGAAGATAGTGAAGCAAGAGGACGTATGGCAACAGAGCCACGGAAAACGCATGAAACAGAAAGAGAAGAGAGAGAGAGAGAGAGAGAGAGAGAGAGAGAGAGAGAGAGAGAGAGAGAGAGAGAGAGAGAGGCAGACAAACAAAGACAGACAGAAAAGCAATGGAGACAATGACAGAGGCGCAGAAACATAGACGGAGAGAAAACCAGGAATCAAAACTAAGAAAAATGTTCAAAAGCGCCCTAGTTGCATTTGAAGGGGTTTGTGTATATATTAAGCCTCATCATCATCATCATTAAGCCTACAAAGATTTAACAACAATGATAATATTGCAGTTCTGAAGAATACAAAGAAGTCAGTGGACTTATAGTCAATGTAAACTGATACATATACAGATGTATACATATACGTATACATACACATGTACATGTACATGCCTATACGTGGGTATAGCAGTCAAATGGATAAATGTTGGACTCTTGATCGGAAGATCCTGCATTCGATCCACTGTGACACCTCTGCCTAATGGGTAAAGGATGGAGATTTTTCTGAACTTTCCAGGTCAACCTGTGTGTGGACCTACCATTACCTAAAACCCTTTTGTGTCTATACACACAAAGAATATCAACTTTGCACATTAAAGTAA
>CM060306.1:57259561-57277061 GCA_030674185.1 Monoplex corrugatus | reverse complement strand
GTCTAGAGACAGCTCACTTGCCCTCTTGGGAAGAGGTCAGTTTTTCCACGAACAGACTTTATCAATTTCCGCAAACATGTTTCTCATCTAAAAGCTCTCGGTCTTTGTTTCCAAACTTGCAAAGGCTTTATCTCGATTATAACATGATCAGCTGCATTGCTGATCCTGTATGTTTGCCCAAACTACAATACTTGTCAATAAACTTTAACAGATTTGAGTACTTGGTAACAGATACTTTCTCACGAGCTCGTTTCCCCAAACTGAAAATATTAAACATAATAGAAATGGAGAACAAAATACTTAAAATGCAGCATCATTTTATTAACAACTCTCAAGTTAGGGAGATCAATTTCATACTGAATTATATAGACTTTTCCTCCAAGGATGTCGTCGACATTCATGCCTTTGGGGGTTGTACCGGCGTGGACACGCTAACGCTGAGTAAAAACAGCTTTCAAGGTGTCAGTGATGAGCGTTTCCACCATCTTCTCCACCCCATGCGTCATTCCCTCAGAGTGCTAAATCTTGGCCATACGTCTATTCAGCGAGTATCGACAAAGACTTTCAGCAAGTTGAACCTCACAAAACTGGACCTGTATGAGAACTCTGTGTCATTCATCCCGGATGGGACTTTTGATTCTTTGGTGTTTTTGAAGAATTTAACCTTAGACGAAAACCAGATTAGTGTCATCTCTCAAACTACATTCGGCCCACACCTGCAGAACAAGTAAGTGAAAGTTATGGTGCTTACTTAATTTTTGCCCAAGGCACTTTTTTTTATCATTCGCTCTTCCTCCGTACCCTCCCCCCCCCTCTCTCTGTCTGTCTGTCTGTCTGTCTGCTGTCTGTCTCTTTCTTTATCTCTCTCTCTCTCTCTCTCTCTCTCTCTCTCTCTCTCTTCCCTCTCTTGTCTCTCTCTGTCTCTCTCTGTCTCTCTCTCTGTCTCTCTCTCTGTCTCTCTCTCTCTCTCTCTCTCTTTCTTGTCCATGCACATTGTTGTGAACTACTGTGGTGGAGGTGGTAATGGCAGTAGCAGTAGTGGTAGTAGCAGTAGTGGTAGCAGCAGTATGTAGTGGTAGTAGCAGTAGTAATAATAGTGGTAATGCCAGTAGTATTAGAATCAGTTGTAGTAATATCAATAGCAGTAACACTAAGAACATCGTAGTGGTAGTAATCACCACTACCATCATCATTACAACCACCGCCACTACTGCCATCAGTTCAGATCATTTCAGTACTTCTTTATCAATCCACATATGGAAATTTGTTACGGGCGTATTCAGCACCCGCATTATCATCACGTATGTCAGTCTCATAGTTACTGAAACACATATCCCAAATCCATCATAAAACATACATACCAACAAAAAAAAATGTCTCAACACATCAAACCATCTACAAAACACAGCAACCAATAATCATGGCATATGCCATAATTCCCTGCATGACATATCAAATGTTCCAAATCCTGTCTATCACCCCTACCCAATACCCCTCACCCTCCCACCACACGCAATAAAAACACACAAACATGAAATCACAGGGTAAGAAAATAGGTTTGAACAGATGTGTGTGATCTGTTAGAATCGTTTTCAGTCTGTCTATCATCTTCTTTCTGTACGTCTTCAAATGTGTCCTGTTTCTTTCTCTCCTCTTCATCTGTTTTTGTAATCATCTTTTCCAGCCTTTCCCTATCACATTATTTACACATGAACCCAGCCAAATTCAAGATACTGCATATGGTGGATGTATAAGATATCTGACATAGTCTTCTGCAAACTTTGAAAGATTTTAATTTTCTGAGGCAATGCATTTGTGACCTGCCACCACAGAATCAGTCTTAACTAGCAATTGGGGCTTTTTGAGATATATATATCACTCGAAAGTGGACATTCTGCTGATTATTTTGGTACTTGAATAAAGCTTGTACTAAAAAAATGTAGAAGTTATGTATGTTTAAAGTCATTAAGTTATATGACGGCCATTTTGAGAAAACGGCCTCTAAAGTTTTTATGTACTCTCCTGTACATTTTCCTTCAATTTCTTTATTTGGTGGCTTTGACCCAGTTTGTTTCTAATTTTAGCTGTCATTATATGGAAGGTGCACCAAAGAGCTTTCTGTCAGTATATCTCATGTGGGGGTACTGTACAGGTTACGGTTCGTAATAAGAGACAAAAATAGGTTCTTTTGGTAGGAAATTGCGTTCATTCTGCGGCGATCAGTGCATTAAAATACCATTTTAAGTTGATTAATAATATTTTTTAAAGAAAAATATTTCTGTGGGGGATAGATAATAGTCTACAGAAATCAATTTTGTGAAAAGTCAAAACACCCCAGATAGACCCTCAGTCATCTTTTCAGCTCCTAGTGCTGTTCAACTGACTGCGAGTTAAGACTGATTTCGTGGTGGGAGGTCACATTTGTTTGTTTGTTGTTGTTTTTACACAGAAATGCAGTTCAATTTCTGGTCCAAAACAACTTGTCAAAAGTCATACTATAGATGTATCTGCCAACCTGTTCATCTCACTATGAAAAATAACTTCAGTTGTAAAAGATTTTATCATTCCCATAACATGCCTCTGTCAGAAATGATCCTCGTGACACAAGCGCTCATGAGGACGTGTTGAACGGATGTAAGAGTAAAGACTGGGTCGACTGTGAACAAATTTACATATGGACAAAACGATAAGTCACCACCACACTGATCCTTAAAGCCAGGACTGACCGCTATTGTTATCTTATATCGAACAGCAACTTTTCTCAGCAGTTGTTTATCATGTGTGGCAGTCTTTGCTGTCCTCAAAAGTCGTCCACCTGCCCATTTAATACCTATGATTTCAACTGCCTGGTGTATTTTGTGGCTTCTATCCGATATTCGCTCTGACCTTTCGATATTTGATACTCCTCCTCATCATCATCATCATCACCAGGTGCCTTGCCACATGGCGTTGGTGATCATGGCTTTCCATCTCTTTCTATCTCCTGTTGCCTCAAGCACCTCTTCCACCCTCTTTGTCTTCAGCCACTCTGCAAGTCGTCCAATATCTTCTTCCTGGGTCTACCCTGTGCTCTCATTTCCCTCCAGCTTTCCCGTTGTGACCAGGTGTTCCAATTCCCCTTTCCTCATAAAATGGCCTATAAATGTTGCCTGTCTTTTCCTAATCTTCCTTATGAATGATCTACTTGTGTCTGCCTCCATCAAGACTGTCTCGTTTGTTTTCTTTGCTGTCCATATAACTCTCAACATTCTTCTGAGAAACCACATCTCGGCTGCCTCAATCTTGCTCTGGGTTTGCTTGTTGACTGTCCACGCCTCGCAACCGTACAAAAGTATTGGTTCTACATAACATTTAAGAACTCTCTTCCTGATGTTAATTGATAGGCATTTGTTGGTAAGAATGCTTCTCATCTTCTTGAATGTTGTTTTGGCTTGGCGAATTCTGCTGGCTATTTCTGATGTGCATCTGCCGTCTGGTGAAATGATCGTTCCCAGATATTTATCAACCTGTCTCAAGGTTGTGCCGTTTGTTGTTATTTTGCATGAGGGTATTTCATGTTTTTTACTGATCACCATGACTTCAGTCTTCCTGCTGTTTAGTTCCAACCCTTTCCAACACTTTCTGCAATTAGTACGGTGTCTTCTGCGTATCGAATGTTGTTTATCATTTTTCCCCCAACCTTTAATCCAGGGTCTTCCTCTAGGTTTCTCATGATGTTTTGGCTGTAAAGTGAAAACAGATCTGGTGACAAAACACAACCCTGTCTGACTCCTCTTTTGATGTGTTGGAAAGAGCTTATATATTTTTTTTATTCTCATTGCAGGTGTTAGTTCCCAATACATATTTCTGATTGAGTCTTTCTAGTTGGTTGATCAATTCTTCATGTCTTACCTGATCGAAAGCCTTGATATAATCAACAAAGCATAGATATAAATTCTTGTTCATCTCGATTGACCTCTCTATGTTAGTTCGTAGGATGTATATGGCATTGATAGTTCCTTTCCCTTTCACAAATCCACACTGTTCATCTGCTATTTCTTTTTTGATTCTATTCCTTGTCCTCATCATGATTATTCTTAATGGGATCTTGGTTACATGACTCATCAAACTTATTGTGCGATGGAGTTCGCATTCTATAGCCTCTGTCTTCTTTGGAAGTGCAATGAAAATTGATTTTGACATATCTTTGGGGATTTTTTCAGTGTCGTAAATTTTGTTTAGGAGGACTGTAATTTTTTCTATACCGAATTCCTCGAGGGCTTCAATCATCTCTATAGTAATGTTGTCTGGTCCTAGGGCTTTTCCTGGTTTCATCTTTTTCAATGCTGCTCTGAATTCATCTTTCATTATAGGCAGTCCTTCAAAGTTCTTTCTTATAATATGTTCTACATTTCTGTCATCTTCATAAAGGTCTTTAATGTACTCCCCCCATCTGTCTAAAATTTTGTCTTTTTCCATGAGCAGCATGCCATCTTTCGATTTTAAGCAACCAGTTGATGTGCATGTATTTTTCCTGTGGACAATATCTATGGGTATTTCAGGTTCAGCACTTGCATGGTTTAAATCTTACCTCAGTAACAAAAAGCAAACTTTTTTCAATAAGCATAGACGAAAGTGTGCTGACGTATAGTTAGGTGTTCCACAAGGCTCAGTCCTTGGCCCCACTTTGCATTACATTACCTATTTCTGTGTTGATCAAAATTCATTCAGTCTCCATTCACTTACAGATACGCAACTGCCTGGGTCATGGAGAACTTTATCTGAGGAATTAAAAAGACAGATATGACTCAGAGCAAACTTAAACTGATTGATACAAAAACAAAAACAAGAAAACAGAAGCTCCCCTTATCAAACCAAAAAGAAGATATTCTTCTGTACTCACACAGACAATTTGCATGTTATAGCAGTGTAAGCATTGCATCGTCACCTTCAGCTAGAGACGAAGGCTTTCCGATCTCCGACGATATGCCACTCGAGCCTGAATTTTCCAAAACCTGTTGCTCAGCCTATGTGGAACTTTGCAGCATCATTGTTATCTGCCCAAACCTGACCACTCACGCAGCAATTTTTCATTTTTCAATTTTCCCAATATAACATTTCTGCGCTATGAATTTCATATGCAATAACGCCAGAGATGCCATGTGATGGATAAGAGCCAAAATGATCATGGTATAAACCATATTAAAAAAAAAAAGGTTAAAGGTCCCATGGTCAATATGGCCGTAGGGGCGGTGAACTGTTAAAGATTCACCGTGTCTAGGGCACGGCATTATGAAAGGCGGAGCCCATCCCTCTCCTTTCGCCGCCTTTTTAAACCTCCCCCGACCGAAGTCAGGTACCCATTCACTGCTGGGTGGACAGAGGGAGTTTTCAGGCCGGAAAATCGAACCAGCGTTTAGCGGATTCGAACCACCGACCTTCCGCACCGCAGACGAGCGCTCTAACCACTCGACTACAGCCCCCCCCCCCCCCCCCCATAAACCATATGCCTGCGCGTAAATCCTGTGCACTAGCAAAATACTGCTATGTGTCTATTTTCTATCTAAAGTAGACTTTTGCACTTCTGTCCTGTCTGGCTACCCACTTACATTCTTGCCACAAACTTCAAAAGGTTCAACATTCTGGTACGTTCTTGCTAAACTTAAAAGGTTCTATATTCTGGTGCAAAACTTGTTTAATTAAAGGTTGCACATATGCCCATGATCAGCCCCTTCTTACAAACTTCATTGGCTCCCGATCCAAGTGCAGGTAGATTTCAAGCTCTCAACTCTCTGTTATATTTTCTTCTCCAAAACCACCCTGCCTCATCATCACCATGTGCCCTGCCACATGGTGTTGGCAATCATGGCCTTCTGTATGCATCTGTCCCTTGTTGCTGCAAACAATCTTCCACCCTCTCTGTCCTCAGCCACTCAGCAAGTCAATCCAGTATTTTTCCATGGGTCTACCTGGTGCCCTCTTTCCCTCTAGCTTTCCTGTTGTGACCAGTGCTCTAATTCCCTTTTCCTCATAAAATGGCCTGTCATTTCCATACTTGCCTTATGAATGTTCCTTTTGGTCTGCCTCCATCAAGACTGTCTCGTTTGTTTTCTTTGCTGTCCATGGAACTGTCATAATTCTCCTTAGAAATCATATTTGGCTACCTCAATCTTGTTCTGGCTTTGCTTAATGACTGTCCAGCCTCACAACCGTGTATATAAGATTATCGGTTCTATATAATGTCCAAGAACTCTCTTCCTGATGTTAATTGGTAGGCATTTGTTGGCTAGATTGCTTTTCATTTTATGAATACTTTTTTGCTTGGCGATTCTGCCGGCTATTTCTGATGTACATCTGCCGTCTGGTGAGATTCCCAGATATTCAAACTTATTAACCTGTCTCAAGGTGTGCCATTTGCTATTGTTTTGTATGAAGGGATTTCATATTTTTAACTGATTACCATGATTTCAATCTTCTTGCTATTTAGCTCCAACCCTTTACTTTTTCTTTCTATTTCTCTTTGATTCACAAGGGTTTTGTAGGTCCCTTTCATTTTCTGTAATTAGAAAGGTGTCATCTGCGTAACGAATGTTGTTTATCATTTTTCCTCCAACCTTTAATCCAGGTTTCTCATGATGTTTTGGTTGTAAAGTGAAAACAGATCTGGTGACAAAACACAACCTTTCCTGACTCCTCTTTTGATATTTTAGAAAGAGCTTATGCCGTTTTCTATTCTCATTGCAGCTGTTTGTTCCCAATACATATTTCTGATTATTTGTAGATATTTTTTTATCAATACTGAGTCTTTCTAGTTGTTTGATCAGTTCTTCATGTCTTACCCGATCGAAAGACTTGGTATAATCAACAAAGCATAAATATAAATCTTTATTCATCTCGATTGACCTCTCTATGATAGTTCGTAGGATGTATATGGCATTAATAGTTCGTAGGATGTATATGGCATTAATAGTTCCTTTCCCTTCCACAAATCCACACTCTTCATCTGCTATTTCTCTTCTGATTCTATTTCTTGTCCTCATCATTATTATTCTTAACAGGATTTTTGTTACATGACTCATCAAACTGATTTTTGCGATGGAGTTCGCATTCTATAGCCTCTGTCTTCTTTGGAAGTGCAATGAAAATTGATTTTGACATATCTTTGGGGATTTTTCGAGTGACATAAATTTCATTTAGGAGGACTGTGATTTTTTCAATACCAAATTCCTCCAGGGCTTCAATCATCTCTGTAGTAATATTGTCTGGTCCTGGGGCTTTTCCTGGTTTCATCTTTTTCAGTACTGCTCTAACTTCATCTTTCACTATGGGTGGTCCTTCAACGTTCTTTCATATATTGTGTTCTTCGTTTCTGTCATCTTCAAAAAGGTCTTTAGCGTACTCTCCCCATCTATCTAATATTTGTCGTTTTCCATGATAAGTGTACCATCTTTCGATTTTAAGCAACCAGTTGTTGTGCATGTCTTTTTCCTGTGGACGATTTCTTAAATTCGTCTGTACATATCCTGAAGATCCGTTTTGTGTCGGTCTTCTATTTCTTTGCATTTTGTTTTCAGCGAAGCTTCTTAGCTTCTTTGCACCTATTCCTGGTTTCTTTGTTTATCTTCCTGTATATTTCCTCCTTTCCCTTTGCCTTCCTCCGTTATTCCATCAAACCTAGAATATCTTTTGTCATCCAGTTCTTTTTCTGTCTTCTCTAGTGATTTCTTCACAAGCTATATTTATCGAGTTTCTCAACTTTGTCCGCTGTTCCTTACTGTCACCAACGTCTTCGAGAGCACTGACTTTGTTTTGAACATGTACGTCATTTTTTCTTGTATCATCTGTCTTTAAGAGTCCAAGATTTAGTTTGATGTTGCTTTTTGTCTGTTTCCTTTTCCTTAATTTCAGCCTAAATATTCCCATTACATGATTGTGGTCACTGTTGCAGTCTGCGCCTGGTAGTGTTTTAGCTGTCAGCAAAGGATTTGTAAATCTGTTATTGATCAGGATGTAGTCAATCTGATTATTTTGGTATTAGACCGACTCCAGCGAATCCAAAACAATGCTGCTAGGCTCGTCTGTAAAGCTTCTAGATCTGAACATATCACTCCTCTTCTTCGCTCTCTCCATTGGCTTCCTGTACCTGATCGTATATCGTACAAAGTATCTACTTTGACCTTTTCTGCTGTTTGTGGTTCTGGCCCAGAATATCTTTCTGAACTACTCCCAGTGTATACTCCATCCCGCCAACTGCGTTCCTCTTCTGACACTCGACTTCTCGCGATACCATCTGCAAGAACTAAGACTTATGGTGAAAGGTCCTTCTCTTTCCAAGGTCCCAAAATATGGAACAAACTCCCTGGCAGCCTTCGTCACTCTGACTCCCTCGTCTCTTTCAAATCTGGTCTAAAGTCACATCTCTTCTCGAAGAGCTCGGATACGACTTAACAGAAGACATGTCTGTGAGTCACTATCACATGTGCATAAGCGAGTGTGTGCATGCATGTCAGTGTGTATGTGGGGGGGAGGAGGGGGGATAAATGTAGCTGTGTGCACGTGCGTGTATATTGTGTGAGTGGAAAACTTGGACATTGCTTAGTCTGTTAGTGACCGTACTTAGAATGTGTGTAAGTAAGTGGGAATGTATTTTATGTGCTTGTGTGTATAGGATGCTGACGTATGTGCGCATGTTAAACACGGTATTTTGTATCGGTTTGCTACCCTCTGTTGTCTAATGACTAGAGTGTTTGTGTCGATTTTGTAATGTAATACTATTTTGTATGTTATTGCTCATGTCATGTTTCTTTTTGGTCTACAATGCCATGTCTATGTCCACGTAATGTGCTACAATTATGTATAGATCTAGCATCGATTTGTGAAGCACCTTGAGCAGTTTGTCTGGATAGTGTGCTCAAAAAGTACCCATTATTATTATTATTATTATTATTATTATTATTATTATTATTATTATTATTATCTCCTGGACACATCCACATCCATTTTCTTCTATTAGGCTGCTCAAACCAGGTGTTTCCTAATGTGAACTAATTCATCTGTGCCCATTCTACAAAGTTCCCTTCCCTTTCATTTTGTGTACCAAGGCCATGAGGTCCAACTATATCCTCCATCCTATCCTGTCCCACTTTAGCATTAAAATCCCCCATTATTATTGTAACTTCTTGTGATTTACTTTGAGCCTTGGCCATCTCTAGTACTTCGTAGGAGTTGTCAATTTCGTCCTAAGAACTTGCAGATGTTGGTGCATACACCTGAAAGAGGTTGATATCAAATGGTTTGCCATCCAATTTAACCAGCAAAACTCTGTCGGACTCAGCCCAGTATCCATTAACTGATTTTGATTTGTCCCTGTCAGTTATGATTCCTACTCCTCTTTCATGTGTGTTTCGATCAGGATATAATATTGTATGCTGTCCTGATGTTATCATGCCTGCCCCCTTCCACCTCACTTTCCCTAGTCCTGAAATACTACATGTACTGTTAAGCCTATCCATCTCCGTTTTGACAGTCTCTAACTTTCCTCCCTGCAGCAACGTCCTCACATTTCATGTTGCGATTTTGTTTGTTTGTTTTGTTTTAATAGATTTATGCTGATGATCTGGTGTCACCTGCGCAGCATGGCGGTCCCTATTTACGTTGTTATCCTCATTTTTTTGTTTTGTTTTGTTTTGTCTGGTCATAAATTTTCTTGGGAAAGTACGATGGTGGTTTCCCGTTGCCTTCAATCGGTTTTTGTACGGTCTCTCCGATAGCCTTTGTCATTCCCACAACAACCTACAAGGCAGTAGGGGTGGGGGTTTTTCAGGATTTACTCTCGTAGCCATATTCTCTCCCCTGCCTGTATTTCTGATATCCTCACCGTTTGACAGTCTTTTTAGATAGCTGCGGTTATTATGAGATAAACGCATAGTGTACGTTCCTTATGTATAGACTAAGACTTTTGGCTAAAGTTAATTTTCTTTCTTTACATCTCAACAGTAAAACACGCTCCTTTCAAATTTCTTTGTTTGCATTTTTTTGTTATCCCGTTTGCAGTTTTTATCCTGTTTTAAGAGACTTTTAAAAACTTCTTTTCAAACATTTTTACTAACAGTATTAGGCGCACTGTCTGCGTTGTACTCGTGCGATTGGTTGTATGTAGTAATGCTATTTGTGCGCACACACACACACACACACACACACACACACACACACACGTACGCACGCACGCGCACACACACAACAACACACACACACACACACCACACACACACACACACACACACACACACACACACACACACACACACGACGACACTGCAGCTACAGGCACTCTACTCCAACATTCACACTATTACGATTGTTCAGTATAATATCATTTTGATTATATGTACCTGATTAAAGGTAAAGTCTGATGTTAATTTTTTTCTTGTTTCTGTACTATCAGTCTGGAGTACTTAAATCTGAGCCGCAATCCGTTCTACTGTTCCTGCGACATCCTGTGGTTCCAGAGGTGGATGAAGAATAATCCTGGCGTGTTTAGACACGTCGACATTGCGATGGTACCAGTGCCACAACCATAACAACCTGTCTGTGACAGAATTCGTCCTCAATGACCAGGTACTGGTAGTAAGCCGCATAGAGGCCAAGGCTTAGGGATACAAGACGTCTAGATTTAGAAACATTGTAAATGTGAACATTATTTTAATTTTACGTATTATTTCGCAAAACACGCAAACGATGTTCACATTCAGAATGCTTTTAGGAGACAGAATCTTTTTTAAGCATCTGATCCAGTGTCTGGCGTAGAGGTAAAACTCTCGCCTTTCGATCTGACTGCATGAGTTCGAATCTGCTACGAGACAAAATTTTGAAAAAAAAAACAAGCCTTGCTGTGAATGGGTAGCTGTCTCTGTTCAGATTTGCGGAAGGTAAAGTAACGAGGAAATGGAGATGGGTACCGCCCTCATAGGCCTAATGCTGGCTTAGAGAAATGGTGAAACCTCTACCACTTCACTCAGTTATGGTCTCAGGAATATAGCAAAAGTCTTTACTTTCACCTAGCAGGGAGAGATTTTTATAATGATGGTGACTATGATGAAGATCGGAATGATAATGCTGATGATACTGCATGATGAGAATGATGGTATGCTTAAATCAGCGTGGGTTAAAAAAAGTGCACATTGATACACTAATATATAAGATAGATAATCATAAAGCAGCCTTCCATAACCTGCAGCCTTCCATAAGCTGCAGCATGAACCTACATAGCATAAGGCAGACTGAAGATGATGTGATTAGTATATAACGGACTACTGCTAGGAGGTTCTAGGTGCGAAACGCCAGTTGTCCAAAATCTTATTGCGGGATTTTTCTGCCTTGGTTGGCCCCTACCCGAAGCAGAACGTGTCATGGGATCGTAAAAAAGATTGGAACCACAGAGTCTAGTATCATTTATTTTAATGATAAGTCATTGATCAACACCGTAGGTGTCTGTATCTTTTTGCTCGGGCCTGGCTGAAGTCAAGATATCTTATTAAAGTGAGCTTAGTGTACATCCCTATGACAAAATCCTAATTCAAAATGGAACTTGATAGCATCATCACTACATCATCATTATCGTCGCCATTTTCAGCATCAAAGCATTGTGAAAAATGTGACCTCATGTCAATAGGTGAAAAGTATATGGGAGAACCGTAAAAAGCTGCGTGATGTAGCAACACAGGAGAAACGCAGAAGACAGCTAGGAAAACATAGGACAGAAGGAAAATACCATTGCGCTTAAGCGCAAAACACAAAGTTTTGAGTGGAACGTACAACTTGAAATCATTAAAAGCATATGTCTTGAGGGAAGTAAAATATATTATCATTATGTGATCAAAGTTATCATGAATCTGACTTCAGACTGCTAGGCTGTGGGTTCAGTCTCATGAAACAAACTGTTCGTGGGACTGGCTTCTGCCCAGATGTCAGCATACTTACATGTATGAACTGAATGGGAAGGTTAGGATCATATAAAGTAAGGAAGCGTCGTTCAGTGTTTCTCAAATTTTCTGAGAAATACCGCAAGCATCTGCATCTCTCAAGCCTTCTTCTTTGGAGTATATTTGGTGGATTACGTTGATTGGTTTTTGCCTTGTATTAAATTCCTTCATTGTGGCCCACAGTGCCTGCTGCCAGACTCTTTCAAACACTTTTTGAAGTCCATGCAAACGAGGTAGAACTCTCTCTGGTGTTCAAAATACGCAGATTAAGATTATGTGCGATTGTAGTTCTGCCCTTGCGGAATCTGGCCTGTTATTCAGCAAAAGATAGTATCTGCTTGTAGCTGGAATTCATTTGAATGATTTTAATCATTACTTTGCTGTCATGATACTTCGCTGTCATGGCTGATCAAACTAATAGTGCTGTAGTTTTGGCAGTGCTTGAAATTTCCTTTCTTGGGAAGGATGACGATTGTTGATGGGATCCGTGGTGTGGGCTACTCGCCTGTGTGCCCGATTTCGCTGCAGATGACAGTATGGAATTAGTGAAGCTTCTCTGCCACGTTTTAACAGTTCTGCAGGGACACGTCAATGCCTGCAGCCTTACCACATTTCGTCGACTTCACTGCTGTCACAACTTCCTCACAGAGTATTGGGAAATCATCTTCATATGATTATCATGTACTGCTAGCATACTTGGATCTACTCTGCTCTGTTAAATGCACAGTATTGAGTCCACCATTTATGGTGTCTGTTCCCTGTGTGAGTCAGTTTGCCGTCTTTGTCCTAAATAGTGCTGACTGTGCTTTGGGTTTTGTTTTTGTTTTTGTTTTGTTCGTTTCTTTGTTTTTTGTTTTGGTTTTGCTTTGTTTTGGTTTTTTGTTTGTTCATTTGTTGTTTGTTTGTTTGTTGTTGTTGGGTTTGTTTGTTTGTTTGGGGGTTTTTTGGGGGGAGAGGGAAGGTGTCAAGTCGTTTAAAGTCTCTAAAGCTTTCTTTGTGTTGTTAATGTCAAGGTTTTTCTCAATGTTTTCATTGTTCTGTGATCCAGCTTTAGTTTGCATTCCTCATTTCTTGATCATTCTTCTTGTTTTACGGCACTGTACAACTTTTTCCTGTCTCAATTTTCTTTTGTATTTTAAGATCTCTTTAGTGTCACAGGTCACCAAGATAGTACTTGTCATTCATGCCTTGGATTTCTATCGGCTTATCCTAAGATCTCTGTTATGTTTCAGTCTTCAGTTGGATGATATTGTTTGCCAAGCTTGAGAATCGTTTTGAGCAGTGGTGTTGGGGTGACTTTTTCTCCTATGACCGCTGGAATTGCTCAGCGATGTCATAATCTTTCAGTTTATAAAAACGGATTTTGAGACGGATGTTTTTCATTTTCCTGATGTTTTTCAACTGTAGTTTGAAGTTTATTATGACAAGATCATAGTGACTACCACGGTCACCTTCTGGAAACGTCCTTGTTTTAGTCCTGTCGATACCAGAACTGCTTTGGTTCTTCACTAGAATATAATCTATTTGGGTGTGATACTGACCATTTGGAGAGTGGCACAACCCTCGTCAGGATGCTTAAAGTTCACTAACAGCATTAGCAGAACGATTATATCGCTGGCGAAATCTAGCAGTCGTCATTTCCTGTCATTGGTACTGTCGTTAAAGTATGGGCCACTGAAAGTCCTCTGGTCCTCTTGAGCATCTACGCCAATCTCGGTTTTCCAGTCAACCTGAACAATGACGATGTCTTCCTTGAAAAATTTTATGACGACCATTTCAAGCTGGGTGTAGAATTTCTCAGTCTGGTCATCGTCATAATCTAATGTTTGAGCATACGTTTGCACATGACGTTGAATGGTTTCGCTCTCAGGAGGATAATCATGATCCTGCTAAAAACAAAGCAGCATCCAAGTAGAATGGTTCTGATGTTTTTCTGTTGACAAAAAGCTCATTCCATGCAGATTTTTGTCCTCTTATACACTACAGTATTGGCATACGTTGAGACCGTTGTGGCAACTCTCTGGATACAGCAGCGGACAGGACAGTCCATTTTTGTCTTTGAGGCATAGTAACATGCAGTCTAGACGTATTGGGATTGGTCATGTCTTTGTTATTAGTCACACAGCTCTTCTCTGTCGACTCAGCGAAGGCATCCATCCAGAGTGTTCTTAAGGATGGTATTAGCGGACTATGGCTGGTAACGTGACCAAATCATTCCACTTTGATATATCGTTTCACAGCTGCCGGAAGTGGCTTCTATGGGCCCACCAATGTGTGGATTGGTTCCGTAGGAACACACTGGCCTCATGATTGAGGAAATATATACACAACAGTTTCCTCATGCACTTGTTTTGGATGTCAACGGCCTGTATTATCTTATCTGTAAGCAAGCAATGTCTAAATTTCACGCCTGTAAAGGAGGGTTCGGCGTATTTCAGGCCGGTACCTCAACCACTGGGCCACACACTCCAATGTCTGCATGGGCTTGGCCCTGGTCGTTGATAGGTGTCAATAAAATTTGCAATGTAAATTTCACGCCTGTAGAGGAGTATGGAAACTTAACCCTTTGACCCCCGCACCCTGTCCACCAGCATCATGCATTGCCAACCATGCTAGCAAAGATAAAACTTAACCCTTTCCCTTCGGAAGCTGGTGAATAGGGTGCGAGAGCCAAAAGGTTATATTACTTGTACTGTCTGTACTCGGTGGTGAAGCTGATGATTCTGCTTGCCTATACTCTGTTTAGTCTCGCCATTGCAATATTCCACGTTATCCAAATGCATTTTTAGGTTGCGTGGCAGGCTAAATGACGTATCGAAATGCAGGAACAAATTGACGGAGCAGCATGGGGAAGAGGAAGAAAAAGAAGAAGAAAGAAGAAGGAAACAAACAAACAAACAAAGAGAAGAAGAAAAATGAGGGGGAGGAGTGGCTCCCATGACTCCAAGAGCAGAAGGAGTATTGACGCAAATTACAGGTCAGGTGACCTTTAGAAAAGAAATCAATACGTTTTTAACGATTCTTTTAAAATGTGTAGTTTCAGAGATGAAACAAACCAATAGAGACAGAAGGAAGACCAATGTAATCAGAACCAGGCAGGAAAAACACAGGGAAAGAAACCAACTGTCGCTCAGGGAAAGGCACACAGGCAAATACCTCCAAAACAACCACACCCATTTGCGTCTGCATGCAATGCAGTTGGTCATCCCAATCAACTTTTATAGTCAGCACGTTACATTTTAGGCTTTAACCCAATGAAGACGGACGATGTTGGCCTTATTTAAAAAACAAACTGACAGACTTCACAAAATGAAAGACATACAGATTGGAAAACATTTAAATGATAAAGACTTACAGATTGTATAACATTTAAAATGATAAACGCTTACATATTTTACAACATTTTAAATGATAAAGACATACAGATTGTATAACATTTAAATGATAAAGGCATACAGATTGTACAACATTTGAATGATAAAGACATGCAGATTGTATAACATTTAAATGATAAAGACTTACAGATTTTATAACATTTAAAATGATAAACACTTACAGATTCTATAACATTCAAAATGATAAAGACATACAGATTGTATGACATTTACAATGATAAAGACTTAACAGTTGCAAAACACTTAAATGTGTATTATGTCTACTTGTAAGATCGTCAACATGTTTCCTATGGATATGCTACTTTTTTTTCAATTTCAAATGATATCACCAAATACTGAAAACGGAACAGTTGTGAAAAATATGTACCCCCCCCCCCACTCCTTCTCTACTTTGCAAGGTGTGCTATATCCATTATCTGATCTACTGTTGAATCACTATCTCTCATATCTGAATCACAACCCTCTGATTCACTGAGTCAGTAACGTGTCAGTGTCTTCTCCTTCTCCATCTCCTTTCCTTCTTCCTCTTCTTCTTCTTCTTCTTCTTCTTCTTCTTCTTCTTCTTCTTCTTCTTCTTCTTCTTCATCTCTCCTCCTTGTCCTTGTTCTTGTTCTTGTTCTCCTTCTTTTTCTTTACTATCATCAGCATCATGATCATGATCATGATCAAGATCATCATCATCATCATCATCATCGTCGTCGTCACCGCCGTCGTCGTCGTCATTATTATTATTATTATTATTATTATTATTATTATTATTATTATTAGATCCAAGTATATATATATATATTTATATATATATACACACTCTGACACACAAATATCTATATATCTGTATATTTATTTACTTATGTATTTATTGTTTGTTTATTTAATTTTCATATCATATATATCTCTGTGTGTGTGTGTGTGTGTGTGTGTGTGTGTGTGTGTGTGTGTGTGTGTGTGTGTGTGTGTATGTCTGTCTGTGTGTGTGTGTGTGTCGTTGTCTGTTGTTCTGTGTCTGTTTTCTGTGTCTGTATTTGTGTCTGTGTGTGTGTTACATGTGTGTGAACATAATACGTTTTATGACTGGCGAGTTATGGACTGTCTTTGTTAATACTCATTTTTGCACGAAATTGTTTTGATTTGAAGTAAATTGAACTGAACTGGATTAAACTGTTGTTTTCTTTCTCAATAAATGCCATTCTTTCCTCCCTTGCCCCCACCAACACCCCCAAATTTCCAGGCATGTATCCTGGGTTCTGACGCTGCTGCCTTTACAATCTCCGTCGCCTGCCTCCTCATCACGTTCTTCCTCCTCTTCACCATCGTCTTCCGCTTCCGCTGGCACATGCGCCTTTGGCTGTACGAGATCTGCCGAGGCCGGAGACGACGACGAGCGCGAGGAGGACGGCGTTACAAATACGACGTGTTCGTTTCTTACGCCGAGGAGAACACTGCTTGGGTGACACGCGAGCTGCTGCCTCTCTTGGAAGGAGAATGGGGATTGAGGCTGTGTGTCCACCATCGAGATTTCGTGCCTGGTAAACATATCGTGGATAACATCTGCGACTGCGTCAGTGACAGCGACCGTGTGCTTCTCGTCTTTTCGCCATTCTTTGCGCAGAGCGAGTGGTGTCAGTTCGAGCTGAAATACTGTCAGGCTTGTGTCATGGATCGTGATGACGTCCTGATGTTGGTGGTGATGCAGGAAACGGAGTCACGTCACATGACCAGCGCCATGTTGGCGGTGATGAGGACCACCACGTACCTAGAGTGGGCCGATCTTCCGGATGCTCGCGCTTCCTTCTGGGGTCGTCTGCGACTTGCGCTGGAGGAGACTGGAGATATGGATGAAGTGGAGGCATAGTTCATCATCATCTAATTCCAGTGTGGTTGTCGCAGTGATTGATAGAACGCAGCGTCAGACAGGATCCTCCATCTTCCTATTCTTTTGTTTTTTCCTGGGATGCGGTATTTGCTGCTGTGATTATAAGGACGTAACGTCAGACAAGATCCTCCACCCTGTTTTCCTTTTCTTTTTTTTTCTGCGGCAACAAGCAGATCAGGCTTAAAATGGTTGGTCCAGCCTCTGATGTTTGCACTCCAGTTCTGATTCCGTCAACTTTGGCGATAGCCTCCTTTCAGGATACCTTGAAGTTT
>CM060306.1:57252061-57254561 GCA_030674185.1 Monoplex corrugatus | reverse complement strand
GGGTGGCTTTTTACAATAATACAACTGTCTGGGTGGCTGTTTTACATAATACAACTGTCTGGGTGGCTGTTTTACAATAATACAACTGTCTGGGTGGCTGTTTCACAATAATACAACTATCTGGGTGGCTGTTTTACAATAATAAACTGTCTGGGTGGCTGTTTCACAATAATACAACTATCTGGGTGGCTGTTTTACATAATACAACTGTCTGGGTGGCTGTTTTACATAATACAACTGTCTGGGTGGCTGTTTTACATAACACAACTGTCTGGGTGGCTGTTTTACATAATACAACTGTCTGGGTGGCTGTTTATACATAACTGTCTGGGTGGCTGTTTTACATAATACAACTGTCTGGGTGGCTGTTTCACAGTAATTATCTGGGTGGCCGTTTCACAGTAACTAACTGGTTGGCTGTTTTGCAATAATACAACTGCCTGGGTGGCTGTTTCACAGTAATTATCTGGGTGGCGTTTCACAGTAACCATCTGGGTGGCTGTTTTACAATAATACAACTGTCTGGGTGGCTGTTTCACAGTAATTATACTGGGTGGCTGTTTCACAGTAAACTGTCTAGGTGGCTGTTTTACAATAATAGAACTGTCTGGGTGGCTATTTTACAATAACAACTGTCTGGGTGCTGTTTCACAATAACTGTCTTGGTGGCTGTTTCACAATAAACTGTCTGGGTAGCTGTTTTACAATAATACAACTGATCTGGGTGGCTGTTTTCACAGTAACTATATGGGTGGCTGTTTTACAATAATACAACTGTCTGGGTGGCTGTTTTACAATAATACAACTATCTGGGTGGCTGTTTTACAATAATACAACTGTCTGGGTGGCTGTTTTACAATAATACAACTGATCTGGGTGGCTGTTTTACAATAATACAACTAGTCTGGGTGGCTGTTTTACAATAAAACAACTGTCTGGGTGGCTGTTTTACAATAATACAACTGTCTGGGTGGTTGTTTTACAATAATACAACTGTCTGGGTGGATTGGTTGTTTTACAATAATACAACTGTATGGGTGGTTGTTTTACAATTATATAAAACTGTCTGGGTGGTTGTTTTACAATAATACAACTGTCTGGGTGGCTGTTTCACATATCTGTCTGGGTGGCTGTTTTACAATAATACAAATGTACTGGGTGGCTGTTTCACATGTATTGTTCTGGGTGGCTGTTTTACAGTATGTCTTTGGGTGGCTGTTTTACAATGATAAATGTCTGGGTGGCTGTTTCACATAACTGTACTGGGTGGCTTGTTTACAATAATGTAACTGTTTGGTGGCTGGTTCACAATTAAAGTATCTGGGTGGCTGTTTTACAATAATGTTAGTTTTTGAGTGGCTGGTTAATGTAAAAATATCTGGTGGCTGTTTTACAAATGTAACTGTTCTGGGTGGTGTGTTACAATAACTGTTTTGGGTGGCTGTTTTACAATAACTATCTGGGTGGTTGTTTACAATAACTGTCTGGGTGGTTGTGTTACAATAACTGTCTGGGTGGTTGTGTTACAATAACTGTCTGGATGGCTGTTTTACAAAAATGTAACTGTTTGAGTGGCTGGTTCACAATGATATAATTATTTGGGTGGCTGTTTTACAATAATGTAACCGTTTGGGTGGCTGTTTACAGTAATGTAACGGGGTGGCTGTTTCACAAGAATGTATCTGTTTGGGTGGCTGTGTTACAGTAATGTAACTGTCTGGGTGACTGTTTCACAATAATGTAACTGTTTGGGTGGCAGTTTTACATAATGTAAGTGTTTTGGTGGCTGTTTCACAATAACTATCTGGATGACAGTTTCACAATAATGTAACTGTTTGGGTGGCTGTTTTACATAATTTAAGTGTTTTGATTGGCTGTTTCACAATAACTATCTGGATGACTGTTTCACAATAATGCAACTGTTTGGGTGGCTGTTTTACACAATGTAAGTGTTTTGGTGGCTGTTTCACAATAACTATCTGGATGACTGTTTCAAAATAATGCAACTGTTTGGGTGGCTGTTTTACAATAATAAAACCGGATTCACGTTCCACAATTATGTATCTGGCTGGCTGTTTCTAAATTATGTAACCAGGTGGCTGTTCCACTGTAAAGTATCTGTTTGGTGGCTGTTCCACAATAATGTAACCACGTGGCTGTATGATAATAATGTAACCAGGAGTCTGTTTCACAATAATGTAACCAGGTGGCTGTTTCACAATAATGTAACCAGGTGGCTGTTTCACAATGATATATAACCAGATGGCTGTTTCACAATAATGTAACCAGGTGGCTGTTTCACAATGATATAACCAGATGGCTGCTTTACAATAATGTCTGTTTGGGTGGATGTTTCACAATAATGTCTGTTTGGGTGGATGTTTCACAATAATGTCTGTTTGGGTGGATGTTTCACAATAATGTCTGTTTGGGTGGATGTTTCACAATATGTATCTCTTTGGGTGGCTGTTTACAATAATGTAATTATTTGGATGGCTGT
>CM060306.1:57234561-57247061 GCA_030674185.1 Monoplex corrugatus | reverse complement strand
ACAATGCATAACAATGTGTCTATTCTCCATATAAAGGTTGTTACAAGCACTTCCATGACCTTTCTTCTTTTTTTTAAACTTTTTTTCTTGAAATGTGTTGGTTTTCCTTCTGTTTGCCTTGGACATGTAAAAATGTGAAAAGAAATGAAGCCGTGGAAAAATGAAAAAAAAAAAAAAAGAAGAACAGCTGAAAACGAGTGGATTTTATTTGAGAGAGAGAGAGACAGACAGACAGACAGACAGAGAGAGACAGAGACAGACAGACAGACAGACAGAGAGACAGAGAGACAGAGACAGAGAGACAGCGAGGGAGAGAGACAGCGAGATGGACAGACAGAGAAAGAGAGAGCGAAAGAGAGACAGAGACAGACAGACAAACAGACAGACAAAGAAGGAGAGAGAGAGAGCATTTGATGAGAAGGGCAATGCAGTCTGTTCGGTACGCTGGGGACATAAATGCCAAGGACTGCCCATGTATAAGCTGTCAAAAGCCATGTCAAAGTCCACAACACTGACCCCCAGCTATCCCTTCTATTCTGTGCATTGTAGGCCTACGATATTTTGCGAAGCGAATATTTGGTCAGTACATCATCCTCTTCCTTTCCCGAAATCTGTATGTTGTTTCTGTAATTGTTTGTCCGCTGCATCCAAGATACACTGAATGTTGATCTGTCTGTTGCTTGAAATTGAGAACAGAGTATTTCTATTATATTGCATGATGGTATCATGGTTTGTTAAAAGGTGCTTGCACACCTGGCACCTTCGACTTCAACCGTTTGGGTTTTCTGTGTGGGTCACACAACCCCTAACTGATGGTCAAGAAATGTACCCTATGAGTGTAGGGGGCTGTAGTTTTAGGATGCCCATATCTGCCTGAAGGCTCTGCCATGGAGCATACAGGACATTTTATAATTGTGACATTGTCAAGTGCTTTTGGCCTCCTCCTGGAACTGCTAAGTAATCCAGGCAAGCTCAGCTATTTTGCAGCTTATCTCCATATCTGAATGCCATCCACCATCTGTGAAACACTGGGTTGGGGAATGTCGCAATCCTACCAAGTTCGATGTTACATTTTTCCTTAATGCTCTCTCTCAGAAGTTGGTGCGTGATCCATTCTAGTGCTGTATTAATTTTTAAGAAATCATACCGCGAATGAGAACTTAACTGGAAACAAAAAACGCTCTGAAAAAAACGTTGATGTCTCTACCACCTCACTCCATTCCATACAATCACAAAGCTATAGAGTTTAGAGTTCGTTCTTGAAGGATTCATCACACTCGGATTATTCCATATGCGCTCCACCCGTCATACTTGCCAGCAACTACCTGGCACATTCCATGATCTTGCAGCAATGATGCACGAACAGAACACAAACAGTGACACTAGTTAGTTGCACAACAATAATTTTATTGATAAATGGTATTCAAACGACTAAACAATGCCACGTTTTGAAAATAGGCACATTTTCCCAGATATGAAATCGTCCCACACTCGTAAAAACAACAACCGTAAAACAATCGTATCAAACTTTTATGTTTTGAATTTATAGTATGCCTTGCGCTGCATAATATTGCCTAGAACTGCATAATCTTGCGATGCATTGCATTCAGTTGATTGTGTAGCATGGCATTGTAACGCATTTTACCTTATTGTACTGCAAACCTGGAAAGAACGCCCTTCCATGATGTAGTACCACCCACACCCCTATTTGGTATTTTTGGGAGTTTTTTGTTGTTGTCGTCGTTGTTTTTGTTTAAGCTATTAGAGATTGTTTCCCCTTCAATGTCTGGGAACAAACAACCCCCATTCTTCTTGTGGGCTCTTTCACCTGTGCTATGTGTATGCCACACACGAGATCTCGGTTTATCGTCTCATCCGAAAGAGCAGCGCCCATTCAAGGTTATTAAAAAAATCCCTGTCTCTTTTGAAAATTGAATCCGGGATTTTGCTTTAACCGAATGAACATAATCTGATCGTGATTCTTTCTGGCGCACAGCATCTAACAGTTTATTTATCAAGGTTACTGTAGTACAACTCTACACTCACCTACTACATCCATAAATATGAGCGAAAGGTTCGCCAGTTCCATCAATGCGGTGGTCGTCTCGTGGTAATTGAGACAATAAACGTATAAATGAAAACAAAACTCTGTGTGACGAGATACTGTGTATACATGTATATGCACGGTCTTGCGCAGAAAACTGGCAGTTTACGATGCAGGAATAATAGTATAGGCACAACGCTAGCACAAAATGATCAGCAAACAGGAAAAACTTCGACTCCTGCTCAGGAAGCTGTTTCCAAACCACATTAGACGGAAAAACTCTTCAAAGTCATCGAAAAGCAAGTCATTAAAACACACGCTCAGCGTCAACAGGCTCCAAAAGGCAAGTCTAGTTCTGTGTTCTGAGCGTGTGTGCTGAGTGTCTCTGTCCGTTTGTTCAGCTCCTTGACGTCCTCCAGCAAGTTCTGCAGTTCTCTGTGACGTATCTCGTTCTGTTTGAGAGTCTTGCTGAGTACGCCCGGTTTTTCCGAGACCAGAGGGATCTCCCCCTTACTGGCCTCTATGGAGATGTCTGGCGTGGCAGCGTTGAAGATGATGTGAGGCATATCGATGACGATGTGCCGCTTCCTCCGTTCTGAAGACACCATGGCATCAGGAGTAGCAGAACGATCTCCTTGGGTGATGAACGCGGAGTCAGCTCCGTTTTGTTTCCACAGTGAACTGGAGCTCTCCCCGCTGGCGTGGATGACGGGTAACATCATCCGTTCTGCCCCCAAAACGACGTCCGCAGACTGTCTGTAGCGAGGGTTGTTGGAGGCTTCCAGCTCCGTGTCTGAGCTGACCACCAAGCTCAGACTGCTGCGATCCGAGAAGGGGCGGCTGGCGGGCGACCTCTCCGAACTGGTGCGGCGCGTTCTCTGCCCACCACCTACCATCCTTCCTCCCCGTCTCTGCGTCTGTCTTCTGGCGGTAGATTGGGACATGCTTCTTGTCTCCCCGTCCTCTCTGGAGTTGGGTGTATCTGTTTCTGGCATGCAGTAGATGTAGTAATACTGGTTGAGCTTGTCCATGTTGATGCGGTCCCCATCTGTCATGGGGCCCAGCTTGTAGGCATGAGGGGACAAAAATAGCTCGCCCTCTGAGTCCATTCTGCTGTCTGAACCACCTCTCTCTTCATCCTGCTGAAACACGAAAGGAGACATAAGATGAGGTCGGGTGGACTTGAACACCCTGGTCCTCATATTCTGCAGGGACTGGGATTTCAGCTCCAGGGATTCCTGGCGTAGCGCTTTACGGCCGATGTTGGGGATGGAAGATGTGGGCTGTATCAGTCGCTGTAAGTTGGCCTTCACGGTGTCCTCCACACCACGCTGGTTGGTGGAAGAGTCCGCCCGTACGCCTTCCTCTGTAGAGCTCCGCGTGTTGCTGAACGATCCATGCAACAGACAGACACTGCGTTAGGATTTAGATTATAATTATTATAATTATGATTATGATGATGATGATGATGATGATGACGCAGGAAGGTATGAAAAGATCAACCCTTTGATTCCTGCACCCTGTCCACCATCGTCCTTTATTATCAACAATGATAACAATGCAAAAACGTAACCCTCTGACTTCCTCACCCTATCCACCAGCTTCCTTCAAGAAACTGGTAGACTGGTGAGGGAGTCAAAGGGTTATTTTTTTCAGTTGGTGGTTAGAGTGCGGGAGTCAAAGGGTTAAATACCTGTTTTCTTTATTATGATAGTCTAACCATTATCCTGGAAGCATGGACGAAGTGAGTAATCCATCTGCTTTATCAGTGGAGTTAGCAAACTGAGATGCTAGTCCAGACACACAGATATTGCGTTTAGCAATAGCGTAGCACATGAGATATGTATGCAACTATTTTTCGATAGGAGTAGCTGCAGGCGTCATGTTAGTTTTATAGGATGTTAGATGACAGATTTTTTGTAAACGATTTGAGAAGCCAGTTGTTGGATGCTAAGTTTTGAAATAATGTAATGGTTTCATAAAGTATTACTGTAAATCTTTGCTGCAACAAACTATGAGGCAGGTCCTGATATGCAGATACTGCACTGGCAAATAATAGGAAATGTAAAATATATCTACAAATGTACAGCTTTGTGGCTGTAACTTCAGTGTAAGTTTTCAATTTTCCGGTGGGTTTAATCTAGTATTGTGAGGCTAAATTCAGACTCACAAACACTCCATCTGGAAATAGTGAAAACTTACGTTTATGAATTATTAAACTGTGGTATGAACAAACTGAGAGTTAATTGTTTATACAGTAGATAATAATAAATCATTCTTGTACAGCGTTACTCTGCGAAACTCTTTTGGCTTCATTGCGTATTACATATCATTATGTCAGGCACAGAGTGTGACTTGCGCAGAAGCTCTGATATGTCACACATATACACACATCATAATACATACACTAATATACGAACAGAAATAAATGCATATTAAGTCTCTATGTCTAGGCACACACACACACAATATACATGTATCATGAACGTATATACACATGCACAATCACACGATGCTCTATAATCGGTGGTAAGCAGTGATATACACTTACCGTCTTAAAAAATGGGTTGTTTGACATAAACTTGAAAATACATTAATTTAATTGTTAAAAATTGTAAAAAAAAAAAAAGTTATTGAAAATTGTGAAAAGAGCAAATTGAGAGCCACGACGTCATATTTATTGTATGGTTAGAGTTGATGCAAATGCCCGTTTACAAGCAGGCAAGAGTGTATTACAGACAGACAGAGAAATGAAGACCAGAGGGGGGTGAAAGAGAGATTTTCTATTTTCTCTTGGTCCAGAGGCTGGGCCGGACCTAGTTGGTGCGCTTTGTGTGGCTATGTCCCGCGGTTTGTCATCTTTCCACCATGCCATTATGTTTGTAAACGAGGTAACTGATGACTGGGTCCGAATGGGTCACACAAGGCTTGGACAGCCCCCCTTTTTGCTTGATGAAATGACTATAGAGTGGCGTTGGGAGCCTAGAAAATGATATTCCGGAGAATGGCGAGGCTTTGGTGCTCTGGGTTCCACCCGCACCCTCGTGGTGTTTCTTGTTAACTTCGACGTGTTGTTAGGCCGCTGACTTCAGGGAGTCAAGACTGATGACCGCAGGGAAACACCTATTGGCTGCTCGAACCCCGTTCGTGGCGTGTCAGATTTTGTCAAATGGGCTGTGTCTGGAGTATCATGCCTAGCCACTTTCGCGGCCGTTCAAACAACCCCTGTGGTTGAAGAAAGACAACGTTGGAAGCTTCAGACTACTGAGAGTCGAGACCATAGTAAGGGGAGAGGTGCTGACAGCTATGCAAGCTGGTGGCAGGGCGGGCTGCCCGAAAGAGAGATGAAGACCAGAGTGGGGCGAGAGGAGGGTCTTCCTTTCTCTCTTGGTCCGGAGGCTGGGCTGAACCTGGTTGGTGCGCGTTGAGTGACTATGTCCTGGGGTCTGTCATGTCGGCATCTTGCTATTCGATATGTAAACAAGGAAACTGAGGACTGGGTCTGAATGGGTCATACAACGTACACACACACACACACACACACACACACACACATCACACACACACACACACACACACACACACACACACACACACACACTCACACACACACACACATACACACACACGCAACACACACACAAACAAACAAACAAACACACGCAAACACACACTACGCACACACACACACAGACACACACACACACAACACGCACCCCCCACTCACCCCCCACACACACCCACACCCCACCTTCCACTACCCCCAACCCCCACACACAAGGCAATACACACCTTCCAGTACTGACGGGAGTAGTCTCAATCAGCTGTTTTCCCTGTAGTGGCAGGATCACGGGAGGACGTCGCTGTGGCCTCATCTGTCGGAACTTCTCCACAGTGGTCAGCATGGGACGAGGGAAAGGAACTGCCGGCTGTGTGGCAAGACCCACCTTCGGGCTCTCGCTACCACCAAAACCGTTGGCGGAGGATGGCTCTTTGATCTTCAACCTGTACCTGTGAAATCAATAAAAGAGTAAAAGAACGAATCGAACAACTGAAAGAACGGATGAATGAATGAATGAATGAAAAGAATGAATGAATGAATGTATGTTAACTTATAAAGCGCACATATTCACGCTCATTTACACGCACACACGTGCACACGCACATACGCAGACACATGTATACGCACACGCACACACACACACACACACACACACACACACACACACACACACACACACACACACACACACACACACACACACACTCACACCACACACACACACACACACCACTTGCAGACTTGCACACACACATACGCACACAAATATACACGCACACACGCACACAGACACACACACACACATGCACACACACACAGACACACACACAGACACACACACACACACAACGTACACACGTACACACAGACACACACACACACGCGCACACACACACACACACACACACACACACACACACACATAAACACACACATGTACACACACTCAGGCACACACACAGCACACACACACACACACACCACACACACACACCACACACCACACACACACACACACACACACACACACACACACACACACACACACACCACACACAACACACAACACACACAACACACACACACACATACCACACACACAACACACACACACACCACACACACACACACACACAACACCACACACACACACACACACACACACACCACACACACACACACACAACACACACACACACACACACACACACACACACACACACACATACACGTACAGCAATTGTGCAGAAGTGTTCACAGCGCTATGATAACGTGAAGGAATGCCTACTAACATGGTGTGCGTGTTTATCCTCTATATTCCTATTTTGATGCACCATTCTGGCTGTACATATTAACCATTTCTATTCCCTCTCCTATCCCGCAGGGAACAGGTAGAAAAGGACAAGGCTGTATCGAAGAGAGTTAACCCAGACCAGACAGATCCACGGTTTCAGTTTTGAATCGTCTGTTTTCCCCCATACTTTCCCGGTCACATCGGGAAAGCTGGAGGGAAAGAGAGCACCAGGTAGAACAAGGGAGAAGATATTGGACGGACTTGCAGAATGGCTGAAGACAAAGAGGGTGGAAGAGGTGTTTGAGGCAACAAGAGATAGAAACAGATGGAATGCCATGATTGCCAACGCCATGTGGCAAGGCACCTGATGATGATGATGATGATGATTCCCGGTCCTTCCCAGCATCTCCTCTACTAGCAAACCACCAATCCTTCTCTCACTGATAATCTGACAGGGGTTTCCAGTCCTAACATGGCCTTTCCTAGTAGCGATCGGCAGGACCACAAACACCAGAAACTGAACTGAACTGAATCTGAGGGTTTCAGTTTCAGTTTCAGTTTCTCAAGACAACGTCTTCGTGCTCGGAACGAATTCGATAAGTACTAACGTCACAGGTGTCATGGCACAAGCCTTCAGCCCTCACATAAACTCATGAGCTGAGGCCCTACCTAGACTGAGGGATCGTAGGGAAATGAGATGGGTAAAGGTACAGAACTCAACATTTATTACGGCCAGCATCATTAGACAACGGTATCCGTTTGTTCCCCCTATCTACTTTACCTTTTCCATCTGAAAAAAGGTTAGCTGAGTGAGAATTTACCGTCAAGTGGATTGGAAGAAATACGCAAAAAGTGTCTTTTTTCACTTGAGAAAAACTGGAATGTGTGCAGTAGGATCGAAAGGCTGGAGTTCTGTCTTTATGCCAACCAATCCACTTAGAAGAACTAATAATAAGTCAAAAAACCCAAGATGACAATCTGTCTGTTGCTGAAGGATTTCAGATTCAGACGATCCGGGCTTAGAGCCAAACGTGTTGATCATTTCTTCGTGGAGGTCCAGCCAACAAGTTAACGATAAACAAACCAGCCGATTAATCAACCAGCCAACAAACCGACCAAACATCTTCCGAAGCAGCGTAACAACCAACCAACCAACCAACTACCAAACCAACTAATCAATGGACCCAACCAATCATCCAAGCAACCAGCCAATCAGACAGCCAGCCCATCAAGCAGCCATCCAGCCAGCATATCAGCCAGCCTGCTAACCAACTGACCAAACACCAAGCCAACCAGCCATCCGAGTTTCTCGTTTCCTGGACAGGATCTTTATCCACTAGGCCACACACATAAAGTTCATCTGACCGGTTCTTTTGATAGGGCCTTGGAAACCGAGATAATCATAATAACTATAATTACAATATTCATATGGCGCCAAATCTTGACAATCCAAACCAAGGCCCATCCACGCACTACACATACGCATGCGATCAACGCAGACCACCTTACAAGAAGCGCAAACGCGGGGGAAAAAACTGACGGAAAGAGGCAGCTGCATAATTCATTGTCAGGAATCCATTGTCAAGAAAAGAAGTTGGCTTCAAAATTCGATCCAAAAGCAGAAAGGGTAGATGACAGACGAAGAGAGAGTGGAAGTCCATTCCAGGCAGATGGCCACAAAACAGGAAAAGAACTCTGGCCGACAGTTTTTAAATCTAGGAACCTAAAGCGAAATAGTATCTGAAGCTGAGAGCAAGGTGCGGAGCCGGCGAATAAACACCAGATCTAATGTCTCGAGTTCAATGTCACCCCGCACCATCAAAACTGGCTTAGTTTTTTAATTGCTCATCTTAATGCCCCAATCTATATGGTGGTGTCAGCTTAGTTTTTGATCGGTGCTTTCCCTCCTCTGCCCGTTTTAAAAACTTGCCAGCGTATACGGTTTTATGCAGGCGCAAGGATTCTGCTGGATAATTGCCTGCACAACTGAGTGGAGAGCATATGGAATGGTACACAGTGCGATGAATTCCACTTGAAAAATTCCAAAGTACAAACTCTGGCAGCCATGCACTACTGGTCGATAAAATAAAATAAGATGAAATAAACGAAACAGAAACAAATGGAGTAAAAACGAAATGAAATAAATAAATCAAAATGAAATAAAATAAAATAAAACAAAAAATGAAATGAAACAAATTAAGATAAAACATGGTAACACAAACTAAAATAATATGAAAAAAAAATAGCCAAATATAATCCAATATAGAACAAAAAAAACAAAATACAAAACAAAAAAATTAAAATACAAGATAACATAAACTAAAATGACATAAAATGTAATAAAATGTAATAGTCAAATGAAATGGAATAAACAATAAAATGAAATAAAAACAAGATAACATAAACTAAAATAATGTATATTGAAATAGCCAATAAAATGAAAGTAAGACAAATAAAATGAAAATAGAATAAAACAAAAATTAGAATAAAATAAAATAAAATGAAACAAAATAAAATAAAATAAAATAAAATGAAACAAATAAATAAAATAAAATAAAATGAAATAAAACAAAATAAAACAAGTCGACTCACCTGGCGGCCTCTCTGTTGTTTATGGAGTGCAGCCTCAGGCGGTCCAGAGCACGGGCCAGGCCGGTCTCCTCCTGGTTGATCAGCTCATCACGGAGGTCCACCAGGCGCCGTATATACTGCGTGTGCTGCGCCCCCTCCCCACCGGCTCCCTTGTCCCCCCATGTCCCCTGATGCTGGGGTGTGTGGGGGTGACGGTGGGTGGCTGTGGTGCCTGGTTTCTCCATCAGCCTGATCACAGACAGAAAGATGTATTAATAACAATATCAAGAGGAGGAGGAAGAAAAAGAATAAGAACAAGAACAAGAAGAACAAACACAAAAAGTAGACAAAGAAGAAGAGGAAGAAAAGAAGAAGAAGAAATCATTCTTGTACACCACTGATCTCCAATCTTATTTGGACTCATTGCGCAGTGTATATCTTACAAAACGTTCAGGATCATTAATATATCACTGACCAGAATACACGCATTAATGTACATGCAGCAATGAATACTTACAATGTCTAACCATATATGTCAACGTAAACCTTATGGTATACATACATCAATGATTACACATGCCACGTGATCGGTAATTAGAGGTGTTGTAGTGATTACGTTGTGAGTGCTTTGAAAGTCAAAATTAGTCAAGAACTGGAACCGCAATTGCAATTTTTTTCAAAAGACAACAGAAACGGGGAAGGGGGGTGGTGGCGGCAGGAGGACGGAAGGAGAGGAGAGATTGCCTTTGTTGACGAATCTGTGGATTCAAGATCTGACATCCTGAATTTGATTCCAGCTCACAACAGAAAAAAATTACCTTCTTACGGCCCCAACTATACTGGCGGCATCGACTTAGTGTTGCATGAACTACGCCTTCCTTCCATCCCATTTCCTGATATGCAAGACAGACAACAAACAGACAGTTTATATGTTACAGGTTGTGTTTGATCTCAAGACGTCAAACCTCTGGTACACAGATGAACTAACTAAGCAAGCCAGCCGTTCGACACGGAGTCATCACGCTCGGACAGCTCTTTAATCTCTTTGCGCGCTCTCTGACGTACTGTGTACGTCGTGATTTCGCGATGTCCACGGCTCTATCAAAAGAAACGACCAGCCTGAATTTTCATGTGTGTGACCTAGTGGATAAAGATCATGCCCAGGAAACGAGAAACTCAGATGGTTGGTTGGCAGGCTGGCTGACATGATGGCTGGCTGGCTGGTTGATGAGCGAATAGTCTGGTTGGGTGGTTGTTTGGTTTTACACGAAAGGAGCGGGGCACATTCTAGCTCAAATTCTGTCCTCTTCTTTCCTGTGTGTCTGTGTTGTGTGTGTGTTGTGTGTGTGTTTGTGTGTGTGTGTGTGTGTTGTGTGTGTGTGTGTTGTTTGTATGTGTGTGTATTTGTAATGTGGGTGTGTGGTGTGTGTGTGTGTGTGTGTGTGTGTGTGTGTGTTGTGTGTGTTCGTTCGTTCTTTGATTTAACGTCTTTTCACTATAAATGATATTAGACCGGGGGGGGGGGGGGGGGTACGAAAAATATATATAAATAAAAATAAAATGGAGAACGATAGTTGGACAGGTTGGATTGGGGCAGAGGGGAGACAGAGTAAAAAATCATAGATAACTAACATTAGTAACAATTGACTTCAACAATGTGAAAGGAAATTTCGTCTGCATAAAGTTAAAGTAATGCATTAACAGGACTGTGAACTAATGATTCTGAAATTGTAACTATCACAGATTGATCTGATGTTACTTTTTTTAAATGAGTTTCAGAATAGTTTTCTTGTAAACATTTTCGGCAAAAAAGAACGCATCATTTTGCAGTAAAATAAACAGTGAAACAGTGTGAACTGTTAGACGCAAATACACTTGAAATTTTTACATATTTTGTTTTTAATGCGTTTAGCTGAATACGAAAACGAACAGCAATAATTGATCTCAAATGATACATGGAAGAATACTGCAATCTTTTACATACATTTTGAACGGAAAGTTTTATCATTTGTTGTGACACAAAATGTTCATTCAAATGTTCATGAAATCGAATCCATGAGGCTGATTCGAGCAAGTTGTAAGCTTCTTTTACGGAAGTATGAACATCTAATTTTACAGAATTACCAGAATTCTGTGCACCTTGCTTAGCTGCTCTGTCAACTACTTCGTTGCCGTGAAGACCACGTGAGAAGGCACCCAGCATAAACTGATATCTATATATTTTATCCTTAAACGATGTACAAGATGATTTGCCTCAGTAATTAAATCAGGTCTTGCGTTGGCATCAAACGACTTTAAGGCATATAGTACAGATTTTGAGTCAACAAAGAGAACTACTTTGAAAGACATGGGTTTAAGATTTACTAGATAATGCAATGCTTGTATAATAGGGACTAATTCCGCTGTAAATATAGATATGTTTGCCCCAGTGAAAAATGACTTTTTTTTTTTAAATTTTGGAACATAAAATCCTGCTCCAGCACATTTATTTTGTAAAACTGATCCATCGGTGAAAATATGAAGGTGGGTACGGCATTTTTCATCGACGTATTCTCTTGCTGTGGATATCGAAATGTTGACATTTTCATATTTCTTAGCGTCTGTATAATCAATATCAAAATAGGCTTTTAGCATTTTCCATGTAGGGATAAGTGTTGTTGATGGTGTCTCAGCTATTTCATCCATATTTATGTGGGACTGTTTGACCAAGTCAGATATGTAAGTTGCAACAGTCATTTGTGATGAAATGCTGTTTGCTCGCTTGGGAAAGTCAACATCAGACCTGATTTTAATTTCCTTACTCACAAAATTGTCTGTTTGTGAAGTAGTTCTAAGTTGTTGTCGCTAGCTCACGATAGTTGTTCAGAGGCAGAATTCCAGCAACTTTGTATGTTTCCAGATTAGAAGTGTGTGTAGGGACAACTAGAGCAAAGTTAATACTTTTGCAGTCTAAGCTTTGTATCTTCTTTAATAGATATTTTGGTGCACTGAAGAACACTTCTTGGGCATAGGATAAGTTAGATCGCACA
>CM060306.1:57212061-57214561 GCA_030674185.1 Monoplex corrugatus | reverse complement strand
GTGAAGTTCATCTAAAAAAATTGAACACCTTACATAGGAGGGCAGCAAAACTTATCATGCCAGATCCCACTTTAACAACAGATGAAAAACTTAAACAGTTAGGAATCCTCCCTCTAAAGTCACACTTAATGTTCAATAAAGGTATCACAATGTTTAAAGTATCAAAAAGGAATGTTCCGCAATATCTTCTCAATTTGTTTAATCAGAATGTGCGATCATACTCAAACTCAAGACAAAATCAATTCAAAATTATCCGTCCAAGAATTGACATATATAAAAATAGTTTATCGTTTTCTGGTGCACAACTATGGAACACCCTCCCCCCAAATATCACAAACACTCAATCACTCTCTTCCTTCAAAGTTACTTTATTTAAATACCTTACGTCAGTATCGTAGATTACCTCAGTTAGCAACAATAACGTCAGCTGCCTTTCAACCTATGACATCTAATCTAGTCAATGTGTGTGTGTGTGTGTGTGTGTGTGTGTGTGTGTGTGTGTGTGTGTGTGTGTGTGTGTGTGTGTGTGTGTGTGTGTGTGTGTGTGTGTGTGTGTGTATGCACAATGATAATTCGTGGTTTTTTTTTGTTTGTTTTTTTTTTTTTTTTTTTTTTTCTTTTTTTCTCTCTTTAACATTATTGATATTTTAACAGTTCAAACTGCCAACCAGTATTTATTTCTGTATTATATACGATGATTTGTTGATGACTCTATGACGTGTTTGATTCTGTCTTGCTTCTTCTTTATTTCTCATTGCCTTTGTTCATTTTGTTTGTTTGTTTGTTTTTTGCTTTGCTTGCTTGCCCATCTTATCTGTTAGCCATATTGTCTGTTTGTTTGGTTGGCTCTTATCTGCTGTCTGTATTTGTCACTTTTCTCCAACTGTTATCCGTATCATGCTTGTATCTCTCTTCTCCTATCAAGAAAAACGGCGCTTGATTATGGTTACTATTCTTGATTTATTTATGTCTTATTACATGAATTATTGATTTGTTTACACATGTATGATATTTCTATTATAGCCTACATATGCGTTTATCATTACTGTAATTTCCTATTGTCGAAAGTAACATTTACTTTATTTATCTATCTATACATTTGTCTATTTGACTTCATATCATCTGTTGATTTTCTGTCTCCTGTAGAATTTTATGTGTTTATGCCTTCAATCGACCCAATGTTTGCTACCCCCCCCCCCCTTTTTTTTTTTTTTTTTTTTTTTTTTCCCTCTAATCATCCTTCTGAACTGCTCTTTTTTCTACCTCCATTTATTATCTTTGGGTTTAGTAGCAGTAGTAGTAGTAGTAGTAGTGGTAGTAGTGGTAATTGTTGTTTGTAACAGTGTTAATATTTTTTGTGTGTAATCAGAAAATTGATTTCATCTTCTTTGATTTAATTGTAAGAACATTAGTCTATTTGACGCTTGATTTATCTTCTATAAATTTGTCACATGTAATGTTTCTTCTCCCTCTATTTCATTTTATTTTGTTTTATCTTATTACTATTTTGTTTACTGTGTTTTCCTCTCCTCCTCCTCCTCTTCCTTCTTTTTCTTCCTCTTCTTCGTCTTATTTTTATTAATATCACTATCAACATTATCTTTCTTTCTTTATTTACTTATCATTATCTACCTGCTCATTTGTCTATCTATCTGTCTATACTATCTACCTCTCTCTCTCTATCTCTCTATCTATCTATCTATCTATCTATCTATCTATCTATCTATCTATCTATCTACCTATCTCTAAGTGGTGACTGTACGTTTGTTGATTTCATTGTATCTTAATTTTAGTATTCAACATGTATTTTCCTTAAGCTGTATTTGTTACTGTAAACAAATGTCATGTGTATAGAATAGCAACGGCAAGTTTGAAAAATGGCTTCTAGCCAATAGCTTTTACCGTTGAAAAATAAAGCATCATTGTCATTGTCATTGTCATTGTCTCTCTCTGTGTGTGTGGGGGGGGGGTGTTCCTGCTTCTGTCTCTGTGTGTTCTGTCTGTCTGTCTGTCTGTCTGTCTGTCTGTCTGTCTCTCTCTCTCTCTTTCCCTGTCTCTCTCCGTGAGGAGGTGGGGTAAGCGTGCGTGCGCGCGCGTGTATATGTATGTGTATGTGTACGCACGTGTGAGTGTGTGTGTATGTGTGTGTGTGTGTGTGTGTGTGTATGTGTGTGTGTATGTGTGTGTGTGTGTGTGTGTGTGTGTGTGTATGTGTGTGTGTGTGTGTGTGTGTGTGTGTGTGTGTGTGTGTGTGTGTGTGTGTGTGTGTGTGTGTGTGTGTGTGTGTGTGTGCGTTCGCGCGTGCGTCTGTGTATATATGTATATATGATTATGTGTGAGTGTAGGTGTGTGTGTGTGTGTGTGTGTGCCCGTGTCTGTGTTTCTGTGTGTATGTGTGTGTCAATGTTTGTGCCGGTCAGTATAACGTATTTACGTGTATACGTAGTGTATGTGTGCATCTGTTTCTGTGTGTTTGTGTGTCTTCGTTGTTATTTCGTGA
>CM060306.1:57204561-57207061 GCA_030674185.1 Monoplex corrugatus | reverse complement strand
ATTCTCTTCTCTCTCTTTGTCTCTGTCTCCTTTCTTTCCATTTCTTGTCTCTCTCTTTGCCCTGTCTCCCTTTCTCTCCCACATTCTCTGTTCTTGTCCCTGTCCTTTCTTCCCCTTCTCTGTCTTCCTTGTCTGTCTCCTTTCCTCTCCCATTCTCTGTCTCTCTCTTTGTCCCTGTCTCTCTTTCTCTCCACATTCTCTGTCTCTCTCTTTGTCCTGTCTTCTTCTGTCCCTTTCTCTCTCCTTTCCTTGCTTTCTCTCACTCTGTCTTTTTTGTCCCTTCTCTCTTTCTTCCACATTCTCTGTCTCCTCTTGTCCCTGTCTCCTTTCTCTCCACTCTTGTCCCTTTCCCTTCCTCTTTCCTCTCCCACATTCTCTGTCTCTCTCTTTGTCCCTGTCTCCCTTTCCTCTCCACATTCTCTGTCTTCTCTTTGTCCTGTCTCCTTTCCTCTCCACATTCTCTCTTTCTCTTTGTCCCTGTCTCCTTTCCTCTCCCACATTCTCTGTTCTCTTTTGTCCCTGTCTCCCTTTCCTCTCCCACATTCTCTGTCTCTCCTTGTCCCTGTCTCCTTTCCTCTCCCACATTCTCTGTCTTTCTCTTTGTCCCTGTCTCCCTTTCCTCTCCACATTCTCTTCTTCTCTTTGTCCCTGTCTCTCTTTCCTCTCCACATTCTCTGTCTCTCTCTTTGTCCCTGTCTCCTTTCTCTCCCACATTCTTGTCTCTCTCTTTGTCCCTGTCTCTCTTTCCTCTCCCACATTCTCTGTCTCTCTCTTTGTCCCTGTCTCTCTTTCCTCTCCCACATTCTCTGTCCTCTTTGTCCCTGTCTCTTTTCCTCTCCCACATTCTCTCTTTCTCTTTGTCCCTGTCTCCCTTTCCTCTCCACATTCTCTGTCTTCTCTTTGTCCTGCTCCTTCTCTCCCATTCTCATTCCTCTTTGTCCCTGTCTCCTTTCCTCTCCCACTCTCTGTCTCTTCTTTGTCCCTGTCTCCCTTTCCTCTCCACATTCTCTGCTTTCTCTTTGTCCCTGTCTCCTTTCCTCTCCCACATTCTCTGTCTCTCTCTTTGTCCCTGTCTCCTTCCTCTCCACATTCTCTGTCTTCTCTTTCTCCTCTTCCTCTCTCTTTTCTCCCTTCTCTTCTCTCACATTCTTGTCCTCTGTCCTTCTCTTTCCTCTCCCACATTCTCTGCTCTCTCTCTTTGTCCCTGTCTCTCTTTCTCTCTTCCTCCACATTCTCTGTCTTCTCTCTTTGTCCCTGTCTCTCTTTCCTCTCCCACATTCTCTTGTCTCTTCCTCTTTGTCCCTTCTCTCTTTCCTCTCCCATTCTCTTCTCCTTTGTCCCTTCTCTCTTTCCTCTCTCCACATTCTGTCTCTCTTTGTCCCTGTCTCCTTTCCTCTCCCACATTCTCTGTCTCTTACTCTTTGTCCCTGTCTCTCTTTCCTCTCCCACATTTCTTCTCTCCTCTCACTTTTTGTCCCTGTCTCCCTTTCCTCTCCCACATTCTCTGTCTTTCTCTTTGTCCCTGTCTCTCTTTCCTCTCCCACATTCTCTGTCTCTCTCTTTGTCCCTGTCTCCTCTTTCCCTCTCCCACATTCTCTCTCTTCTCTCTTTGTCCCTGTCTCCTCTTTCCCTCCTCCACATTCTGTCTCTCTTTTCCTGTCCTCCCTTTCTTCCTCCAATTCCTGTCTCTCTCTTTGTCCTGTCTCTTTCCTCTCCCACATTCTCTTTCTCTCTTGTCCTCTCCTTCCTCTCCATTCTGTTCTCTTTGTCCCTGTCTCCCTTTCCTCTCCACATCTCTACATTCTCTTGTCCCTGTCCTCTTTCCTCTCCCAATCTCTCCTCTTTTCCCTTTCCTCCTCTTCCTCTTCCTTTTCCTGTCTCCTCTCTCTTTGTCTCCCGTCTCCTTTCCTTCTCCCTCCCACATTCTCTTCTGTCTGTCCCTTTCTCTCCAATTCCTGTCTCTCTCTTGTCCCTGTCTCTTTCCTCTCCCACATTCTTCCTTTGCTGCTCCTTCCTCCCCACATTCTTTCTCTTGTCCCTGTCTCCTTTCTCTCCACATTCTCTTCTCTCTCTTGTCCTGTCTTCTTTCCTCTCCACATCTCTGTCTCTTCTTTCTCCATCTCATCCACATTCTTCTCTCTTTCCTCCTTTCTCCCACATTTCTGCTTCTCTTGTCCTGCTCTTTCCTTCCACATTCCTCTGCCTTCTTCTCTTCCATTGTCCTAAGTCGTCCCATTTCCTCTCCACACTTCTCTTGTCCTGTCTCCTTCCTCACCACATTCTGTCCTCCTTTCCTGTTCCTTTCCTCTAACATTCTCTTTTCCCTTCTCCATTTCTTCCCTGTCTCTGTCCTCTCCTTCCTGTCCACCTCTCACCTTTTCCTCCTCACACGCTTCTCTGTCTTCTCTCTTTTCCTGTCTCCTTTCTCTCTTCTCGTCTCTTTTCCTCTCCCTCTCGTCTCCTGTCCTCCTCTCCCCCCATCTCACCTCTACCTCCCAAC
>CM060306.1:57179561-57189561 GCA_030674185.1 Monoplex corrugatus | reverse complement strand
TTTTCAAAAGATGTAGGGTGTTCACCCCCTAAATAAAAACATACCTGTTCACCAAACCGTGTCCCGTGTCTGGAAGAATCCACCTTGAATACCAACGAGGGGAAGAATGAACCTCGAAACGAGCCAGTGAGTAAGTGTCTCTCTCGCCTTGTCTGTACAACGTATCGTATCGATATACTGTATGTCTCCGCTCGGAGACACACGTACAAAAAAACCGAGCAAGCACACGCGCACGCGCGTGGGCGCGCAACACACACACACACACACACACACACACACACACACACACACACACACACACACACACACATACACACACACACACACTCAGCACGCGATGCCTCTTTTCAAGCCATTACCTCCACGGGCTCTGTGGCTGTACCGTTACACCTTCGTTTGTCGTGCTGGTCCGTTGAGCGCTGGACTAAGAGCGTACTACTGGTACTCTAATTGGTAGGGCCTTCTTTTTGGTGTCTAGCTCCGTTGTAGTGTTCAGTTTCGTGTCCTTTTCGTTTTACTTTCATCTGGTTGGGTAATTTTGGAGTAAGTTTCGTCTAGAGATGGATTTGTTTTATATCTGCTAGTTAAGCTTACATGAAAATTGCTTAAACCATACTGGCAACCCCATTGAAAGAGAGAAGAAGAGAAAAAAGGAAAAACAAAAAAACAAAAAACAAAAACGAAGAGACCGCAATCAGAGAAGGAATGTAACAGCTAATCACCGGCTATACAATTGTCTCCCCTGCCTTCAGACAATTACCCCTATTTTCATTGAAGCTTGGCGAAGTACATACTTCAATATTTTGTATCCTGCGACAACGTGTACATCACATAAACATCAAGAAGAACCAAGAAACGCCGGATCTAGGGGCTTACTAGTACGAGTTCATAAGACAGCAAGCCAGTTGATTTTGTCGTTGCCAGACACACTTTGAGTAGAACTGGCCTAGAACTGAGCTGAGTATGGTTGAAAGTCACACAGTAATGTTCCACACACTGGCTGGCTTTGCTGATAGACCCGTGGACATACGATTTGATATTTCCAGTTTTAACCCTTTGACTCCCGTACCGTATTCATCAACGAGCAAAAATGTAACTTTTTGACTCCCTCACCCTATCCACCAGCTTCCTGCAACTAGAAAGACTCGATATTGATGGAAAAGATCTATGAATAATCAGAAATATGTATTGGGAACAAACAGCTGCAATGAGAATAGAAAACGATATACGCTCTTTCCAAAATATCAAGAGGAGTCAGACAGGGTTGTGTTTTGTCACCAGATCTGTTTTCACTTTACAGCGAAAACATCATGAGAAACCTAGAGGAAGACCCTGGATTAAAGGTTGGAGGAAAAATGATAAACAACATTTGATACGCAAAAGACACCGTGCTAACTGCAGAAAATGAAAGGGACCTACAAACTTTGTGAATATACTAGAAATAGAAAGCAAAAGGTAAGGGGTTGGAACTAAACAGCAGGAAGACTGAAGTCATGGTGATCAGTAAAAAACATGAAATCCCCTCATGCGAAATTACATCAAACTGCACAACCTTGAGACAGGTTGATAAGTTTGAATACCTGGGAACGATAATTTCACCAGACGGCAGATGCACCTCAGAAATAGCCAGCAGAATCGGCCAAGCTAAAACAGAATTCAAGAAAATGAAAAGCATTCTTACTAACAAATGCCTATCAATTAACATCAGGAAGAGAGTTCTTGAATATTATATAGAATCAATACTGTTATACGGTTGTGAGGCGTGGACAGTCAACAAGCAAAGCCAGAACATGATTGAGGTAGCTGAGATGTGGTTTCTAAGAAGAATGTTGAGAGTTCCATGGACAGCAAGGAAAACAAACGAGACAGTCTTGATGGAGGCAGACACAGAAAGATCATTTGTAAGGAAGATTACGAAAGGATAGGCAACATTTACAGGCCATTTTATGAGGAAAGGGGAATTGGAGCACCTGATCACAACGGGAAAGCTGGAGGGGAAGAGAGCACCAAGTAGACCCAGGGAGAAGATGCTAGACGGACTTGCAGAGTGGCTGAAGACAAAAAGGGTGGAAGAGATGCTTGAGGCAACAAGAGATAGAGAGATTTAGACAGATGGAAGTCCATGATCGCCAACGCCATGCGGCAAGGCACGTGATGATGATGATGTCATGGTTGACAAAGCACGATGCTAATGGGCAGGCTGAGGAAGTCAAAGGGTTGAGTCCACAACACAAAAGCTGACCTATTCGCTATCCAATCATTTCGTTGGTGTCACTGTTTCATAGATCCCGCTACCTCCCCATTTCAATACTTTCTGATGAAGTTACACAGGGTTTTGCGAAGGATCGAGGAGATTGCCGGATATCTGCTGGCAGATTTTGTTGGAGCGCATATGGAGCTGTCTGTGTTTGATGAATCTCTCGTGAACAAAATACCAACTCCAGGTCAAGGTTGTTTTTTTGTTTTTTGTTTTTTTCAGCAGAACGCCATATTTTTTTTTCTTTTTAATTCTATTTATGCTTAGGATTGTTTTCAGTCATTTTTTAGACTTATTACACAAAATCACTCACAGAAACGTATTCATTTTTGTTTTGTTTTTGTTTTGTTTACTTTATTATTTTGTTTTTTTTTTGTTTATTGTCTGTCCTTCAACCTTTTTATAACCATTTGCATGTTATAACACTGCACATGGTGATATGCAAAAATGTCAGTTATCCAAAAGTGAATTTATATGCTTCTGTTATTCTGTCTTTTCCTCCCTTGATTTTTATTTTTAAACATTCATTGCTTTCAAACGAGCGGGCTATTTTTCACGTCTCTGTGCACATGTAAATATACTGCCACACAGTACGAGTTTACAACTTCACCAGCACTTAAGTTTAGCACTAAAACTCAAGTGGAGCGAGCGAAATAACATCTATATATTTCATGTTTCGTCAGACACAAAAATGCAAAAGAGTAGTGAATGAAAGCGACTGCAGATAAGTCTCAGCACGGGAACTGCTATTCAGGGTCGAGGCATGGAGAGAGAAAGAGACAGAGGGGTTAGAACGTAGGGGGGGGGGGGGGGGGAGGAAGGCGTATTACTCTGCAGAAGATAGTTCTGGTTACGTACAGATTTGCTTCCCTCTATCAAAGATGATGTGATGACAACGAGGTTTGGTTCATTTTGATGTGTGTGTGTGTGTGTGTGTGTGTGTGTGTGTGTGTGTGTGTGTGTGTGTGTGTGTGTGTGTGTGTGTGTGTGTGTGTGTGTGTGTGTGTGTTGTGTGTGTGTGTGTGTGTGTGTGTGTGTGTGTGTGTGTGTGTGTGTGTGTGTGTGTGTGTGTTTTCATGTGTGAGAGAGAGCTGAAATAATTAAACGCTTACTTCTGATACCGAAATATCTTGATGTAAAATGCAAGTAAAATAACAACATCAACAACAGCATACAACAAGAACTCATCTAGTAATACAGAACATTTTCTGTATTCGTTATAACATACAAATATTCGCAATATTTCAGAACCTATGGTCCACATATTCCAGAGAAAAACACACAACGATAGAAACATTCAATTTCTCTCCATCCTCAAAAAAACTGTTTCAATTCATTTTTCAAGCGCAGATATCTCTTGCCACATGTTACAGCATTATTCAAAGCCGCACACATTATACAGACACACAGAAGACGCCAAGGACGAATCTGAATCAATCTTCGATTTGCATGGAAATGAAGGCCAACAAGGGATCACGAAACTCAGGCGTCGATATGGCGAGAACCCGGTTTGGGATTCCATTGTGCCTTGGCACCTCCAGCCTGGAGGGTAAAGGGTTAAGACTTTTTTTCCGATCTCCCAGATCAACATGTGTGCAGACCTGTTAGTGCCTAGGACTGCTGTGTATACGCACTCAGAACACAAAATCTGTACGTTCAACAGCTGGGGTATGGGTACATAAAAAAATCGCTCAACATGCACGCCCATCCGGAGGCGGTGTAATCAGACTGTGCGCAACAAACTACCTACACAGTGTGGGCAGAACTACGTACGGACATGTATCTGAGAAATATCGGAATGCTATAGAAAAAATGCATATGCAAATAAACAAAAAAATAGATAAATTAAAAATGACCAAATCGTGACAACTAATCCTAATCCTATTGTGTGTGTGTGTGTGTGTGTGTGTGTGTGTGTGTGTGTGTGTGTGTGTGTGTGTGTGTGTGTGCGTGCGTGCGTGTGCGTGTGTGTGTGTATGTGTGTGTGTGTGTTTGTGTTTGTTTGTGTGTGTGTGTAAGGGGGAGTTGTGTGTGTGTCTGTTTGCTTATGAGTGTGTGTGTGTGTGAGCACGAGTATGTGTGAGTGTGTGCATGTGTGGGTGTGTGTCTGCATGTATGTGTCTGTTTGTGTGTGTGTCTCTATGTGTGTGTGTGTGTGTGTGTGTGTGTGTGTGTGTGTGTGTGTGTGTGTGTGTTGTGTGTGTGTGTGGTCTCTGTGTGTCTGTTGTGTGTGGCATGTGTGTGTAATATGATGACATTGACAATCCCGCAGACCAGCTTTCTTTGCTGTTTTGGAAAGGACATACAAAAAATCTTGAATCTGAAATCTTAACTCTTGAATCTTGAATGCAAAAGAATATATTCATGCCTGGATTCTGGAGTCAGCTCGTTGCTGCAGTACACCGCTACCCACTTTTAACCTGTATAAGTATACATTTCTGTTTATCTATGAAAGTGGTTTTGTCTACAAAATGTTTATAAGACAGAACTCCTTTCCTGGCATGGGATATTTAACGTGCATAGGTGCTGCTGCAGACGAGACCTCGGTTTTATTATATCATTTGAAAAAAACTACCGATTAGACCACTTGTCACATTTCCTCCCGCAAACGTGGAATCCACGTTCGCACAGTTACTTTCGGTTCTGTGGTTACTATGCATAACAGTAGCCTCCCTTGAAGGAAGTACCCAAGGGAAAGTACTCTATATACATCTGTTTATCAATGTCAGCCATTTGCAACTATTTTCAAACGTGTTTAGTGTTGTAAGGACAAAAGGTTGACATGGATGAAAGTCGCCATGAAGTTTTCATGGATTCGGACAGTGAGGAGGAGGGGGAAGAGTCTGAAATGGATTCGGAGGACAATTTTCAGCCGGAAATGTGACAGAAGGTGCGGAGAATGTGTTAGACAGTGATTCAAGTAGTGATATGAGTTTGGTGTATGAACCAATAGCAACTACTTCTCGTGCACCAAACGTTCGTGGTACTAGTCGGCGGGGGCGTGGGCGCTTTTTTTTAATTTCAAAAATAACAGTAAAGAAATAAATTTTTCCCCCAAATATACACACTTTCAAACACAAGGAAATGAACCAACAATCACTGGTCTTTATTGGGCCAAAAACAATGAAAATCACTAGAAAAATGTATTTTTAATGATTTTTTAACCAACCCCATCCGTTTTAGCTGTCAATAAGCAAAATTTACTTGGGCAGCAGCATAGGTTCATACATAAATTACCTGGTAGGAATAGGGTTGATCTAGTGGAGGATGGATGGCTGGGTGGGTAGAGGTAGGGGGTATAGTAAGGAGAGACAAATCCCTGCCTGATCCATGATTCGAACCCAGGGTTTCTCACGACTTAGACAGGCTGTGTAACCAGAAGGCCACATACCCCACCTTTGTTACTTGCCGCGGTATTTTTCCTTCAATCAGAATGCAAACTGGTCAGATTCCATCGAACTGCCACACGAACGCTTAATGCCTCACTCAGGTCGACCTATTTCACACACACGCAGGTGCGGTTAACAAATAAATCGATAGCCCAACAAATCCACCCCATCCTCTCTCCAGAGGCACAGGCAGGAAGCATTTAATGGATTGGGATCGATTGTATCCATTGTGGGGGATTAACGGGTCGAAACAGAGAGAGAGAGAGAGAGAGAGAGAGAGAGAGAGAGAGAGAGAGAGAGAGAAAGAGAAAGAGAGAGAGACAGACAGACAGAGACAGAGAGACAGAAAAAGACAGAGAGAGACAGAGAGAAGAGACAGAGAGAAGAGACAGAGACAGCCAAAGACAGACAGAGACAGACAGATAGAGAAACACAGATAAACAGAGACAGACACCGACAGACAGACAGAGACAGAGAGACAAAGAGACAGGGGGAGAAAGAGAACAGAGAGAGAGAGAGAGAGAGAGAGGAGAGGGAGGAGAGAGGGAAAGAGAGAGAGACAGACAGACAGACAGAGAAAGAGAGGAGCGAGAGACAGGGGAGAGAGAGAGAGGGAAAGAGAGAGAGCGAGAGAAAGACAGAAAGAGAAAGAGCGAGAGACAGGGAGGGAGGGAGGGAGAGAGAGAGCGAGAGAGAGAGAGAAAGAGAGAGAATGAGAAACAGACAGAGACAGACAGACAGTGACAGAGACAGACAGACAGACAGACAGACAGAGTGACTGACAGACAAACAGAAAATCCGACAGGCAGACAGACAGATAGAGAGACAGTAACAGACAGAGAGACAGCCAGAGAGACAAGATGGAGGAGGGGGCAAGGGGGATAACAGGCCTGTACATTTGATACAGTCCGACGGGAGCGATTGTCGTGTGGTTTCCACGTCAGACATTCAGTTGGATTATCGGTGTTCAAACCGACCCAAATACCGCTTGCATAGAAAATATTTCCGATCTGCCAGGTTAACTCATTCCGAACGTGATGATAATAATGACATTTATAAGGCGCCAAATTTTCATTTAAGAATCAAACCGAGGTGCGTACTCTCACCATTCACCAAAGCAGTCACCCAGCAACGACCAAACTCCGGAGCACAAAGCACACGCAATTTGGAGGAGGAAGACAGGAGGGGTGTAGGGCGTGTGACCCCTGACCCAAGCCGTCATCCTCCGTCTGTCTCTCACACACACACAAGATGCTGAGTTAGGGTACATTCAAGGCTGTTTAGCGAATGACCCTTCAACCAAGCTGTTATCCTCTCTCTCTCTCTCTCTCTCTCTCTCTCTCTCTCTCTCTCTCTCTCTCTCTCTCTCTCTCTCTCTCGTCTGTCTGCTGTCTCTCTCTCTCTCTCTCTCTCTCTCTCTCTCTCTCTCTCTCACACCCATTCACACGCACACACACACACGTGCGCGCATATACTGTTCCAACATATTCTGCCTTTTTTCTCTAATCCTTCTATGCAAGGGTGTCATTCACACCAGTGTGTACACACACGCAGAACATTCCATTTCCACGTTAAGGTTTCTGTAAGCCAAGCCACGTCAGTGCTCTGTTCGGGCTGGCTGGTTCTTTTGATAAAGCCATGGACTCAGGATCTGATATCTTGGAGTTCAATCTTCGCCCGCAACATTAAACATCAGCCTGCTTGCTGGTGGCGTCCATTTAGTGTTTCAAGGGTCTTCCCCTCTCCTCCCCCTTTCTGATCCTCAGTTCAAAACCTTGGCATCGCAGAGGGTTTTGCGCAAGGCTCAAGGAGGCCTTACATGGAGCGTATATGGAATTGTCCAAGTGTGATGAATTCCTCTCGAACAAACTCCAAAACTGCAAACACTGTTTGTAGAAACTGCACGCATGCACACCGACGACAAAGTATGCACACTGTGCATCAACATAACGACTACACAATGTGAGCGAAACAACATGCATACACACAAATCCGAAAATTAGGAACTTATGTTGTTGTTTTTTAAATAAGAAAGTAAAGATACGGCCGTATTCTGTAAGGAACTAAGTCTTCTAGTGTCCTTCTATGTACGTGGTACGTACCTGGTAACGACCAGGTCTAAGTGTACGGTTATGGACTTGCAAGTGGGTCCACTTAACTTCATTGGGTTGCGTTGTGTGTAAGCTACTCGGGGTGGGAGTGTTCAGGTTTTGCAATCTCCTCACTTGTATACAGAATATGCTGGGCACAGGACATTGATCAATCGCCTCATTCGACAGGACCTCAGTCTCAGAGCATGTTCTACAGTTTTGTCCGTTGTCCAGGAGTACAAGAAACACACAGTGGCCCACTGGTAGCATGTCTGGAAGATCGTTTCCGAGGACTTGATGATAATCACGTCATTTATCGAGAACACCCGACTGACCATTTTAGCAGTAGTCATGCTAAAATGCAGAGAAAGAAAATCATTTTAATTCAAAAGACTAAGACCGGTATCTCCACTGAGGATCTAAAGGTTGTTTTTTTTTTTTTTTTTTTTTACGTTCGAGCATAATTACGCCCTCAAATAGTCATTCAGGTGATCTGGATGAAAGATGTGATTTTCATTAAGTTCTCTTTGTTACTCTTCCAGATATGCCCTATTTGCCCTGATTTTTACTTACATTTCTGAACAGTAGACAAAACTGTAGAACGTGCTTGGGAAACTAGTGGTCCTGTCTGGCATGTATATTCGTCTGTGAAATTCCAAAGACTGAAAACAGAGGGGTCGGGGTCGGGTGTGTGAGTTGTGATGATAAAGAAATTCTTGTTTTTAAAGCGGACATAGGGAAATTCATATTTCCAAAGCAGGCAATTTCACCAATAGTTTACAACTCCACATTTTTACCGTTGTGAATCGTCAGTGTGAACAATCTTATGTTTCAGAATTCACTGCCTCGATTCACCTCTCTCAATGAAGAAGATTAGGAAAAGACAAACAACGTTTATAAGACATGTTATGAGGCAAGGGAAATTTGAGTACCTCGTCACAACAGGAAAGCATGAGGGAAAAAGAACACCAGGTAGACCGAGGGAGAAAATAGTGGACGGGTTTGCAGAGTGGCTGAAGACAGAAAGGGTGGAAGATGTACTTGTTTCGACAAAAGATAGATTTGTATGGAGGGCCATGATCGTCTGTATCATGTGGCAGGGTGCATGATGATGATGATGGTAATGAATCACCTCTCTGACTTGAAGATCACAGAATTCCCCACAAAGCTTAATTACTATGTTGCTATATCTGCAACGTCAGCATTACAGCACGTGAGCATACAAAATCAGAAACGTTCTGGATAGGTTTAGTTTTAGCATTGTATTGGAAATGTGGTGCATTGGTAAAACCAAAACATTCATTGCTCAGTTCAGACAGAGGTTGCTTAATTGCTTTATCCGGGGTTAAAATTTGGCCCCCAGACAATCACGAATGTTGTTATGTTTATTTACAGTTTATTCGACAGGTGTCTTACGTTTGTAGTTTTGTCTGACTGCGAATCAAAGACTGATCAAATGTTTTGCTAAATTTAGGCTAGGAATGCCATCACTGAATGATCATTATTTACAGTACAAAATTAGGAACAATCACAGAAAATCTTAATCAGTCATATAGTCCATAATGGTGTCATTGAAATGAAGATTCATTTCTTACTATGTGCCTTAATGCCAATTTGTTAGAGATGCTTTTTGTGTTGTACGATATGCTATTGACATCCATCAATGTGTAGATTTTATATTGGCAGGTACTAACAAATCCGTAACTAAAATGATCGCTATGTGTATGTATGTATGTATGTATGTATGTATGTATGTATGTATGTATGTATGTATGTATGTATGTATGTATGTATGTAAGTAGGTAGGTAGGTATCTATTTATATGTATATATATATATATATATATATTTATATATATATATATATGTATATCTCTGTGTGTGTTTATATGTATAATTATATATATATATATATATATATATATTATATATATATGTATATATATATACACATATATACACACATATACATATATGTATATATATATATATATATATATATATATACCATACATACATACATACACACATACATACATACACTACATACATACACACATACATACATACATACATACCTCATACATACATACATACATACATACATACATACATACATACATACATACATACATACATACATACATACATACATACATACATACATACATACATACATGAAGCGCTAGATTTAATTCCTTGTTTCCTTGATGTCTGATTTTTTTTTCAATATCTTTATCACTATTGTAAGGGACCAGAGACGTT
>CM060306.1:57149561-57172061 GCA_030674185.1 Monoplex corrugatus | reverse complement strand
GAGATGAGGACATGAATGTCAATGTGCTAGCGTCTAGATCTAATGATAAAAACAAACACAAGGACTGTCCTTTGAGAACAGAGCACAACAAAGAGAACGATAAATCACGTCAGCACTGTAATGACGCAGTTAGTCGACCTAGGCACACTCGCCAACCAAGTCAGGTCAAATCTAGGCCTAGCAACTGTTCCAAGTGTAATCATTGTGGAAAAGATCAACAACATGCACTCACTGGAGGTAAATGCTCGGCCATTGGCACAACATGTGCTTACTGCCACAAACCAAATCATTGGGCAACTGTCTGTCTGAAGAGAAAGAAAGAGACACACACACACACACACACACACACACACACACACACACACACAAACACACACGCACACACGCACACATACACACACACGCATGCATCTAGTCCAATATTCTTCAGAAACTGAAAGTGAAACTGAAGTTTTAGACATTCACACGTCAACAGACATGAATGACAAGTGGAATCAAACAGCAGTCATACATGGAGAAAATATTCACTTCAAGATCGACACATGTGCTAAGTGCAACACCATGAAGCTGAGTGATTATCAGAAAATATATGATAGTAGCAATCTGTACACCTCAAAACGCGTTTTGCGCACATACTCAAATCATCGTATCTATCCAGTGGGCACCAGCACTTTAAACATCAAGTGTAATAACACTACCATTAAAATACATTTTGAGATTGTGAATATTGAACAAGAGAACGTTCTTTCTGGTCAAACAGCTGAAGCACTAGGTCTGATAGCACGATTAGCTACTGTCAGTGAAGAGGTAGCTTCATCAACCTCGCAACAACCAAAGAATCTGAATGTTCAACCTTATGTATGGGCAGATTTTCCTGATTTAAAAAATACTACAGGCACTCTTCCAGGAGAGTACACAATAAAACTGAAGCCAGGTGCCAGAGGAGTCATTCATCCCCCGCGCCGACAGCCTGCAGCAATGCGTCAGAAAATCGTTGAAAAACTGCTAGAAATGGAAAATGATGACCATATCAAGCGGGTAGAAGAACCAACTGAATGGGTGAGTTCAATGGTAGTCTCTGTCAGGAATGGCAAGGTGCGCATATGTTTATATCCAAGAGACCTTAACAATGCTATTGAAAGAGAACACTATCCTATGCGCACAGTGCAAGAGATTGTTGCTGAAATTCCAAATGCTACAGTATTCTCAAAACTTGATGCAAAAAGCGGATTTCTCCAAATAAAACTAGATGAAGAATCATCATACCTGACAACTTTTAATACACCTATAGGTAGATTCAGATGGCTGAGATTACCCTTTGGCGTCTCTTGTGCTCCTGAAGTGTTCCAAAGAATAATGGAGCATATGCTGGAAGGAATCAAAGGAGCATATGCAGTTATGGATGACTTTATTATTGCTGGTCGTAATACAGAACATCATGACCAAATACTGAAGCAAGTAACAGAAAGAGCTACGAGCTACAACCTCAAACTGAACCCTGAGAAACTTCACATCAGACAGTCCAGTGGTCCTTATGTTGGCCATCTACTGACAGCAGAAGGACTGAAACCAGACCCTGAAAATGTCTGTGCACTTCAGAAAATGCCAATGCCGAAAAACAAAGAAGATTTAAAAAGATTCTTGGCTTCATCACGTACCTTGGGAAATTTATTCCAAACCTTAGTCAGGAAAGCAGCCCACTGAGAATACTGATGAAAGAAGATGTACTCTTTGATTGGCAGCCACCTCAAGAAGCAGCTTTTCAACGACTAAAAAACCTTTGCAGCAGTCCTCCAGTCCTCAAATACTATGATGTCAATAAGCCAGTTGAAATCCAGTGTGACGCAAGTCAACATGGCTTAGGAGCTGTTCTCTTGCAAGACAGAAAGCCTGTGTTCTATGCCTCCAGGTCACTTATAGACACTGAGCTGAGACATGCGCAAATAGAAAAGGAAATGCTTTCTATTGTGTTCGCTTGCAGAAAATTCCACTGTTATATAACTGGGCAAAGAAGTTACAGTCATCAATGACCATAAACCATTGGAAACTATCTTCAAAAAGCCCTTACTATCAGCTCCTATGCGTCTGCAGAGAATGTTGCTTAATTTGCAGTGGTATGACCTCCATGTCTATTATCGGAAGGGCACATCTATCAATCTTCCAGACACTCTGTCACGAGCACATCTGCCTGATGGAAAACCAGAAATTCCACAATTAGAAACAGTCAGTGCACTTGATTTCATTTCAGTCACTAAAGAAAAGTATGAAGAAATCAAAGAGAAAACCCAGCAAGAACTGGATCATCTCCAGCGAGTCATCCTGGAAGGATGGCCAGATAGGCGTGCTGATCTTGCAACCTCGCTCAGACCTTACTGGGATTCAGTCTCAGATGGAGTTATCTACAAAGGAATGAGAATCGTCATCCCTCCAAGTCTTCACAAGTACATGTTGAAAATCATCCACGAGTCTCATCTTGGAATCATGAAATGCAAACAGAGAGCAAGAGAAGTTATATACTGGCCTTCAATGAGTGCTGAGATAGAGGAAACTGTTAAGAATTGCGTCAAGTGCGCAGAATACCAAAGAAAAAACTCAGCAGAACCACTGATGCCAACAGAAGTTCCCACCTACCCATTTGCTGAAATTTCAGTTGATATTTTCGACTTTGAAAGAAAAAACTACCCCATTGTCGTTTCAGTCGCCACGGTATTCCTGAGAAACTGAGAAGTGACTGTGGATCACAATTTACGAGTGAACAATTCTCAAAGTTCTGCAAGGATTATGGAATCAAACATCAAACGTCAAGCCCTTACTTTCAAAACTGCAATGGCGAAGCTGAGCGTGCTGTGCAGACGGTGAAAAGGTTATGGAGAAAGAACACAGACAGATACCTTGCACTACTTGATTACAGAACAACTCCACTTGAAGGAATAAACCTTTCTCCAGCACAGCTACTAATGGGGCGTCGACCACGAAACAAGCTGCCAACTTCAAGAAGTTTGCTCATTCCTACTTCATACATCAGGAAATCATCAAACAGCATCTTAGTCTGGAAAAGGCAAAACAGAAATATTACCATGACAAACATCACACAAAAAGTCTTACCCCATTCCTGCCTGGCGAACAGGTGCGTATGACACCACTCCCTGGATCTAAAAATGGCAACCAGCTGTCGTCCTGGGACGTCACCCATCTCCTCGGTCATACATCGTCCAGTCCGGAAATCAAAGTACAGGCGGAACAGACAACACTTGCGCTCCTCTACTTCTAAAGGAAATGAAGCTCCAGTACAAGAGGAACAAGATATCACATTGGAGCATCGCGGCACTGATGAACTGAGAGTATCCCCAGATCTACAATCTCCCAATCAGCAAGAAGTTACGGAAACGCCCACTTTGTCTTCTGAAAGGAAAGATACTGAAAGAGATTCGGCTGGGCAGTACGTAAACTCGATCCGGACGAGTAGTACGTTCGCCCCTTCGGCTTGATCTGTGAACTGATTGAGGATCCTAGCTGTTCTCAATAAGTGTGTTGATTTTCCATAGTTTATAGTTGTGTTCACCACGTATGATTTTCTTTTCTTTATGTATACGGAAAGGGATGTGACGATTACTAATTAATATTCATAAGCTCAGACCAAAGGTCACGCATGCGTAGGATAGAGCAACGAACGTAAACACAACGGACTCGGTTCCTCACAGCATGTGAATCCGATGCTCAAACTAACTGAGCTTCCGGGGCCCGCAGATGTATCAGAGGAACCAACCAGCTAAATGCATATTATTAGGACTTACATATACATACAGGACCCCCATACATATGTGTGTCCCTGACTCTGTGACGATCATGGACGCTCTTTGTTCATAACCATTTTACGGGGATTCAGCGAGAGGCACGATAATTCACTATATCCAAAGCAAGTGTGACTGCCCGCGTACAAGCAAACAGGAGCCCGAAAAAAGACGAAAAAATAAAAACAAATAAGAACGCGTATTTAAGACAACAAGACAAGACAGGCACAAATGTTCGGCCAACTGGTCATTGTCAAGCGTAAGAATAAAGATCACAAACAAACAAACACCTACACAAAAATTAGGAGAAAAAGAATTTGTCTCCTAATTTTTGTGTCTGGTGTTTGTTTGTGATCTTACGCTTGACAAAGGCCAGTTGACCGAAAATTTGGGCCTGTCTTGTCTTGTATTAAATACGCGTTCTTATTCTTTTTTAGTGTTTTTTTCTGGTTCACGATAATTCACTATTCAGAGCTACACTTAGCAGTTTCCAGTCAAACACAGAACATCTGATCACGTACAGATTCCGTAAACAAGTCGACAAGAAAAGAGTTCCTCATAAAACTTAAATTGCCAGTCGAACACGCACCGGTCGCTTGATAAATGCCATGTCTGCACACAAGTCTCATTTCACTGTTGTGCCAATCCAACGAATTTATCGTCACTAGTCTACACACGTCTGTTCCTCGTTACATTATACATACTGTTTGTCAGGGATGGACCTTCTATTGATCTAGTGACACCTCCAGTCAATCCAATCAGAGTCAGGAACCTCTTTTGAATCAGTTCTAATAGGGGCCCTGATGTATAATAGATTTCACGGTTTTCTTTTTCCCCTCACGCCTTGCAAAGTGGAACGGAACAGGACGAGACAAGAAGTTGAAGGACGTTGCTTGCTGTTGTGAAACGGTAACGAAAGCTTGCAGAACGATTACGTAGACAAGGAATCAGCTACGACTAAAACTTGACTTAGTAGTAGTAGTAGTAGTAGTGTAGTAGTAGTAGTAGTAATAATAATGATAATGATGATAATAATAATAATGATAATGATGATAATAATAATAATGATGATGATGATAATAATAATAATGATAATGATGATAATATAATAATAATGATAATAATATATAATAATAATAATAATAATAATGATAACGAGGATGATGATGATGTTCAAGTTCTAGTTCATATTGCTTATAGCCCACTCGACTACCAGAGCCATATCAGGGCTAACACAACGTCGATACATACTATAGATAGATGGTATCATTGAAAATCAAAATGTAATAAAGCTAATGAGTAACATCAACAATAAAAACATAATAAAGCTAATGATGATGATGACGATGATGATGATGATGATGATGGTAATGGTAATGATAATAGTAATAATCATAAGGCACGAAATCTTGATGCATAAATCAAATGAAAGCGTGGGGAAAATGTGTGTCCGATCTCCCAGGTCAACATGTGTGCAGATTCATTCACTGATGCTTCAACCCCCTTTGAGTGTGTGTACTCAAGCAGATTATCAAATTAACCCTTTGACTCCTTCAACCTATCCACTAGCATCCTGCATCGTCATCAGTCATAGGAAAGCAGAAACTTAACCATTTGACTCCCTTACCCTATCCACCAACTTCCTGCCATCAATGACAGCACAAACAAAACTTAACCCTTCGACTCCCGCACCCTATTCACTAGCTTCCTGCAGGAAGCTGATGGATAGTATGAGGAAGTCAGAGGAGCAAATTATTGCAGCTGGTGGATAGGGTGCGGGAGTGAAAGGGTTAAGGATCTGTGAGTCATGTAAGTGATGCTGATAAATTTGATTGCTGTAATAATGTTTCTCCGCTATCAGGCCTACACAGGACAAGGAGGTGAGGGCAGCACAGACCTCTACACGGCAGAAGCAGCAGCAGCAGAAGCAGAAGAAAATGGCCTCTTCCTTGTACTTACACCTGACTCCACGTCGGCGCAATGTCAGCGCGGGTAATAAGAGCTCCGCAAGGATGAGGATGGTCATTCCCAAAAGGGGCCGTAGCGTCTCCCGCCGTGCAAAATCTGTGAACCGATCCCGCAGGGGTCGTCGTCGGACCCGAAAGAGCGGCCACCGAAAAGGCAGACGCGGCACGACCACAAAGTACGTGATGATAATGACGACGACGACGATGGTGACGATGATGATGATGATGATGATGATAAATGATGATGATGATGATGATGACTGCAGTGGTAATGGTGTCGGTGGTGATTGACGTGAAAAGCAGAGGAAGGAACATGGAAAAGGAGGAGGGGAAGAAAAAGATGAGCAGAAGATGGAACATGAAGAAGAAGAAGTAGAAGAACAAAATTGTTAAGATGATGATGATGATGATGATGATGATAATGAGAGGATAGAGTATAAAGAAGGAGAAGAAAAAGAAGAGGAAGAAGAAGAAGAAGGGGGAGGAGGAGGAGGAAGAAGAAGAAGGGGAGGAGGAGGAGGAAGAAGAAGAAGAAGATGATGATGATGATGATGATGAGATGATGATGATGATGAGCGACATAGTTACTAATTATGACAATAAATTGTTGTTGAAACGAAAATGTAACAGAAAATCCAGATTGTAATGATCGTGACGATAATGACAGCGATGAAGGTGGTGGAGATAATGAGTCATAACACTGATGATGCCAATGTGATTAGGACGTTTAGAAATTTCCATCTGCTGCTGTTCATTTGTAGATCATGCTTGTCTATACGCTAGAGACATTTCAGAGAAGCCACAGAACTCGCAAGGACCAAACAATGGTCAGTTTCAGAATTCGAAAGAGATGAGTGTGATGTGGAAATGCTATAAACACAAACACAAACGGCCAGTTTTTGTATGGAAATGCTACAAACACAAACGGCCAATTTTTGTTTGCATGATATTATTTGAGATGACGGATTCGATGGTCAAGGTTGCAAACATCGTACTTTCAACCAGAAAGTCCTAGGTTCGATCCGCCCAGAAACGTCCACCTGGTTGGGTAAAGGATGGAGATTTGTATGGTTTCCCAGGTCAGTGTGTGTGCAGACCTTCCAGAGCCTAAACCCCCTTCGCGTGTGTGTAAATGCGTGCAGAATATCAAATATGCACGTTTAAGATCCCCTAAGCCATGTCAGTGTCTGGTGGCTAATGAAAACTGGAACCACCCGGCATGTACGCCCACCAAAGAAGCAGACTGTATAACAACATAGTGGAATTTGGTCAGCACGCCTAACAGACAGAGTTCTTGTCGTTCCACAAAAAAATATAATCCTGCATACTGCGTTGTCACACTGAATGACTTTCGAGTACAGCGTTATACAAAAATTATTTGTTATAATGTAACAACGTTTTGTTTTTAACGCAGAAAGCTTTTCAGTCCTTCAAAGGAAGTTATTTAATCTAAACGTTGTTGTTTGTGTGTGCGTTTCTTTCTTTATTTTTTCTTTGTTTGCTTGTTTCAGTTTGCAAACGTGACAATGATGATAAGAATAATAATGAAGATGTTGGTGACGAAGAATTAGATGATGATAACGACGATAGTGATAATGATGACGACAATAACGGCACTGACGATAACCTTACGTCGACGAAAACTCTTGACAATGACGATATTTTCTGACACTTGCAGGAAAGGTGGCTACAAACGAGGTCGATCTGTCGGAAAAAACAAGAAAACCGGTCGACGAAAGCGACGCAACAGCAAGCCGCGGAGCCGCGGCGGCATCCTTTTCCGCGCTAACAGAGGCATATACGACAAGTCGTACAAGCAGCAAAGCCGCACCCCGAGGCAAGACAACAGCAGCAACTGCAGTCTCAACGCCAACCTTAGCGACAACTTCAACAGTGAGGGAGAGGACACAAAGGAGAATCCCGTGACTAGCGTGTGGAGAACTTATACATGCGTTATATCTTGAATCGTACACACACACACACACACACACACACACACACACACACACACACACACACACACACACACACCCCCCCACACACACACACACACATACATACACACATACAGAGAGAGAGAGAGAGAGAGGGTGTGTGTGGGGAGTGAACTCGATGTTGAGCTTTCGATCCTGCAGAGCGTGTCACCAGAAAAAAACAAACAAACAAACAAACAAACAAAAAACAACAACAAAAAAGAAAAAAAAAAAACGGTTTTAAACGCGACCATATTGGTCACAGTATTTCGTGTTTCAGTTGCTCGGTGTACATCATTTGAAACGCTGCCGTAAATCATACAGTTTCGTACGGAAAACTCCGCAGAAAAGCTAGGTAAAGAAACAAACAACGGGTACCTTTCATTTTCGATTTTGTCGTTTGTTTTGTTTTGTTTTGTTTAGACTTGTTTTGTTTTGTTTTTAAAGAAGGGCAATTGATAAGAGCGAGAGAGAGAGAGAGTGTGTGTGTGTGTGTGCGTGCGTGCGTGTGTGTATATGCGTGTGTGTGTGTCTCTCTCTCTGTGTGCGTGTGACATTTTCGAATATCGAAGAGAATCCCAGTAGTGAAGATGAGACAGATAAAAGGGCAGGAAATATCGAGGTGGTTTGCTAAAGAAAGTTGGAAGTGGGTGAGTGAGAGAGTAAAGCTAAAGTGGTGACTGCGGATAACGTAGAGACAAGAGCCGTTGATGTGTTGCTAGGGAAGAACCAATGGAATGAACAAATCAGAAAAAAAAAAATGAAAACAACAACAACAACAAAATATATGATTGAAAGAATTCAGTTCTTAGAAATAAAGAAAAGAATAGCATTCATATTTTCTGATTTTTTACTTTATTTATTTATTTATCCATTTATTTTTCATTCATTTATTTATTTACTTGGTTGACTATCTTAGAACTCTGAAACATCGTTGTTATGTATTCATTCATTTTTCAAATTTTCTACAGAATGTTTATTTTTTTCTAATATGAAAGAGGTGGTGAACTTTACGAAATTGTATGCTTTACTAATTGTATACTTTCTTACCACAGATAGTGAATGCAGATAAAACCATATTCTCAGCCCCAGAGGAACGAAAGAAGGATTGTTTCCCTTGCTAATCGTCCTTCCCCCCCCCCCCCTTTTTTTTGTATCTGAGAACACCTACCTGCATTTTGATAATGGCAATCTCTATAACAGATATCTTCTAATGATGAATTCTTAATAGACAGCAGAAAATTGTAATGCGGATTAAGGCCGTGTTTTTACTGTTCTTTTGTGTCTAACAAAAATACCAAGACAGTGGGAACAGCGAAACATACAGAAGAAGCCCTCAAAAAGTCCACAAAGGAGAAGCCTCCTTTAGGCGAAGGTGGCAAGTGTTTCAGCCCTAAACTCGTTACATTGTAGGGGGACTAGGTCGCATGCAGGTTATGATTCCTGGATGTCCCTTTGGTATTGCTTTTTTCTTAATTATTCATATTTAAAATGTTTGAATTAGTCCTCCATCTTGGTTCCAACACAACACCGATATTACTACTTTGACTTATTATTGGCGCATGTACGAGAGACTATAAATTAATTCTTGCATTCAAGACGTGATAGCTTATGCTGTGTGTGTGTGTGTGTGTGTGTGTGTGTGTGTGTGTGTGTGTGTGTGTGTGTGTGTGTGTGTGTGTGTGTTTAATAAATCGAGCAACAAGTAGTTTAATACCAATCCTTTTTTCTAACGATAGCTTGTATTTATACCATTGTCAGAAAAGAATCCTTATCAGAAATGAATTAATAGTCTTCTCTGCCTGAAACATTTTGACAAGGATTAAAGTCACATCTGCACTTATTCTTCTTCTCACTTTGTGTACGCGACTGCGTGTGTGTGTATGTGTGTGTGTGTGTGTGCGCGCGCGCGCGCGCGCGCGCGCGTGTGTGTGTGTGTGTTATGGATCTGGCACAGTTTAGTAGTGAGATATCTAGTTATCTAGGTAAACATTAAATTGTAAATAAAACTAAAGCAAAATCAAATGACGATAACATCTCTTTTCTCTCTCTCTCTCTCTCCTCTCTCTCTCTCTCTCTCTCTCTCTCTCTCTCTCTCTCTCTCTCTCTCTCTCTCTCTCTCTCTGTCTGTCACATATATGTACACAAATACACGTAAACAATACACTACACACGCGCGCACGCGCGCATGCACGCACACACACGCGCGCGCACACACACACACACACACACACATAGATCAGTTTGAATAGTTAATCCCTCCACTGTGTGTTGGGTGTTACTGTGTGTTTCATCGACTATGGTTCTAGCAAGGTCAAAATTGCAATACTAAATATAGCGATATACAAAACTGAATATCAAATCAAGCAACAGCAACAACATCAACAACAAAACAACACGTTGGCAAATCTCTCTTTCTCTCTCTCTCTCTCTCTCTCTCTCTCTCTCTCTCTCTCTCTCTCTCTCTCTGTCTCTCACACACACACTCTCTCTCTCTATTTTTATCTCTCTCACACACACATGCACACGCACATATGCAGAAATGGTAAAACTATACAAAAAAATTAATCATTCCGCTTATATGTGTGTGCGTATGTGTGTGTGTGCGTGTGTGTGCGTGTGTGTGTGTGTGTGTGTGTGTGTGTGTAAAACTATACAAAAAATTACTCCTTCCGCTTATATATAAATATATACATGTGTGTGTGTGTGTGTGTGTGTCTCTGTGTGTGTGTGTGTGTGTGTGTGTGTGTGTGCGTGCGTGCGTGCGTGCGTGCGTGTGTGTGTGTGTGTGTGTGTGTGTGTGTGTGTGTGTGTGCGTTGGGTAGGATAGAGTTATGCCCGCCCGCCCGCACGCGTTCAGCGACAATATGAGAAATAAAAAGGTAGCAAAAACCTTTACTTTTCTGAATGTTACGTGCAGCATTTCAACCGTTCGACAACGGTCTGCAGTGCAAGGGAGGCAACTATGCTTCAGAGAGAAAACCAACGGTATCCTCGCTTCGTTTCCTTTAGAACGAGCCGGCGCAACCATGCTATGATTGATTCAAAATTTCTTTAGTTTTAGATTGAAGTCCCCATGGTGCAGTAGTTAGCTCAACGGATCACCGACTGAAAAGTTGTGGGTTCGGATTCTCACCAATCCTGTTAAAAATTATTGTCGGGATTTTCGATCCAACCAGCTCCTCCTTGGATTTGTGTTTGCTATGAGCTGACTGGAATGAATGGAATCACACAGTCGGCGGGTCTCATCCACTCCCAAAATTCTTCACTGATGGTGTTGCTTAAATCTACTGACCAACACCGCAGGTGTGTGTATCTCTCGGGCCCGGTTTCGCGCCAGGATATGTTACGAAAATAAGCGTAGAGTACAGCCCTGATACGCAGTCTCAATCGTAAATGGAACTCATGATTATCATTCTCCTCGCCGTCGTCGTCGTCATCATCATCATCATCATCATCATAGTATTGTAAATTTGGTAGCCATAAAACTGGCACATGAAAGTGGGACAGAAGGGAAAGAAAGAAAAATGTGATCACAAATGAAATTGCCTCCCCCCCCCTCTCTCTCTCTCTCTCCCACTTACACACACAACACACACACACACACACACACACACACACACACACACACACACACACACACACCCACCACAACACACAACCGCACGCACAACACGCAACCGCACGCCACACACACACACACATACTCACAAACACACGCACACACATACACACGTATGCATACACACGATTCACACACACACACACACACACACACACACACACACACACACCACACACACACACACACACACACACACACACACCACACACTCACACACACACTCACACACACACGCCTGAGGTCAACATAAAAAAATGTCCATAAAATGAAAGGGAGAATTTAAAAAAAATACAAATGACTGACTTTTTTTTTCTTTTATTGTTGTTTAAAGCCCAGCCGACTGCGCAGAGCCATATCAGGGCTAAAATGACTGACTGAACACAAACCTCCAATAACAATTTTATAAAGAAATGGCCCCAGCGAACGGAAACACGAGTTGTCTTTTCTTTGATAAGAACATACAACTCGTAGAGATATTGATAAATCCGCAGCATCGATCATAATTATTAATAGTTATACTTTTAGCGTTTAAGTGCGTTCAAAACAGAGAATATTAACAAGAATTACACGATCTACTTATAATGCAAATAACTAAACAGTAATGAAAAACGTCGTCGTTGAAAACAAGTTTTATTTTGACACTATCATCGTAAATGATATTACAAAGAAAAGTAGTATATTCTTAGATAATTTCATACAAAAATGGAAAGTGTCTTCGTGTGAATTAAGTTACATGAAAATTACTGCAATGATAGGCTTATGTTAGGTCATACAACAGACAAAATAGTCTTATGTTATGTATCCTCGTGCTTATGCAGTTCTATTTTCAAAATCAGTGGTAAATGATATATTATCGTATATTGTAATTCAATATGATGTAATACGATATGTGACATGACATGACATATGATATGGCCTACATAGTATAAGATGAGACATGACGTGACGTGACCTGAAGTGATAAGACAAGACAAGACAAGACAAGACAAGACAAGGCAAGGCAAGGCAAGGCAAGACAAGACAAGACAAGACAAGACACAACACAACACAACACAACACAACACAACACACCACGACATGACAGGACACAATATGATATGATGATGATAAAAATAACAATAATGATAATGATAACAACAACAACAGCAACAACAAAAACAATGATGATAAAATAATAATAATAATAATAATAATAATAATAATAATAATAATAATAATAATAATAAATAACAATAACAATAATAATAGCAAGAATAACAATGATAATAACGTCTCAAAATCAGATGAAAAATAATTACAAGCAGGGCCAAATGGAGCACGACACTAGGCTATACAGGGTGACGGATACAAATAAAAGTGCCTGCCTTTCGTTGATTTTAAAACGTCAAAACCAAGTCAGAGGACAACTTTCACATGGAGCTAATGACTGTAAAAATGTAAACGGGCACTATTAACGAGCATGGTCAGATTCGTAAGGACGAGTGTATGTATTTGTGTGCACGCACGCGCACATGCGCTCGTATGTGTGTGTATGTGGAGAGATAGTCGGTGGGTGGGGGTTGGGGTGGGGGATGGTAACATTGGCGGAACCGTGAACTCGGCTCTATGACTGGGAATTGTTCACATTGTTTTTTAGTTTGCTTGTTTGTTTTCTTTTCGTTTTTGTTTTTGTTATTGTTGTGGGTTTTGTTGTTGTTGTTTTTGTTGTTGTTTAGAGGGTTGGCTTTCCCATCACCCCCCCCCCCCCCCCCCCCGCCACTTCTGCGCCTTCGGCTCTCCAACGCACCTGTCAATCCACCGAAACCAAAACCGGAGCGATCACGAGAAGAGCACGAGGAGGGCCACAGAATACGGAACCCTTTTTCACCGTGCTGGAATGTCAGGTTTCATGCTGGAACACATTTTGTCTCTACCCTGTCCTACCTTTTCAACTGTTGTTTGTAGACAGACAAAAACGATGGCTTTGTTCTAAGCATTCCTCGTCATTGTAATACACCAGCTATCGGACACACATACACACACGCGCGCGCACACAGAGACAAACAGACTCACACAGAGACAACCACACACACAGAGACTAACACAGACAAACACACACCACACACCACACACACACACACACACACACACACACACACACACACACACACACACACACACACAACACACACACACACACAACACCACGCACACACAGACACAAACATCACACACATCATAAACACATTTGCACAACGTCACATACAACATTGACGCACGCAGTCAAAACATAAACTTAATGATTTATAAACATTAAGAAAACATTAACAATGAACATTGGGATGTAAATATATATTAAATTTGTTAAAGATTGCAAACATTTTATACATCTGGAGAACATGTTAAATTGTAAAGATCAACGATTTAACAGAACTAAACACACAGACACACACAGACACAACACACACAACACACACACACACACACACACACACACACACACACACACACACGCACGCACGCACGCACACACACACACACACATACACACACACCAACAATGAAAAAGAGGGAGGGAGGGACAGAGAGAGAAAGTGAGAGAGAGAGAGCACAGAGAGGGGCAGAAAGAGCTAGAGAGAGAGAGAGAGGGAGGGAGAGAGAGAGAGAGAGAGAGAGAAGAGAGAGAGAGAGACAGACACAGACAGACAGACAGACAGACAGTGACAGAGACAGACAGACAATCAGAGAGACAGAGACAGACAGAGACAGACATTGTCACGCTAAATTCTCACCCAGGATTGCATCCATTTATGATTGGCGGTAAATAGAAGTCTGTGATAGTGCTCAGCGCCATTTCTTTGTAGCTCATCTTCACACCGAATGAAATTAAATTTCTGCCGCCTCCTAGACACTTTGGAAGCTTGATGGGAAAATGTTCACCTTTTCTACTGTCGATAGAAATACATACACAAACTTATAGTAGACATGCTATCACGTGGTCGCCCATTGTGAGAACTGTCGTAGTGAACTGGTGATATTGCGCTGGGAGTATGTATCAACTTTATGAGACTAACAAAATCTCACACGAATACTGAAAGAGGTCTGTGATTCTTTATAAAGAATAAACAAGAAATTATCGTCTGCGCCTGTAAAGTTTCCAACCACAACCACAACCACAACCGATGTTCCTGCAATTCATTTGAATTCTTTGACTCCCGCATCCTATCTATCAACTGCAAAGACTTATCCCTTTGATTCCCTCACCTTATCCACCAGAATTCTACAGGAAGCTGGTGGATAGGGTCAGGGAATCAAAGGGTTAAGTTTTTGCTTTGCTAGCATGGTTGGTAATGCAGGATGGTGGTGGACGGAGTGCAGGAATCAAAGGGCTGAAGCATAAATTAGAAGTGCCTTTTTTTTGCTGATTGTAAACACCGTGTCCAGAAATCAGAACATCCTCTATTCTTTTGCTACTTAAGTTCTGGCATTCCAAAATAAGACAAAGTCATGAGAACTTGTTAACACCTTAGTGGTAACACTTCCAAAGCTCTCAGCTTCGCGTGAGAGTACAATCAAAACCTGTCAATTCTACCACAGCCACCACCACCAGCACCACTACCATCATTACCACCTTTGCCTTCAACAGCGTCTGTACACGAAATGCATCAATCACCAGGTGATTAGACATTGACTTCTAGATGAAGCTGATGTCTGCTTTATGCATCAATGCAGTCCAGACAAGGACCTGTGAAAAAGGGATTAGCTGCTGCCTATTATCATAGTCTTTCGTCACGCATGCACTGAGCTATTTAGGGCATACGATGTTTCCTGTAATTAGCTGCATGAATAAGAACAAAACGAAACCAAAGGTAAAAGAGGAACGTATCTAAACCCTTAATGGCAATGAGCATGATTTTTATGCCTTGGTGTTCGAAAAACATGTAGTGTGTAGGGAGAGGGGGACAAAGACGTTTCCTTCTTTTCTTTTTTCTTTGTCCTCTTGTGCTATCATGCCTGTCGCAAGAAGAATGAGTTTACGGTCAGCAGGGAGCTGGTAGGCCTGAATTGGAAAATGCCGTTTGACATCAAGGTTACTTTCACGTCTGTGATCGATGTCTACCTTGATCTGCCTCTGGCTCCTAATCCTGTTTTGTGATTATACTTAGCTGAACCACCTTGCCTTCTGGGGTTGCATTCTTATGATGAATATGATGATGTCCAGTGCGGTTTCCGTCATTTCTCTGATCTTGGTGTTTCTCATTATTACGCGTGTGGTCTTGTTGACAGCTTTTTTTTCAAACAACATTTCTCACAGGTAGTGATTTTGTGCAGTAGGGGCTTGGTTTGGTCGAGGTGGAGGTCTGACACCTTTCTCATTGTCCTTTTCCATTTCTGGTCAGTTGTTCGTTATGATTCGTCCATTTCTTTCTCTTTTTATTATCTTCTTTAAGGATGTTACAATCCAGTGCCGGCTTGCTAGGACTGCTGTGGCATCACCAGAACTCTGTTGGACAGGCTATGTATGCCTTTGTCACCCACGAAAAGGACGATGAGCTGGACTTAAAGCAATTGAGTTAAAAGAGAAACAAATGATTGTTAGGGCCTGTGTAAAACAAACAAACAAACAAACAAACAACAAACAAAAAACAAACAAACAAACAAAACCCAACAATTTGGGACCCAAAGTGAAGCCCCACAATATCAGCACAGTACGTATGATTATCAGAAACAATTTTCGATCACTTACTAATATGATTTTATTGAGATGCTTTGACGATGGGCTTCGAGCCGGAACAGACGAATGAAGGGGAGGGGAACTAGATATTAACCCGTCCCTTTCTACAAGGTCTCTGGCTTTTCATGCGTCATTATCTCTCAGACCACACGTTTCCCGAAGGGAAATTAGCTTGGACATTGAAGAACGGGGGAGTGCAATCAGCTGGAGCGAAAATGAAGGAACTTGAAGCCGCTAATGACAGTCACACCTTGAAATCAATCGCTGTTGCCTGTGCAGTCTCTGCTATGCTTTAATCTCGTGATTACAGTCTCCAAGCTGTAGTTCCACAATCATTTCTACGCGTGCTTGCGAGCGCGTCCACACATGCACGCGCATTCTAGCACGCACACACATACACACCGATTCACACACAACACACACACACACACACACACACACACACACACACACACACACACACACACACACACACACACAACACACACACACACACACAACACACACACACACACACACACACACACACGCACGCGCGCACACACACACGGACTAAATGAACAAGTAAACATACCAATAATATGATATAAGATGTCAAAGAACAGAAGCAGACAAGCCCAAAAGAGACATGGTTAGGAACGAAGAGATCCGAGAGATGGTTGTCACAACACCACTTAACCATTACATCTCACAACCGATGAACTGGTTTGGCCACCTATCAGGATACCTACCAGTCAACCGTCCAGCCCTTCGAGCTTACAACACCAATTGCTTGAGGTTCACAACAGGAAAAAGACCGTAGCACGAATCTACGCCACACTTCCTATCTAGCTGCAGACCCTAAGCTTCATCTCCCTAGTTCAAGTTCATATTGCTTATAGCCCAGCCGACCACTAGAGCCATATCAAGACTAATACCACTCCCAAAACGACAACCCCGTTAAGATAAAAGACAACAGTTAAAAATCATGCTCACCGTTAACCTTGCAAGTCTGATATGCAATTAAAGAAAAACACCTTCCAGTACTATCGGACAGAAAAAAAAAGAAGAGGACAAATATAAAACGATTACATACACAGACAACAATGACAAACAATCAAAACAAACAACAATGAAAAATCAACTAACCATAAAAGTCTTTTCCTGTTTTGTTTCATATTAAGTGGACAGTTCGTCCAATAGCAATGCTATAGTTACAGATGGAGGAATAGCTGGACGTTTGGAAAATGCCAGACACGTCCAGTGAAAACGCCAGGACCAACTGCTCTTGGGGAGCTATAAGATGTATTTGGAATCAAAGTGATAGTTTCCACGATCTGGAATAATCTATATCATATAAATATGATATTTCAGCATTCTCATGGACAATCTCTCTCTCTCTCTCTCTCTCTCTCTCTCTCTCTCTCTCTCTCTCTCTCTCTCTCTCTCTCTCTCTGATTTTTCCTCTTCAAACTTTAGATTCTATTTGACTGGATGGTTATAGGCTACATCACTTGTTCTTTTTTCTTCCGCTATTCCATTGTTCGTCTTTTTTTTGTTGTTTTTTTTGTTTTTGCTTTTTTGTTTGTTTGTTTGTGTAAGTTTTTTTGACGGTTTTAACAATCAATACACTTTGTCGTCTCTGTTGCTTGCAATGTGTATATCTGCACATTTCACAGGTTATTGTTTAACACTATCTTTCCATATGTCATGAAAACACTCTTTGGAAAAAAGCGTAAACTTTTAAAGTAAACCTGTCTCAGGCGAGTACACACGCAAATAATGCTTCTTCTTTAAACTTGTTAGAAAAAAAAGCAACCTTCATTCTCTGAAGAAACAGATCAAAACGTAAACAAAACATAACACAGCAGGTCTCATCCCTGTTCATTAAGGAGGTTCTATTGAAAGACAACTGTTTGGATGAACGAATTTCCACGCGTGAACGAGTTCCCGCATCAACAGACGATCTGATTTGGACGCACAAAAGAGTTCAGATATCAGTCATTCACAGCAGAGAATGGTTCTCTGGTTCTCTCTCTCTTCTCAGGGAAATCAGCGAGCTCCCAATTTTCATTTTCTGAAATAGGTCTAATCACGAACAACCCAACGATTCGCAGCTTTACCCTAAATGTGCTGATCTGGAAAGTTGTTTTCTGAAACAGCTCAGTCCAGAAGCTAGAGCAGCCAGTTAATAGCAGTCGTACCTAGAAACAAAGAGAACGTGCTTGTTGCTTTTCACTCCAGAACTTACAGCTTTCAACCACTCACGGTGTGAGAAGGAAGAGGGGTGAGTGCGGTGGTGGTGGTGGTGGTAGGAAACCTAGATTAAAATCTTTAAAATCAAGAGCCACTCAAAGATTTTCTGATTGGTTGGAACATGTTCCCCTCTGATTGGTTGCAGATAATGATCGGCAGTGTGGCCAACAGCCAATCAGAAAACAAAATGGTTTCCTTTCCTGCTGTGCTTGATTGTGGGGATTAGAACTAAGCTTGTTGAAAAGTCGACTAAAAATACAGGTAAAACATGTTCAGTAATAATTCTTCATTGTGATACATCCTTTGTTTCATCCATGTAAAGGAAATTTACCATAGAAAAGGAGGATATTACGTTTCTTTCATCACGTCATTGACAGTTTCAATGCACAAAGCAAATTAATAAACACCAAGGAAAAAAAAAAAAAAAACAAACAAACACGAAAACGTATTGGTGATCACAGATAACAAGAAACAAGATTATCACACCATTCTATCAATCTCCCTTTTCCTGAACGTTTCATCAAAATTATTATCCTTTTAGCAAATGCAGTTGTCAAGTGGGTAAACATTAGATGTTGTGTGGGAAGATTCTAGGTTTCATTCGTCTAGATATATCTGCCCAGTCAGTAAAAGGTGAAAAGATTTCCTATTTCCAAGGTCAAAATATGGGCAGACCTGCCAGTGTTGAAAGTCCCTTCGTGTGCGTACACATGCAAAAAATCAAATATGCAAGCTAAAGATCTGTAAGTCATGTTAATAGATGTCTTAAGGAAACATCAACAACAACAAAAAGTTTTCATGCACGTCCAAAGAAGACATTCCGACTATAAAGCAACATAATGCCTGCACAATGGGAGAAGAACGAACCTACGTGTGTGTGCACTTCAAAGAAAAATAGGAACGCTTTCAAACAAAATCATTTTAAAACATCTATAATCTTTGAAATAGACCAGTGTCAGTAAAATGTTCCCAGTCGCATGTCCCTGACACTTTACCACATTCTTGGTAATAATTCGTTCATCAACTGCAGAGATTGTATGATGAAAAAAAAAAGATTACATATTAAGTCATTATGAGCCAAACGAAGTCATGTCTGTTCAAATCTAATCTCTGGCGAATTTTAATTTTCATTTGAGCATGACATGTCTTCCACATTTTGCGATGTACGCTCCATGCCTGAACTGGTGAGATATCGTGTGCGTCTGTATAAATCCCCACCACTGACCCCCCCCCCCCTCCCTCACGTCAACGTCTTTCTTTCAAACATAAACATATATACGCACGCACACACACACACACACACACACACACACACACTCTCTCTGTCTCTTTCTTCATTTTAATACACACAAGCATGCACACGCACACACATTCATACACACACATAAGCCATCAGTAGCAGCAGCAGCATCGTCGTGTTTATTATCACAAAGCCATTATTATTAGGTACATAATTATTGATTACTGACATCTCTCTCTCTTCTCTCTCTCTCTCTCTCTTTTTTTTTCTCTCTCTGTCTCTCTCTGTCTCTCTCGCTCTCTCTCTCTCACTCACTCACACACACACATACATGTACACACACACACACACACACACACACACACACACACACACACACACACACACACACACACACACACACACACACACACACACACACACACACACACACACACCACAGGTCGAACGCCATCTACTGTTCTTTTTTCTCTCATTTTACCGCGATTTCAACCTATGTTAACTGTGATGCTCCTAAGCTACAACAGTTCAGAGTATCCAAGATCGTGATTGTTCATAGCGACGATGAAACGGACAGGGTATATAGTGCTCCGACATATCAGGAATATCTGAGAAAATGCTAAGAGCAGGTTTACAGCAAGGCTTATGAATACATGTTTCAACCACGACAACCAGACGGCTTTGCTTCTGCTGTTGTCTCCGATTTGTTCAATTTCCTGGTTCCGTGTGTGGTTGTATGTTATATGTAATAATAAAATGTGTGTGTTGTGTGAGTGTGTTTGTGTGTGTGTGTTGGTGTGTTGTTGTGTGTGTGTGTGTGTGTGTGTATGTGTGTGTGTATGTTAAATGTGTGTGCGTGTGTGTGTGTTGTTGTGTGTGTGTGTGTGTGTGTGTGTGTGTGTGTGTGTGTGTGTGGTGTGTGTGTCTGATGTGTGTGTGTGTGTGTGTGTGTGTGTGTGTGTGTGTGTGTGTGTTTGAATGCACCTGTGACCGTGTGAATGTGTGTGTGTGTGTGTGTGTGTGTGTGTGTGTGTGTTGTGTGTGTGTGTGTGTGTGTGTGTGAGTGTGTTTGAATGCGTTTGTGACTGTGTGATTGTGTGTTGTGATTGTGTGTGTGTGTGTGTGTGTGTTGTGTGTGTGTGTGTGTGTGTGTGTGTGTGTGGTGTGTGTGTGTGTGTGTGTGTGTGTGTGTGTTTTGCCTGTGTGTGTGTTCGCCTGTGTGTGTGTGTTCGCCTGTGTGTGTATATGTGCGTACGGTAAGTGTGTGAACATGTGTGTCCGTGTATCTGTCTGACTGTCTGTCTATCTGTCTGCCTGTGGGTATGAGTGTGTGTGCATGTGTTTGTGTGTGTGTATTTGTGTGTGTACACGTGAACGTTTTGTGTGTGTGTGTGTGTGTGTGTGTGTGTGTGTGTGTGTGTGTGTGTGTGGTGTGTGTGTGTTTACCTGTGCGTGTGTGTTTAAGTGTGTGTGTATGTGTGTGTGTGTGTGTGTGTGTGTGTGTTTGTGTGTGTGCGTGCATGCAAGTATGTGCTTGTCTGTGCGTGCGTATTTGTGTGTGTGTGTTGTGTATTTGTGTGTGCGTGCGTGTTGGGTGTGTGTGTGTGTGTGTGTGTGTGTGTGTGTGTGTGTGTGTATGTGTTGTGTGTGCGCGCGCGCACGTGTGCGTGTATGTATGTGCGTGTGTGTGTGCGTGTATGTGTGTGTATGTACGTGTGTGCACGCGCGCGCGTGTGTACTTGATTCAGTTCGTCTGTGTTTTCTGTTGAGTTTAACTAAAAAGAGCTGAAATGTCAATCGGACGAGTGATTTACACCAACTCAATTTAAATTCTAGAATCACCGCTCGACTGCAGCAGTGCAACGTTTCTCAGGCGTTCAAGAGATATCGCTAAAGAGATTTGGCAACCGTCCGCTGTCTGCATGCGTTTTGGTTTATGAGTGTGAGTCGCAATGGGCCGGCGCCGTTCTCGTTTGATGTAGATCACAGTGTAGACGTTTGTGTTGTATTGCATTGTGCCTTGGTTTGTTAGAAAACAACTTGCAGGCCTGGTACCTCTGACTTCAGCCCTTTTGGAGGCTGAAATGTCTACCATGTATGTGAAGTGAGAAGCACATGAGCAAAGAGACTGTAAAAGTGGCTTGCTCAGGAATTAAATTGTGGTAGTTTTGATACAGAGCGACAGGGGAGGGTACACAGGGAGACACAGAAAGACTTAAAATGTAGTATAAAATTCACGGAACACAACTATTTTCATACACTTTTTTACTGAGTCAAAACGCAGAGCTCTCATACTCGTTATTTTCCATTGGAAGGTGCTGCACGTTAGCGACTGCAATAAGCAAGGGACGAAACTGTTGATCGTTAATCTAGCGGTGAATGAAGGGTTGTGTTTCTTTAGGGACAGCCTGTGTTAGTAACTGTGATGTGACCCATAGACATACAAAATATTTAACACTCTGAATCAGTCTTCGGCTAGATATAAATTAATGACAACAAACATAAAACAAGATGATAGATCATTCTACCATAGTGTCTTTTCGTAAAAATAAAATAAAACAAAATGAAAATTACAGAAAATCCAGATTTTCGACTTTTCAACGTCACTGTAACCTTGAAGACACAGACGATCTCAAACATGACGAATAGAAAACAATGGCAGAATAACATAAAAGCGAAAAACGAAGGGTAAATACTGTCAACAGTTATCGGGAAAACGTTGAAAAAGTGTTGATTGTACGCATGTTTTTGGTCCGTGTGACCTTGACCTTGCCGCCACGACTCTAAAACGTAGGCATTCGCTACTCCTTTCCAGTCCACACCTTTAAAAGCAAATATGGTAAGGATCCGACAAGAAACAGTTGAGGAAATCTTGCTGACATTTTGGTCACACACACCACACACACACACACGACACACACACACACAAACACACACACACACACACACACACAC
>CM060306.1:57137061-57139561 GCA_030674185.1 Monoplex corrugatus | reverse complement strand
ACCAGTATTATATCGATACCAAACACAGTAGCACTGATATTATATCGATACCAAACACAGTAGTACCGGTATTATATCGATACCAAACACAGTAATACCGGTATTATGTAGATACCAAACATAGTAGTACCGATATTATATCGATACCAAACACAGTAATACCGGTATTATATGGATACCAAACACAGTAGTACTGATATTATATCGATACCAAACACAGTAGTACCGATATTATATCGATACCAAACACAGTAATACCGGTATTATATCGATACCAAACACAGTAGTACCGATATTATATCGATACCAAACACAGTAGTACCGGTATTATATCGATACCAAACACAGTAGTACTGATATTATGTCGATACCAAATACAGTAATACCGGTATTATATCGATACCAAACACAGTAGTACCGATATATATCGATACCAAACACAGTAGTACTGATATTATATCGATACCAAACACAGTAGTACCGGTATTATATCGATACCAAACACAGTAGTACTGATATTATATCGATACCAAACACAGTAATACCGGTATTATATCGATACCAAACACAGTAGTACTGATATTATGTCGATACCAAACACAGTAATACCGGTATTATATCGATACCAAACACAGTAGTACTGATATTATATCGATACCAAACACAGTAGTACTGATATTATATCGATACCAAACACAGTAATACCGGTATTATATCGATACCAAACACAGTAGTACTGATATTATATCGATACCAAACACAGTAGTACTGATATTATATCGATGCCAAACACAGTAGAATTGATGCTATGTCGATACCAAACACAGTAATACCGGTATTATATCGATACCAAACACAGTAGTACTGATATTATATCGATACCAAACACAGTAGTACTGCTATTATATCGATACCAAACACAGTAGAATTGATGCTATGTCGATACCAAACACAGTAATACCGGTATTATGTCGATACCAAACACAGTAGTACTGATATTATATCGATACCAAACACAGTAATACCGGTATTATATCGATACCAAACACAGTAGTACTGATATTATATCGATACCAAACACAGTAATACCGGTATTATATCGATACCAAACACAGTAGTACTGATATTATATCGATACCAAACACAGTAGTACTGATATTATATCGATGCCAAACACAGTAGTACTGATATTATATCGATACCAAACACAGTAGTACTGATATTATATCGATACCAAACACAGTAATACCGGTATTATATCGATACCAAACACAGTAGTACTGATATTATATCGGTATCAATACAATAATACTGATATTATGTTGATACCAAACACAGTAGTACTGATATTATATCGATACCAAATACAATAATACTGATATTATATCGATACCAAACACAGTAGTACTGATAGTGCATCGATACCAAACACAGTAGTACTGATAGTGTATCGATACCAAATACAATAATACTGATATTATATCGATACCAAACACAGTAGTACTGATAGTGCATCGATACCAAACACAGTAGTACTGATAGTGTATCGATACCAAACACAGTAGCATTGATGCTATGTCGATACCAAATACAGTAGTACCGGTATTATGTCGATACCAAACACGGTAGTACTGATATTATGTCGGGACCAAATAGAGTGGTATTGATATTACGTCGACACTAGATACATTACTACTGATATTTTGTCGATATCAAACACTATGGCACTGATAATAAGTCGATACCAAAGACAGTTGTACTGATACGATGTCGACGTCAAACACAGTAGTACCAACAATACCAAACACATTAGTATTGACATCACGTAGACACCAAACACAGTAGTATCGATATCATGCCGGTACCAATATGTCGATATAAACAGAATACTGATACTATGTCGATATTAAATACAAACAGTCCCAACAGTATGTTGATAGCAAACACAATAGTGCTCAGCACAGGAATACACATGGTGACGAGATTGTAACAACCCTCAAAGAAACAAAATAAAACAAAAACCCATTGTGGTTGTTGATCGATCATACAGCACCAACAAGCAGGAATTTTGGTCAGGTCAAAACAACAAAGAGACTGTACTATGACACATAGCAGCTGGTTTTGTTGTCATTCTGTTTCTCTAAGAAAGTCCCGACTGGTTCTTGTTATGTTTAGCTGAAAAATATTCTTCGCGTAAAATTACTCCAGTCACATAAAACGTGCTCTTGATAAAGACAAATTAGATAAATGATCTGGGATAAATACAGAAATAAATACACAAAGTATCTCGAAAAAAATAAATGAATGAATAAATGAATGAATGAATGAATGAATAAATGAATGAATGAATGAATGAATGAATGAATGAATAGATACATAAATAATAAATGTACAATAAATATATAAATAAATAAATGAATAGATAAATAAATAAATAAATAAATAAATAAATAAATAGATAAAAAAAAATAAATAAATAAATGAATAAATAATGAATAAA
>CM060306.1:57127061-57132061 GCA_030674185.1 Monoplex corrugatus | reverse complement strand
AAATCAGTTGAAATTTAAAATCAAACGGTGTGATGAAACAGAAAGCAGGCTCACCAACTGACCTAAAACTGCGTTCTGGCACCATCACAAGCTCTCGTTTTGAGGATCATATGGTGTGTAAGGTTTGATAAGTGTAGATCCGATGTAGATCCGATCCCAAAGATATGGTGGTTAAGATCCATCAAAACAGCTACATGAAAATAATGCAGTTACCTGGCAAACTCTTTGAACTTGCGCAAAACCCTATGCGCTGGCAAGATCTTGAAATAGCATGGTGGGGGAATCCATGAAACACTAAGGAGACACCACCAGAATGATGGAAGCATTAGGATGGGCAGCGAACAGGTCAGTTTTATGATGAGGATAGGATCGAACTCGTGACATCCGATCTTGATTCCATGGATATATCAAAAGACCCAACCTGCCAGTGATCTCAAGTGATATCGATAGCACTACAAGAAGGCAACAAAGCTCTAACGTGACCACAAATATTTGTCTTTTGAAGAGCTACTTGTGCTGACATACTTGACACTGCCAACACTGAAAGGTGGAAGATCGAAAGCTGATAAGACAGATTCAGATATTTTTTCACAGACAGAAAAAAAGTTGAATCATCAAACTTGTCAAAGTAAAGACGTTTCATAAAAAAAGAAAAAAAAAAAAGAAAAAAAAAACGAAACAAAAACAGACAAACAAACAAACAATAACAAAAAAACAAAACAAAACAAAACAAAAACCAAACAAACACACACACACACACACACACACACACACACACACACACACACACACACACACACACACACACACACACACACACACACACACACACACACACACACACACACAAAACACAAAGGAATCTATATCGGTATAATTTGTAGGATATATTCTCATTTGTACATGTACACATCAAGCCCTTTTGTTTAAATCAGCCTAATTCATTATCAAACACAATCAAAGTTGACTCCAACCTTAAACACTTTCAGGTAAACTTTATACAATAAAAATCATAGCAACTAATTAGATATGTTTTATTTTCTTTCTTTCTTTTAAAAAATCAACTGATTTGCATAGAAATTTAAGTACTTCCGTATAATGCAAACACATACATCTCTACGGATGGGCAATGAAGAGAGGATCTGAAAGTAGTAATGAAACGCGAAAAGGTCAATATATCGTACTGAACTATTTCCTTTCCTTGTCTGCTACTGCTGTTTTAACTATACAACTATTTGTAATTTCAGTGCTGGAATCGAGAGAAAGACCCTAAAAACTGTAAAGAAAAAGAAGAATAAGAAGAAAAAAGAAGAAGAGGAAGAAGAAAAAGAAGAAGAAGGAGAAGTACAAGTAGAAGAAGAAGAAGAAGAAGGAGGAGGAGGAAGAGGAGGAAGAGGAGAAGGAGGAGAAGGAGGAGAAGAAGAAGAAAAAGAAGAAGAAGAAGACGAAGTAGGAGGAGGAGAAGAAAGAGGAGGAGGAGAAGAAGAAGAAAATGAAGAAGAAGAAGAAAAGAAGAAGAAGAAGAAAAGAAGAAGAAAAAGGAGAAGCATGATGAAGATGATGATGTTGGTGTAAAGAAGAAGAAGAAGAAGAAGAAGAAGAAGAAGAAGATGATCATGATGATGATCATGATGAAGAAATTTATAAGGCACCAAGTCTTGATACAAGAATCAAATCAAAGCGCACACTCCCATCATTCACCAAAGCAGTCAACCAACAGCAACCAAAACTCCTGGGCTCAAAGCGTACGAAAACTGGGAGGGGGAGGGCAGTGGGACAAACGAATGAGCATGTAGGGAAGAAATCACTGCTGGACTGCCAGGCTTGAAGGAAGACAGAGTATGTGACTGTCGAATAGACGGGGGAAATTGCTCCAGCTGTAGGACTGATCATCATGTTTCATAAACACAATCATTTAACACAACGAGTGCACAGATGAACGAACCAAGGAACGGACGAGTGAGCAAAACAAACGAACGAATTAACGGACAAACTAACCCATAACTAATTAAATGACTAGCTTTCTCAGTCACTCACCCACTCTCACACCCACACACACGCCAACTCACTCACTCACTCACTCACTCACTCACTCATTCGCGTATTCACTGACAGACTGACTGACTGACTGGCTGAGTAACTGCCTGACTGACAACCTGCCTGCCTGCCTGTCTGCCTGTCTGACTGACTAACTGATTGACAGATTAACTAAACGACCAATCAAATAATTAACCAACTAATCACCTAATTCAACGAGAAAGAAGGTTAGAAACTGACTAACAAGCCATACAAAAATCACCAATGCGCTTCAGTGCTAAACTGACCGCCTGATTTAACATCATCACTGCCCTGCAGTGCGATCATTTCCCTAAAGAACAATGGAACCAACCCACTACACAACCATACTTGACATTGCGCAGGGATAATCCCAGCCACCGATAGCACTACTGTTTGAATATTTAAAACACAGAAACCGCTGACATGCAAAACCATTTATGTGTCGGACACGGAAACTGCCTGAAACGATACACGCAGCTCTGAATCTAAGCTCACGATGGGCGTGGTAGTCGAATGGGTAAGGCGTCAGTCTTCTGGTCAGATGATCAGAGGTTCAATTCTGCCTGGGTGCCTCACACTTGGTGGTTAAACGATGGGAATGTTTCCCATCTCCCAAGTCAACATGTGTGCAAACCTGTTAGTATCTTCCCGTGTAGAAACACGCAGGACATCAAATACGTGAAATCACGTGTTGTGATTCAGACCTTTAATTATTCATTTATTTCATTTACCTGTTCTTTTTAATTATCTATTTATTTCATTTATCTGTTCTTTTCTTTGTAGATACGAGACACAGATACAATGTCATTTGCATGTAACCGAGACTGTTCCAATGATAGACTGAAACAATACTATTAAAAAATGTAGGCTGGGTAAAACACAGGCTAGGTAGGATCTCAGGACCTGGTCGGCCCTTGGGTTTACGTGCAGGCTAAAGGCTTGTGCCATGCTCACCATCACATGGCACCTGTGACGACGTTAATGCCTATGGAATTCATTTGGAGCGCGGAGACGTCATCTTGGGAAACTGAAACTGAATAAAATACGCACGTTAAAGATCCTGTAAGGATTATGGAAACATGAAAACAGCCTGCATGCACACCTATCGAAGAAGAGCATGCAGACTGTGCAGTAACATATCGCCTGTTCAGAGTGAGCAAATACAGGGGCATATAGGCACCCGGTAAAAGTTGAAACGCTCATCAAACACCATTGCCAACAACCTCAAAGTTACATCGGCCTTCCTTTGAACGAGTTAACTCGATAGGCTATGCAAACACGAATTCGTTTGGATTTTTTTACAACTTTTAACTCTTTTTTTTCTTCTTCTGAAAAGAAAGTGCATGCAAACACATGTGGCCTACACATAGCGTGTACCACATTCGACCTAGAAACAATCAAGGGAGACAACAGATACATTTCCGGTAGACACTTCAGAATATTGGGTATTGTTTCTGACTGAACTCGAGCAGCAGACAAGCCGTAATTATAAATCTCAGAGACAATTTGCTGGTTTCGGCCGTGACAGAAGAGATTAATTGCTGTTCGATCTCTTTTATCTGTTACCTCGTATATTACCTTCTCTGTGGGAGAGGAAAGGAGATAAAAGAAAAGAAATGAAACACAGAAGAAAATCGGGTTCTTTTATCAATCAAATTATACTGATCTCATCTGCTTGTACTCAAGCTTACCTTTAACAAAACGAAACCGTGAACTTTTGTTTTAGTGTATTGAATAATTCTGTGATTTTAAATGTCATTACTGTATCATTTCTTTCCTTTTTCACTTTTAGTAACTTGGAGGGACTTACATACACTTTCATTGAATAAATGAGTAATTTTAAGTATCAATACTGTATTGTTTCTTTCTTTTCTCGGTTGTCGTAGCTTGGAGGGACGTAGATGCACTGTTATTGAATAAATATGAATAAATATACATACACGTTTACTGAATAAATCAGTGATTTTAAGTATCATTGTTGTATTGTTTCTGTATTTTTTCAGTTGTCGTTACTTGGATGGACCTACACACACTTTCATTGAACAAATCTGTGATTTTAAGCATCGTTACTGTATCGTTTACCTTTTTAGTTGTCGTAGCTTGGAGGGACTCACATACACTTTTACTGAATAAATCAGTGATTTAAGTATCATTACTGTATCTTTTCTTTCTTTTTTTCAGTTGTCATAACTTGGAAGGGACTTACATACTTATTCAGATGGCTTCCAAGCTTTCTCAAAACGTGACTGGGGCTTGATTCCTGAAGTGCAGCTATTCTACTCATGATTATTGTTGTTGCTTACTTATGACCACCTGTTGATACCTACTGATGACTGCATGTTACCATGGCGAAGCTATACAAGTAGGACACCTACTCTAATGATGATTGCAATCCTTGCGGCACCCCTGTACATGACGAATGTTCTTAACACAGAAGGGGTCTGGCTACAGAGGCCAAGAGAGTGATGTTGTTGTTGTTGTGCTACAGTTTTCACTATAATCTCATTTCAGCACGGCTGTCTACAGCCGCAGTTCACCCAGTTGTCCCATGTCTTTCTTGCTCTCCATGGTCGACAGACCACTTTTATTGTTACTGTTATCGTTATTGTTATTGTTATTGCTCATTTTGTTTAAAGCCCGGCCGACTGCGTAGAATCATATCGGAGCTATAGCCGTTTCAAAACATACACAATACTTCAACAGGAAAGAAGGAAAAGAAAATTAAGCACACATATCAATGCATTCGCGCACATAATATAAGGATATGCCCCCGGAGTTGACCACTCCGTCCAATCTATCACAAAAGGGATTTAAAAAACATACCTGATTGTAAATCTAAACATAACTAAGGACACTAAAACATATATAAAACAGGTCTAAATTACCTAAAATTGCTTCCGCATATCACATTTCCCTAGAGCCAAAAATGCACTTAGTACATG
>CM060306.1:57112061-57119561 GCA_030674185.1 Monoplex corrugatus | reverse complement strand
AGTGTTCATTTTTGGCACTTCCTAGGTCCCTGCGTGACCTTGATGCCATACTTTTAAAACTTAAGTATTCTAAACTCCTCAACACATACACCTTAGACCTACATTTCTCAATACTTTACCAGCGTATAAGGTCTATCCTCAGGTTTATTGCTTCTGTCATGATCGTTTTGGATAATACCATCGCATACCATCAACGACGTCAGTGCATATGGAATTCATGGCGAACGCGAAAAACATTATATGAGAAACTGGTCTGGTCAAACATAAAAATCCGTTAATATACAGCTGAGAAATTCTTGCTGAGAAATTTCTTTCATGCACACACACACACACACACACACACACACACACACACACACACACACACACACACACACACACACACACACACACACACACACACACACATACTCTGTACGCACGCACGCACGCACGCACCACACACACACACACACACACACACACACACACACACACACACACACACCACACACCGCACGCACTCACACACATACTCACACCACACACAGACAGAGAGACAAACACCCACATGCACATACTCATGCATGCTCCCATAAGAAACGAAAAAAGGAAGAACACCGTAACGGCATAATTATAGATATTCATAAGACCACCACACCATCTTAGCCTTGTATTTATTTATTTATTTATTTATTTATTTATTCGTTTATTATTTATTTATTTATTTATTTATTTATTTATTTATTTATTTATTTATTTATTTATTTATTTATTTATTTATTTATTTATGTATTTATTTATTTATTTGTTTATTTATCTATTCGTTTGTTTGTTTGTTCGTTCATTCGGTTGCATGTTTGCTTGGTTGATTGATTGTTGTATTTGTTGTGTTTGATTTGTTTGTTTGTTTGTTTGTTTGTTTGTTTGTAAATTCATTTAGTTACAGCTGAAAGCTATAGCAATATCAAATAATCTATACCTATCAGATTTGTAAGCATATCGCTCCCACATAACATGTCTGCGGAGGTGATAAAAAGAAAGAAAAAGAATCCTCATTCATAATCTGTTCTTAAAGTCAAGACGTAGAAGATTTGTACTTTGATGGTGACTTTATCAAAGAACCATTCATTACACTCGAATATAGTTCATATGCGCTCGAATCGTTCCATGTTCAAATCTACCAATGAAAAATTCGGGATAAAGGAGGAGAAGCAGGAGAAGAAGAAGAAAATGGAGAAGAAAATAAAAGAAATAGAAAAGGAGATGGTGCTGCGGAAAAAGAAGCACAAGAAAGAATGGTAAACAAGAAAAACAAACAAACAAACAAACAAAAAACAGAAAATGGTTCTACACTTCCCTTCGTGCAAACTACCAAATCAAATTTTACATGTACTGGTAAGTAATAACTTTACTCAAAAAGCATAAAGGGTGATAACTTGAAGCGTATTTTCATGGGAACATTGGCAGGATGACGGTTCCTAAACGACCGCATTTAACGCTATCTAGATTCTGATTCAGTCCAAGAGCAATGACACTCCCAATTGCAGAAATAACCCATCCAAGCCAGTGTATAATCGTCAGCTGTTGCGTTTAAGATTGTCCATTTTCATTCTTTAATCAATCATGAAGAATTCCACGGAAGAGAAAGGAAGGAGTTCAAATATACTGTCTTTCTTGGACGTTTTTACACTCACAAGCCCTGCTTTATAGTTGCTTCCATTCATCAAGTTTTCATGAGTGCCAGATTCGCAGTTATATGTGCACTCAAAGTTACACGAACTTTGACTTTTATCTAATTAAGAAAAACAAAATGTACCAGACCAAAAACCAAACCAACCGACTGATAACCAATCAAACAACCAACCAACCAGCAAACCAACCAGCCAACCAACCAACCAATCAGCCAATCAATCAGCTAGCCAACCAGCCAACTAACCAGCCAACAAACCAACCAACCAACCAACCAACAACCAACCAACATAAACAGAATCCTGGAAACTTTCATTTACTTTGATCAACATATTTGTTTCATTGAGTCTGACCTGCAGATAGACGTAAGAAATAACAAGAATGAATAACACAGACAGACAGACAGAACTGCAGGCAGACAAAAGAAGAAAAAAAAGAAGAAAGAAAGGAAGGAAAGGGGGATGGACAAAAAGGAACAGACAAAAAATATAAGTAAGAAGAGAAAAGGAAAGAAGAATAAAGAAACAAACAAAACGCGAACGGAAAACATTTTAGAAATGAAAGAATAGATATCAAGAATGGCAAGACAAGAAGAAGAGCGAAAAAAGGTAGATGTACGGGTGATTGTGAAAAGAAACATTTAGTATAATAACAACTGGTAAGACGACAACAAGAAGAAGGAATAACTTACTGTCCCTTGGGTCCACGGACGAGCGGTGGAAGAGTTAACTCCCTGAACGGACATCCTGTACCTTCTCTGTCTCCGGATGAGAGATTGCTGCTGAGACGTGGAGTCGTCATTTTGCGTCAAATATTATCGAAAATCACTTTAACATCATCGAAAGAAATAAAAGTCAAACAGTTCCTATACTGTTGCCTCCCTAAATTCTCTCTCTCAATGCATGGTAGTGTTTGGTAACTGGTGGGAAGTTATGCAGTTTAGCCTAAATGGTTTTCACATTCAAATAGATTTGTTTAATTTGCTGAGTAAATCACAGTGCGAATTCAAGTCCATGTTCTGCGGATTGCACCGAAGAAAACGATATTTATGATTCATGTGAATTTATCTTTGCATTATAATTGTCTTTGGCATTTTGATTTGCGTAGTCTGTTCATTTTCCCCTTCTTATTTCTTTCCTTTTCATCCATCTAATGTCAAAAATTGTTCCGTCTACTTTGTTTTATTTTCTTCCATATAATCCTTTTCTTTCTTCTTCTTTTTCTTGCTTCCTTTTCCTATTTTTTTTCTTTACTTTTTGGATTTTATGTTTGTTTTTGTTTGTTTGTTTCGTTTCTTTGTTGTGATTATGTTGACACTTCACATGTTAATTTCCACCATTTTAACAAAATCCATCGCAGAACAGGTTCAAATAGTACTTTTCATAAGCATAGTCTCCTCTTTATTTTCTGGGTTTCTCTGATTTGTTTCTGTTGTTTTTGCCACTGCTGCTGCTGTTGTAGCGTTCTGTGAAAAGACGGATTGAATAGCTACATCCAGTTTTATTTTCAATATTTCTTTTCATGTACACACACACACACACAAAAATAATGAGTACGAATTAAGATATTTTCACCAGCACAGGTTTTCATTCAGACTCAGTCGCTAAATGATTTCCAGTGATTGAATGTTTAAGGGTTGTTGCCTTTTTTCCGGAAGCCTCAAATTCACACCAAAATGTTCACACACATTCTGAAATAGCAGTCTCAGCACATGTGTATACCAATCACTTCCCAACAAGGAAAAACAAAGCACTGCTTTTTCGTTCTGACTTTCACTGTGGTTGTGACACCAATATCTCGGCACCTGGCGTCTCCTTTGAACTGACGGTTCCAGGAAACGGTCGAAGCAGCGACAGTGCTGTATTGTTGCACAGTCAGGACTTAAAAGCACTCTGCAGGCCTACACAATTAGCTGTACGCGAGATCAGCATCGCACAGTTGCCTTTCAGTGTGTCTAGTCTCGCTGGTACAGATCGAACGTGCACTGGGAAACCCTTGAACTTTGGACTACATCTTATCCACTGCCACAGTAGAAAAGAAAAACGAACACGTAAGCAAATTACGATACGTATAGAAAAACTGAAACTAAGAGAATTCAACTATGTCCGTTCACCTGACATCTGTGTTAGGCTATGTTTTGCTTATCAGAACGTATGCCGTTTCTAAGGGAAATAGTTTTGGTATAATTTTCTTGTGTCTCCTTAATTGTTTGTATGTATTCATTTTTCCAGTAAATTTAAGAAAAAAGTAAATTCTTCATCAGTTCAGGCTTTAAGACGTCTGAGTCTGAGGCAGATGTATGTCTCAGGGATCTATTGAGTAGTAGCCTATTTATTCATTTATTTATCTTGTTTGTTTATTATTTATCTACCCATCTATCTATTACATGTTTTTTTAAATTTATTTTTGTTATCTATCTCTCTGTCTGTCTGTCTGTCTATCTATCTATCTACCTATCTATCTAATTGCGTACTTACTACTTAGTTACTTATTTACTCATTTGTTTATTATCTTTATAAAAGAGCAGCCTGAGCGTAGTAGGAACACATACCTAAAAACAGTCCTGCGAATGCTAGCCTTGCGTGTTGACTTTATATTTATCGCATTTACTTTGTTATTTATCGTTTATTTTCTTCATCGTCTTTTATTGATTGATTGATTGATTGATTGATTGATTGATTATTTATTTATTTGTTTACTTATTTGTTTACTTATTTACTTGTTTATTCATTTATTTATCTATTCATTCCTTTATGTATTTATCCATATATTTAGTTGTTTTTTTTAAATTAAGGTACTTATTTCTTTATTTTTCATCTGTTCGTTTACTTATCTATTTATATATCTCACAGCATCGTTCAGCGGTTAGAAAGTTTTATGACGAAGAGTTTAAAAAATAGGAGACAGCGAAACAGATAAGAAAGCCTATCACAATCACCATACTACAGGTAATATATCTCCTCCAACCGCGTATTTTATGAACCAAAATGTAATGTTACGGACATGTCAACAGGTAGAAGATTGAGATAGTTGTAATTTCAGGTTTCGCTAGATATGCACTTTGAAAACTTTTTTTTCCCCTCTGTCTCTCTCTTCTGTTTACAATTTACAGCTTGTTGATGACGGCACGGTGACACAATCGTCCCTGTATGTCCATGTTTTATGACACATAGAATCCGAGCAGTGAGGTGAGACTGTCTGCTATGACAAGATTAATAACCTGCATATTCCTACTCCAGACTGCATTGCTCGGTCACCGGTCTTTGAGTTCGCCGTGATTTATGAAAAGTGGAGTTTAAAAGGCCTCTCCTGTTCACCCACATAAGAAAGAATCGATCGGTATCAATGCTGTTGGTCTTATCTCTGTCCTTTACAACTCAGTTAAAGTGACTCCTTTTTTTTTTTTTTTTTTTTTATATTTAGCTTTTTTTTTTTCCTTCGTAGCATTGATTTACATTGTAGCGATCACTCAAAAAGACTTTTATTACGACGATCTTTGCATTTTGATAGCTGTCATTCGAGGTCTTTCTGCCTTTATTTCTATCTCTTCAATCAGTTTGTGCTATGATCATTCTGGCACGAATTTTTGTGTCATATCACTATAGTTTTGCACGGTTCGCGAGGCTTTTCCATCATACATATGTAAAGTCTTTTTGTGAGAATCGCATTACTCATGCAGGAGAGCTACATACACGAACGATAACCCCGTAGAATGAAGAAGTAGCAAGTCTCGATAAATCCGATGACTGCAACACGTTTATTGAAATTCCCGATCCAGGGGTATCAGCGTATACAAATGGCAGTTTTAATATCGCTATCTGACGGTCTGAAAAGGCCTTGTGTGTTTCCCATCAATGCGATTACCAAAGTGCGTCATGACTGAATTATCAGCTAAGGCGTCTTAACCGTGCCAAGACAAAAGTACTGGAAGTGTGACCTTCGAACTGATAAACACAGGCGAGCAGTTTTATTGATGGATCGGTGCCATGAATGAAAATATGATAGTGTTAACCATTGGTGTGTAGACTGGTTCTCGTTTTCTCTGAGCTGTCTATAACACGCTCTTTACATTATCGGAGGTAATATTATCATGAATAAATTTATTGCTTAAAATTTAAAAGAAGAAAAAAAAGAAAAAACACAAACAGAGAAGAGAAAAAGAGAAAAGAAAGAGACAGAAGAGAGAGAGAGAGAGAGAGAGAGGAGAGAGAGAGAGAGAGAGAGAGAGAGAGAGAGAGAGAGAGAGGAAGAGAGAGAGAGAGAGAGAGAGAGAGAGAGAGAGAGAGAGAGAGAGAGAGAGAGAGAGAGAGAGAGAGAATTTAGAACACTTTATCATTCAAGCCCTGGCAATGGGAACATCGACTGCTTGATTTTTGGTCTGGTGATATGTTAAGGAGCTGTTTTGTGATCTCGTGAATTTTCATTATCAATTGTTGTCTTAGTCATTCGAAAGGATTCCTATAAAACTTCCTTTTAGAAAGTTAAATATATTTTGGTCGTAATGGGCATTTCATATCCAAATTAATGTTTCTTATCCAAATTGAGCACAGCATAAATGATTGTGCTGATTTACAAAATAAAGAAATGTGTTATTTGTGTATACATTTATCCATTCTTTCAACAAAAGCTTTCGTAATTTTGATGAAATCATTCGTACGCGATGTATGATTTCAATATAAACTCTGAGATGCGTGTCAGTTAAATAGGTCATGAAATAGTACCAAGTTATTACCAAGGGATAAGAACAACACGCATTACACGTTGTTTTTTTTTCTGAAAATGTTTTCGTAAGAAAACGAGCATTCACGTCCCTACCATGTATGTGCCGATTTCCACCATTCGTAGCTCAGATCTTAAAAAAAAAAAAAAAGAAAAAAAAAAAAGCCACAGATCTTGTGCCTGTCAGTTAAAACAGACGTATTCAATTCTATCCATCACCAAAATATGCGTGAAAAAAGGAATATTTTACCACGAACACCCGATAAAGTCATACTGTAGAATCAACTATGGTCCACCAGAAAAAAAACACAATGGAAACTAGATATCAAATGACAAAAATAAGGCTACTGTAGACTTACACAATACATAAAACAGTTGATTTTGTAGGTTTACACAGTACACCAAAATCTGGTTTCAGTGAAAGAAGAACGGATCGCACGAGAACGTAGGCTACTTATCTTACATAACTGAAACAAAAAATGTACATGTAGAAATCCATCTTTGCTTTAGCAAACACTAATGAATGGATGCCAGCCTTTGATTGCCAACACATAACACGCCAAGAGAACTGTCTGTTTCATCCATTATATCCATGCGCCGTCAAACATATTCACTATCTATATCAAATATCTGTAGCCTACCATGGTTTTTAGCCAACGATGACAGCAAAATAAAGTGTACATTCCATGTGCAAAACACAACACTTATATATCAACGATGATGCTTGCAGATTTATTCACGTTTTTTTCTCGCTGCCTTTCTTCCATCTCTCAATCACGCGATCGCAATTTTCTTGCTCAAGTTTTCATACAATGATCCTACCACCAACGATTCTGTAAGCAAGACAGCTTGACTGCGCACACGCGCGCGCGTGTGTATGTATAGTTAAAGCCAAAGTAATCTATGCGTGCAATTAAGCGACACTAATCTGAACAAATCTTCCAGGTATGTGTGCACTTAACTGCAGTCAATGGAACGATCGACTGATTTTTAACGGGTTTTTGGACAGTGTGCAGAAACCTAACCCTCTATTCTGGCAGTCACGGTTGGTTTGTCTAATCTTTCCAGATCCAATTATTCACGGATCGTCTTGAGAGGAACGGGAAACTG
>CM060306.1:57094561-57102061 GCA_030674185.1 Monoplex corrugatus | reverse complement strand
TTTTCTTAACGAAGGTGAAACCTCAAATTAACAGAACAGAACTGACAACAATATGTTATAGGGAGCAATAGACATTCGTTTTTGAATGAAATAGCAGCAGCAGCAAAGCACTGCCTGCAATACCAGCACAAATCTCAGTTTATTGTCCAATGTACGATGACCAAAAATCAAAACATAAAAGAGAAGGAGAAAAAGAAAGGGAAAAAAAAAAAGAAAAGCTAAGAATGAAGAAAATAAAAGTAAGAGAAGGTTAGACAACGAATTAAAATGAATAATTCAGAACAAACTGAAACGAAATAATATCAAAAATCCTACTACTCATGTCTTTAAAGTGTGCAAAGACTCATCCTGTCTTCTATCATGTTCTTAACCTTCGTGCAATCTTTCACATTATCACTGTGGAGTTAGGAGTGTGTTGAAGAATGTTCAGATGGATTCATAGCACTCGGACAAATCCATACGTGCTCCACGCAACTCTGCCAGCCAGCATCTGACTAGACTCCATGTGCGTGTACAAAAAAAACATATCTGCTGGCGAGGTTAACTGAGGCATAAATTACATCGGATGAAACTTTCGAATGTGACGAATTCAGCTCGAACAAAGTCCTAATTCTCAAAAGCAAACGAGTTCAGCTCGAACAAAGTCCAAATTCTCAAAGCAAACAAATTCAGCTTGAACAAAGTCCAAATTATCAAAAGCAAACGATGCATAGTAGCATTGAAAAAGTGTGAGAGTGCAGATGTGTAGTCGTCACAACATTGCCTTGTTAACGACTACTAGGCAGACTACGATGACTAACTGTCACTCTACATGTCGACAATCAATACTTTACCAGCCCTCATCTCAAGTGTGTCATTAACTCAAACACATAAAGTTCCAAATTTACGACAAAAACTTTGTAAACAGCATAAAAATCTAAACTGCCACCATCTCTGCAGTCGTCTGGATGTTATTGTGAAGAACACAGTGTCAGACGACGTTCTGTAAGTTACATTATTACAATATATGAGACCATATGAGGCCGAAATTAATAACGCAATCTGAAACAATTTTTACGCATTGGTTGACTTTTTATTGAAAGCAGAACCAATAAGTTTGCGCGGTTAATGAAAGAAAAGAAAGTTTATAGAGAGAAGGTCAGCTAGCCTACGTGCTTGCGCCAGATCGGTAGGTGTCAACTGAGGCCATAGCCTTTATATAATGTATTATTTCTCTCATATTGAAACTTCTGGCACGCAGAAATAAACGACTGTATATGTATCTAGACAAACAACAACAACAACAACAAAATGAGAGAGAGAGAGAGAGAGAGAGAGAGATAGACAGACAGACAGACAGACAGACAGATCGATAGATAGATAGATGGACAGATATATATATATATATATATATATAATAAGAGAGAGAGAGAGAATGATAGATAGATAAATAGATAGATAGATAGATAGATAGATAGATAGATAGATAGATAGATAGATAGACAGATAGACAGACAGACAGACCGACAGACCGACAGACAGACAGATAGATAGATAGATATAGAGATATACAGACAGACAGATAAATAGACAGACAGACAGAGAGATAGATAGATAGATAAAAATGACAGACAGTCGGACAGATTGTCAAATAGATATCAAAAATTCATCCAGAAACAGCTGACAAAATCTTATCAACTCATTTTGCCTCAGAGAGAGTCACACACACACACACACACACACACACACACACACACACACACACACACACACACACACACACACACACGCACACACACACACTCACACACACTCACACACACACACACACACACACACACACACACACACACACACACACACACACACACACACACACACACACCTCCGGTCGATATGAAACAATTTCATTCTTTATCAAAACTACTTACTTGCTACCTGATATGGCGAGACAGATCACCATAGCGAGTAGGGTGAAAAGGAGAAGAAGAAGGAGTAAAAAATCTATCAACAATGACTGCCTCATACACAGCTGGGATATGGCGTAAGAGGGTGCCAGTTGTGAACTTTTCGCACAAAACGAATGCAATAAACGAAATTTCGGATACTTTTCTCGGAAAGAGAGACATTACTACACAGAGAGAGAGAGAGAGGAGAAGAGAGAGAGAGAGAGAGAGAGAGAGAGAAGAGGGGAGAGAGAGAGAGAGTGTAGAGAGTGAGTGAGAGAGAGTGAGAGAGAGAGATTTCAAGGGAGACAATTCTGTGCAGTTCAAATGCAGCCGCAGGTACGGTTGACAGTTGTCTCCGTTTATGCGATTTTGGCACACTTTGCTTTCTCCGCTCCTATCGGTTCTGAGCCAGCATCTGCATAATACACCAGGTGTGTTTGAGGGCCTTGATGTCTCCTCCTACTGTTCCTTGCCAGACGTTCTTGGTTCTTTCTTTATTTCGTCTTCCAGTGTTGCAATGAACTCACCCATAACATATGCATTCGCGAGGTTATCTAGTCATACGTTTGCTTATGATCACTTTCTTTCCTCAGCATCTCGCTCCACACTTTTCGACCATAATTATCTTGCCGTCGTGTACTTTGCAGTTAGCCGGAGGTGTCTCCAAGAGAGGCATGAGGAAGGATAGACATTTCACAGGCTAATTCCGTCGTACCTGCCATAGACATCGGTACACTTTCGGTTTAGGTAAACCAGGAAGGGGTGGGAGGGGATGTATACACAAAACACCACAGGTCAAATTACATGTATACTAACAGTTTGTTCATCACGCCAGTTGAACACATTTTGGGCAGTAGTTATCTTAAAAATCAATTGATCTCAATACAGTTATTGCAGTGATTGGTTTCTCATTGCATCAGACATAGAATTATGATCTGAAGCATTTCAGTTGATATATAGCCCAATTGAAATATAAGAAAGTTATCGTATCACTGACAGTTATCTGTGAAATGGAAGAAGAATAGATAGAAAGATAGACAGACAGACAGACGGACAGACAGACAGACGGACAGACAGACAGACAGACAGACATACACATATACATACATACATACGTACATACATACATACATACATATAAATAGACACATAAAATCCTCTTTCAGACGAGACGACAAACTGAGCTTGTGTGAGGCACGCACGAACCGTATGTTAAAGATCCCACAGCAATAGAGGAAATGTCCTCGGCAAAATGCTATAAAAAAATCCAATTTCATAGAATAAACAAAAATATACAGAACAGAAAAAAAACATGGGTGGTACTGCATTCCGGCGACACGCATTTTAGGATAGAGCAGCTCGAATTTCACAAAGCAAATCCATCTTGAGAATAAATAAACACAAATAAAATACAAAGCCACACATACACTATACCTTCAGCAGCCAGTCCAAGTGTCTGAATTTCAGTCTGCTCGTCTCTTCAGTCGGTCTGAACGTTACGAATACAAGATAACAACTCCTGGTCTCCAGCACCGATGACACTGAGTAGTTTTCAACTAAACACTTAAAACTGTAGCCGATAACTCTCTGCAGTAGCTCAATCAGCAAAATGTAAGACTTCCAGCAGTCGTATGATTTATGTAGGCACTGAAGCGATCGATCAGTAATCAATTATTTATTGTCTCCACTACATATGACGTGTATGGCGTGCCAGCGAACACGGTCTATAGCGGCTTGTCTAAGGGTGAAGTCACACTGAAAACTGCACACATTGTTTTCACGGAACAAGATACCTGAGAAAACTACGCATGATGTCTCATACACCTGATATGCATTAATACGGTGCAGGATTTGTTTCCTTATATCCGTTCTTGTTAGTTTATGTGTTTTTGATCACTCCTAAACACACACACACACACACACACACACACACACACACACACACACACACACACAACTACACACACACACACACACACACACACACACACACACACACACACACACACATACACACACACACATACATATTAACATAAGCTCACACATATACACACGCGCACACACACACACTTACGCGCGAGCGCAGGCACACACAGACACACATACACACACAGTCATACACACACTCGCGCGCATGCACTCTTACACGCACACACACTCACACACACACACACACACACACACACACACACACACACACACACACACACACACACACAAACATACAAACACACACACACAAACGCACACACACACAAACACATAGCCCCCTCCCACCACCACCACACACACACTCCCACCAACACCAACACCACCACCAACAACAACGACAGTACCAACAACAACTCAAGACTGTCGTTTTACAGTTCGTGTGACACGACCCTTAAGTGAGTACAGTTTACGTGTCTACAGCCCGTGCCTGGCTGGAACAATGCTGATCACAATAGTATTGTCTTTATCTTGTTGTGATCGGTCAGATGACACTGCTGGCTTTGATCAAGGGCAGAATGTACAGTCGGGATTATCGCAAATACACATCTCCGTCATCGTATGTATTAGAACTTTGGGGTACACGTCTCTTGGCTGAAGTAATCAAACCGCTGTTCTTCAGACTGGGGAATGAAAAAAAAAAGAAAAGAATTATAAAGACAGCTAACCGCACTATTAATCTTCTTTTCTGTGCTTTTTAAAGAGATTTCATGCAGAATCCAGCTTGAGGCAACTTATTTCTAAAAACTTTAAACAACTATTGTGATATATCTGTGAAATGTTTGGTGATTAATTTTACGGTCGTATCTTTTGCATCTTACATATGATTTAAATTTGATACATGTGTTTAACCTTTTGTCTCCCACACAATATCCACCAGCTGCAAAAACTTAACCTTTGACTGCCTCACTCTATTCACCGGCTTCCTGTAGGAAACTGGTGGATAGGGTGATGGAGTCAAGGGCTAATAAGTTTTTGCTTTGATATCACTGATGACAATGCAGGAAGCTAGTGGATGGAGTGAGGGAATCAAAGGGTTAACAAGTAACCGATGTATCATTTGTTAACCATTATTTTAACTACAACGGTCCAAATAATAGGCTATGTATAAACCCTATCCAACGCTATGCGGCAGGGCACATGATGATGATGATGAAGATGAGGAGGAGGAGGAGGAGGAAGAGGAGGAGGATAAAGTTTTATATTTTCTTATTTTTGTACTATCTTTCATCTGTCTACTTGTACTTTCATGGATGTCATGGGGCGAGAGAGATGACAGTGAATAGCCAGCTGAAGGTTTGATGTGGAGAAATACCGTATGACTTAAAGGTGCCTTTCACACCATATATCCAGGTGTTCCTTGGTCTGCCTCTCGCTTTAAATCTAGTATCATTTTGTTACATGACTGGTACGCCAACAATCAGGGTTGCATTTTGGTCAGGTGTTTTCTTGGAAAAGATGGATAGAAGGTCTCAAAGAAACAACTGAAAGACTCAACGTAACTATGGCAGGCGTAACCCATCTGGCCAACGTCCGAAAGCTGCATCTCCCCAAACGATTAACGGCACATATGAACAGAAACAGTAAGGAAGACCAAACCACTTAACTATATGCTCATGAGTATCATGGTGTAGTAGTAATTTTGTGTGATATTGGTGTTTCTGATCAGGTTGAGTCTGATCTTTTTAACGGCTCTTGTCAAAAAGACATGTGGTAATTTGGTTCTCCCAGGGCCTGGTCAGGATCCAAGTCTGGTACTGTTATGCTCAGGTGGGGATGGCAGTGGAACTGACGAGCTTGGTTTTTGTTTCAATAGGGATGTTGGGGGTGTTTCAGGAATCCGGCTAGTTGACAGCATCGTTAACTGTGGAATTGCTCTTTACGTGGTATTAGCAAAATCAAATGTGTGGTGCCTATGCGAAAGCGTTTATTAACACAAAATTCGTTTATACTAAGACGTAATATGAGCGCACTTTTTAAAACATTTATCTGTGGTCACTTTATTTAAAAACATTCTACCAGATAAAAAGAAAAGGGTTTGAACAAACAACAGAAGGAGGTGTACGTTAAGAAAAGAGAGAAAACCACAGGATCGTGGTTCTATTTTCTTTGGATACGGTTTTGCTTCTTCATCCACTAGACCTGGAGTGATGGTGGTATCGGTGCTTGTAGTTCCTGCTGCAGGATTTCGGTGCATGAAAGAGACTATAGTGAGACTGTTTTTGTATAGGTAGAAAGAAACTCTAGGGAGAGCTAGACAACAGAAGGTCTTCAGAGAAGTAACCCCCTTTAGACAAGTGTTTCGGCCCTGAATTCCTTACACTCTCGGGGGGCCGGGCCACATCCAGGTCATGACTCCTGGATGCCCTTCTGCTGTTGTCTATTTTTTTTTTTCCCACGCCGGGGATCGAACCTGGGCGATTCTGCGCTTCAGAACTGCGGTACGCGGTTTTACCAATGTGCTAACGGGGCACACATCATCTGTAGGGAATTTAATCCTTATGAAGTTCACTTTTTTGGTTCCTCCTTGCCCAGATCCAGCTTGAGCTCCTTTCTGCTGCCTCTGCCATCGCTTTAAGGGCTCTAGTCCTCTTCTTCCCAGAAATGGCGAGTTGTTTCATGAGATCATAAGCGGAGGTGCCCACAAACCCTCTTGCCCCGACCTCTATGGCGAAGATTTTGACCCGCAGACCTGCTTTCTTCAGGGTGCTGGCAAGACCGGCGTATTTTTCGGTCTTGTAGATATGTGCTTCTTCCATTCTGCTTTCGTATGGCACAGTGAGTTCAATCAGAATCACTTGTTTCGAGGAGCGATGTCTGGTCTCATGCCTGTCTTGCTGATGACATCTGGGTAATTTCTCCACTCTGGGAGGTCTGCTGTACACTCCCAGTCGACTGCTCCATCCAGAAGACCCTTTGGCAATGTGCTGGTTGTCATAGCCCTTTCGGGCCAGACCTGTTTCCCTCCTGCTTTGTAGAACGTTGTCATAGCAATTGGTGCGTTTGGGGTCATGGTTTTTTCGCTAACCACATCTGTGATCACTTTCAGAACTTGGTTGTGCCTCCATGTATACCTTCCTTGGGCTAGCGCTACTTTGCAAGAGCTTAGGACATGTTCCACTGTTTGTTTCTTCTGACAGAGCGGACATGCTGGGTCGTCTGCTTTCCCCCATTTCACTAAGTTTGCATTCGAGGGGAGCAGGTCATATACAGATCTGAGGAGGAAGCTTATCCTTAAAGGAGCCATGTGCCACATATCGTTCCAGCTGAGACTTCTTTGGAGTGCACTGTCCCATGTTGTCCATTGCCCCTGTTGACCTTGCTGGACTGCCTTCTGCACTCTTTTGACATCTTCTTCTTCCTTCAACTCCTGTATGATCATGTCTCTTTTTTCCTTCCCTTTGGCTTTGGACCACCACTGCATTTTTGTTGCTCCCAGTCCCTGTCTGTTGGTTTGCGTGTGTCCAATTATTTCTTTGATGCTGAGGTTTCTCTTGGCATTGTTTACAGCCTCTTGGACTTTCCACTTTCTGCCAGTTCTCAGCTTTGGATGAACTGCTCTCACGATATTGTCCTCCGA
>CM060306.1:57079561-57084561 GCA_030674185.1 Monoplex corrugatus | reverse complement strand
CGCATCAAAACATACAAAACTTCAACAGAAAAAAAGAAAGAGAAGTACACATATCAATGCATTCGCGTACTTAATCTAAGGACATGCCCCCGGCGTTGACTGTTCCGTCCAATCTATCGCACAGGGGAGATTTAAAAAACATACCTGAATGCAAATATAAGCATACATAAGACACCAAAACATATATAAAAAAAACAGGCATAAATTGCCTAAAATTGCTTCCGCATATCTCACCTCCCTAGAGCCAAAAAAGCACTTAATACATGTACCCAGTTATCAATCCTAAGAAAAAGTACATAAGACTTTATCGAACACATACAGGTGAATGGACCGTTAAGGCAGAACATGATAGGTAGAAATAACAGAAAGCAAAGCAACAAGGCAGAATCAAAGGGAGTGACAGAAAAGAGGAAATTTCTAGCACAGAATTTCCAGAAGGTGGGGATATGTTTATACTGACAGAGCCCCCGGCATTTCCACAGGGGAAGAACGTGAAGTATGTGGGCCCTACATTAAAGATCTTGTAAGTCATGTCAGTATCCGAGGACTTATAAAATACGAAAACACCCAACATAAACGCCCACCGAAGATGTAGTACGCAGACTGTAGCAACATACCACCTGCGCAGTGTGGGCAAAACAACGTGCATACATGCATCCAAGAAAAATCTGAATTCTTTTACTACAAAGAGAGGATCATTGTGAATGCAATACAAGAATAACTCAGTCAAAATGATTTTTTCCTGTCTGTTTTTAACCTTCAGCCCCTTTTTATTCATTCATAACAAGATTTAAATGTAAATAATACTAATGATTATCAGCAAGTAGAATCACTTGCATTAAATATTTAAAACACATGCCAGTCATTCCACATCTTTGATAATGTGCACATTTGAAAACAGTAATATTAAGTCAATCCTAATAGTAACCCTAGTCTTGCCCCTAACATCCACCCTAGGGATGGCAATCTATACAGGTAGAAACCAATTCAAATGGGCTTAAGACTGAGCTAGTGTTAGTAATAGGCCTGATTTATCTATCTCTACACACAATCGTGAAAGTACACAAGTACCAAACTAAGCCGCCAAGAAACTGTTACTAAGCAATTTACCAAGACATTTGTGATTGCCGTTTAACATTGAGATGTTCAGCAATAATGGATTCCTGCTCCTCACTGCTAATCAACTTCAACAGAGACAAGCAGGATACACAGCGAGGGCCGATAACTCTGGACAGACGAGTGAGATAGACAAGCAAGAGCCGATTACTCTGGCAACGTGATTGTTGGGTGGAAAGGATGGAACAGGAACAAAGCACAGTTTGGTTTCAGACATATGTGTTGGCTCGAGCGCGTTGCTGAAATATTCGGCCTGATTACACGTGGTCTGTACTGACGCTAGGGAAAGTGTGTGTAGAAGCAGGAGAGAGAGTGAGAGAGACAGAAAGCTGAAAGTGCACAAAATGCAGTCTGAAGGAGGGAGGAAAGTCAGAAAGATTTACCACCATATAGCACACATTCCAAAATTCCTCTAGTTAACAACTCTTGCCATCGGTTTCTAAATTCTTCGCCGGCTGTGCTGCTTCCGCACAAAAACAGAGAGTGGGATTTTTTGTTTACGTAAATCCAGCCGTGACGAAAAACAACACTGTTTCTGCTTTTTGTCTGTACTGTTGAGGATAACCGATCTGCCCGCCCGTACCACCACGCTTGTTACAGATCTACCAAGTCTTCTCAAACATTCCCAACTTGTTTCGACACTGTGTGTGGAGTTTAAAGTTTAATAATGATGAGACAAGAATGTCAGTAAATTACAAAGAATACCGAAGACAGTTGTACTATTCTCGCCTGGCGTTGAACTCCAGTGTTGCCGATAAATGACAAAGAGCTGAAACAACTAGCTAGGCCGTTCGTCCAAACACCAGAAGTCTTTCAGTAGAAATACACGGTCTTCAGGTTACGATTACGAGTAATTATTGTAACATGAAGAGTGACTTATATGGACAGAAACCTAATCCAAAGTGTTGTGTAACAACTGGACGAATCAGGTGAAAGTAGAACAGTCTCTTTTCTTTATGTAAATACAGATACGCAAGAAGTCATCGAAGGATGAACAACACCGTGTGTGATGTTAACCAAGCTTTGCTACCAACAAGGTACGTGCAACGCGGTTGGCTGCGGAACAGAACTAGACCGTTTTCTATGCATGCTCCCGCCCATTGACCGGACCGGACTTCCAAGGAAAAAGCCAAGTGGCTGACCTGATCAGTCAGTTCAACACGTGATCACCCACAAGTCTTGCGCTAGCTGTAAAAGTGAACAGGATCAGGGAACTATCTTAGCGTTTTATGAGAGAGTGCCAGAGTCTGCCTGCTGCTCTGGAACTCTTGTTTCTGTGATCCAAAATGCTGTGGCTGTGTTACACTCCTGTGATGTACTACCTGGGTGCAGTTAGTCTTCTGGTGCTTAGTCCCCTTGCTGTGGTGACTGCGCAAGCAGGTAATTACAAGGTTTTTTTTTTCGTTTCGTTTTGCTTCTTACCTCATTACATGTGTGCTGAGTTGTCAGTGTGAGTGCCATAGCATATGACTGACATGTTCTGACATGCAACACATACTCAGGCTGCATAGCACACAGTACCCCCCTCCCCCCTCACACACATACACACACATATTACCATACACACCTAAACAAACAACAAACACCATGCGTATATATACAAGTACACGCATTTACAAACACACGCGCGCACAGACGCACTCATGCATGCACACACGCGAGTCCCTCTGTTCCTCCTCCACACGAACACGCACACATACACACAAGAACACACACACACACACACACATGCATGCACACACAAGCGCGCGTGCGCCACACACACAGACACAGACAGACACATGCACCACACACACACACACAACACACACACAACACACACATACACAACACATCACACACAATAACACACACAACACACAGAGACACACACACACACACACACACGCACACACACACATACAAACACACACAAACACACACATGTCGAATATTAACTAATACATAACGATCAATGTAACTGAGGCATCTTATTTTTTTCTCTTAACATGTATTTGCAAAAACATTTTGTTGACAGTTTTGATTCTTAGAATCGGATTTCGTTCTAATCTTTGAATTTAAACACATTCCCATTTATCTTGTTCGGGGTTTAATACATGCTCATTTAATTACTCGTCCATTGTGTTAAAGTCATGTTGAAGACATTCAATTTTGACGGTAAACTGTGGCGGGGCCCATGCATCTTTTAACTGGGAATTTAAAATGATATTCATGATGACAGCCTCTTGATGATGATATTGATGACATAAGATGGATTTACAAATAAAATTATGTGATGATAATAATGGAAGATAATCATTTGATGTTGTTCATGGTGACGATGATGATGACTATGGCCATGACGACAGTGATTTGGTGATCAGTACATTGTATTATTAAAGTGTTCACTTACAATATGAATAATGGCTATGATCTGTAGTAATTTTGTATCGACCTCTTTGTTGCAATACACTAGGAAAATGTACTTCAATTATAAGATGTACGTGTACTTATTGTCATAATTATTGTCATTTACTTCAATCATAAAATATACTTGTGTACTTTATTATTATAATCATTTTCAATCAGTCAGACCTATTATAGTCATATTATATCCATACTTCATTTCTTCATTTTTTTCTGTTTCAAAGTACTTTCAAGTAATCATAACATTCTACTTCTCAAGACACTTCTTTCAACTACATTTAAGTAATCATGATATTGTTCTTATCAAACATAATACCGCTTTCATGACAACTGTTTTTAAGTAATCATAACATTCTTCTTCCTAAGATACCTTTTTCAAGGCTGTTTAATAATCTTATATTAAAGGTACTGATATCAGTGAAGATTTTCGTGGATAACCTTAATATCACAGATGTTAATTTACACAGTCAAGACTTTTTTTTCTAAAAGAACAAGATTATCATGATAATCATTATATCAGAATAATTTGTGCAAGATTATTCATGTGTCTAAATAAAAACTAGAAACTTCAGTTAAGAATATCACAATAGTTTTCATTTGAAAAAATATCCAATCAATATCATCATCATCATCATAATCTACCAGTATTAATCATATAGAGGACTGCTTTGTTGATTTTAATTTGCCATTTCTTTTCTTTCACAGACGAAAAGAGTTCGGATTCGTATGGTAAGTTATTTGTGATACTCCTTCCACGCTTGCTTTCCAACGCAGATATTCAGCTGTGGCTCCCTCAGAGCGTCTAAGGTTTAACCAAGCACCTGAATGGCGGCAAGCAAATGATAATGATCTAGGCATGCATGTGCATACGAGCTTACGCATGGCTTGTTTTTATACCCTGCTGCTTGCTCGGAGAGCAGGATGCTTAAACTACGGAAGTGATTTTTTGTCTTCTCTCTCTCTCTCTCTCCTCTCTCTCTCTCTCTCTCTCTCTCTCTCTCTCCTCTCTCTCTCTCTCTCTCCTCTCTCTCTCTCTCTCTCTCTCTCTCTCTTTTTTATTCTTTGTTTATAATCTTACACGTTAAACAGCTGTCTTTGATTAGATAAAGCATGAGAAATGAAACTAGGTTGACTGAGAATGCACGAAAAACAATCTTTTGTTTTCTTCTTTTTCCTTTCGTTCATTTTTTCTGTTTGTTTGTTGTTTGTTTGTTTGTTTGTGTTGTTTGTTGGTTGGTTGATTTGTTTGTTTATTCTTTCATTTCTTTCTATTCTTCTTTCTTTTCTTCTATTTTAAAGCTATTCCTAATTACATTACTTGCATGATTTGGCGATGAAAATTTCGTACACAACTTTCTGGAGCACGTAAATATAGTCTAGGGGCTTGTAAAGTGGGGAGGTATAGGATGGTTGTACACACTTCTGGGAAGACATATTTTCCTAGTTGTATTCTGAGGTTTATTTTTGTCCCATCGGAA
>CM060306.1:57037061-57069561 GCA_030674185.1 Monoplex corrugatus | reverse complement strand
AGATATTTGAGTTGTAGTTTGACGATTTGTCTGGGTTATGGGAGAGGGAGAAAATAGACTTAGAATACACTGCTGACTTTCCTTGTTGTTGAATTCATTTTTTTTCTGCATTTGCACGTTTGTATTACCACCACCACCCCTCCTGAATTTTCTTTAACCAAAGGAGCGACTGAAAAAAAAAATTCACAGCACCTAAACTTTCTTTTTTCTCATTTCACAGACTTCTACCTTAACGGCAGTACACGTTAATTACCTGTCTTCTTTGGATGAAGCAAAGGTAGATAAAATTAGCTTGACTGAAGATGCACGCACAACTATTTCTCTTGTGGGATTTGGGATTGTTGGTTGAGGAAGGAATGAGGTGAAAGTATAGATAAGTTGCCTTTCAGTTTTTGCTTGTGACTTTGTTCTGGATGTGCCTCATTTCAAAATGTCTCCTACTAACACGCGAAAATGCTTTTTTTTTACACACCTGCCCTAGTCTTGATCCAGTGGATCCAGTTTTACACAGTAAGAGAAAGATAACAGGGTATTTATCACGGATTATACAACCAAAAAACATCTTCTAGAAGGTTTTGCGCTGCAAATCCTGTTTTCTACGTGGTTTAATTTAATTTCTACAAGATCTCAAAAAAGCAGATTATTCTGAGTCTTGTCTAAACAGAGTCTGTTAATCTAAACGAATATATTTTTTAAAAATAAAACAAAAAATGTTTGTTATCCGTTGATTAAGATTTTACCATAGCCAACCCCAAACGTTTCTAAACCAATACTTATCCTCAAAACGTTAACTATCCACGACTTCACCCTATCACAGATAAAACACCCAAAGTTAATTTCCATGCAACAAACACAATCATTTTAGTGATCCCTTTTAAATAGCAACAAAAATGCCTGGGTAACTCTCACTGATGGGAAAAAATTGAGATTTTCCAGGATATCTCAAGTCAATCTGTGGTGTGCAGAACTGCTAGTGCCTTATCCCCCTTCTTGTGCTTACGTGCCCATAACATCATATATATACGTTAAAGATCCTCTCAAAGTCATGTCAGTTATCAGTGGCTTATAGAAATATAAAAACACTCAACATACACACCCATCGAAAACAGAGTATGCAGACTGTGCAGCAACTTATACCTGCGCAGTGTGGGCAAACATGCATCCAAGCAACATCCCTACGCTCGCTTTCCTTTAATACAGCACAGACTAGCTAAAAGTAGCGTCAGTAACAATGCAAAACGTAGGACTTTGTTCACCCTCTCAGCTGAAACAAGACTGTGTTGGGCGTAGTGAAGATGTGGAGGGTGTGAAAATAAACTCCATTAGTGTCGATGGTTTGCTAGTACAGACAGACACGTGTTCGTTTCTCCTGGTGTCTTGTCAGCTGCCAGGTAGACAGGTAGTGTCAGCTGATGTTTGTAGTGAACGCTCAGGTGTGGGAAAGGTAGAGTGAGGATGATGGAGAGCAGAGTACGTAAGATGGCAAGAAACCAGGTATGATAGTAGGTAGGATAAAAGTGATTGGGGAACACTTTCGTTACCTTTCAATCGTCTGATTAGGGCCAAGAAACCAGGTATGGTAGTAGGTAGGATAAAAGTGATTTGGGAACACTCTATTTACCTTTCCACGAGCATTTATGTGGATAGACATTAAAAGAATTGAAGAATGGAGAGAGAGAGAGAGAGAGAGAGAGAGAGAGAGAGAGAGAGAGAGAGAGAGAGAGAGAGAGAGAGAGAGAGAGAGAGAGAGAGAGGTGTCTAAAAACACGTATGTATGTGAGTAGACGTTAAAAGAAATGAAGAATGCGAGCGCGCGCGCGCTCACACACACACACACACACACACACACACACACACAGAGACAGAGAGAGAGAGAGAGAGAGAGAGAGAGGGAGAGAGGGAGAGAGATACATACAGACAGACAGACAGTCAGACAGAGAGACAGACAGAGACAGAGACAGAGAGACAGATAGACAGATTTGTTGAAAAGCTCTCATTTGAATAGATGTTTAACGAGATAACACACACACACACACACACACACACACACACACACACACACACACACACACACACACACTCACACACACACACACACACACACACACACACACACACACACACACACACCACACTCACTCACATGCACGCACGCACGTACGCACGCACACACACGCACTCACGCATACACACACACACACACACACACACACATACACAACACACACACACATACACACACACACATTGCATAAAACAAATAGCACAAGAACATCCAAAATCTAAACTAGTCGTTAGTAAGGTTGCCCCTGTACGGCAGGCCCGAATGGAGGTTCAACGAAATCTGTTCAACGCTTTTCTATCTGCTGAACTTGTTGATATGAAAAATATTTCTTTTGTATCACATGAGAACCTTCGTACCACTCAACAATTTCTAAAAGACGACATTCACCCCACCACCAGAGGAAGTAGCATCATTGCAGGAAATCTTGGAAGACACATTCGAGACCTATTTTGGGAGACTCCAAGGAGAACATCAAGATCAAGATCATCACAGCTACACCCTTCCAGATTCTCCAGAGGACAGTACCACCCTTTTGACAACTACACACCATGGTGGCCGTATAATATGTTTTGAAATAACAGTATTACATATACAATACTTAATGTTCATGTCACAGGACTTTTTCCTCGTCATCTCTGACATTTCTTCTGCTGAAAATAAACAATAACTAGGTTTTAGTCCGACTATCAAGACTCGGTCAGACTATACACTCTGTACATTTGAAGACGTGAATGCCATTATTTTGATTTTTGGTTATTTGTTATCCCTTGTAATCTATTATCACCTTTATAAGTTATTCGTACGTTGGACTATGTAATTTTCTTTTTATTGATTTTGCTACAATTGTGTTTTCTTTACTTCGTAGTCTAAGTAATTACGTAATTTTCTTTCTGTCCAGTTCTCCTGGACACAGAAAATCAAAGTATTCATTATTATCGACCATAAATAACAGTTAATAGAAAGTTGGAGATTAACCAATATCAGCAATGCGAAAACAATCCCAAGTCAAGTTTTTGCAATGGAATTGTAGATCCCTTTCCACCAATTCGGCTTACTTGGAGCATTTCCTAGCATCAAATAGGTGTGAAATTTTGATTCTACAGTCGATGAATGTTGTCGCTACCAAGCTTCCCAATTTCCCCAATTATTATTATCCTCCAGTCTATGAATGTGGGAATCACGGGAAGAAGGTATCCACCGCGATTTATATACTCAAAGAGTTACAATACTGCTTACTTACTTCCCCAGTTTTGAAATCAAGCGAAGATTTGCATGCTTGTGCTGCCACTGTCCAATTAAGCAATTCTCTAAACATTAACGTTTTGTCAGTCTACCTACCAACAGGTCCAAATGACCACAACACAGAATGGCTGCGCACTATCCAAGATCAGCAGCGTGGTAAATGGCTAATAGGTGGAGACTTTAATTCCCACTCCCCATTTTGGGAAAAGAACTGTTCTACTGTTACGAGCAATCGTTTGGTAGAAAATATCGTTGATAGTTCGCTTTACCTTCTAAATGATGGTAGTGTCACTAGGATCCCTGATGTTTCCAAACACAGGGCGACAGCCATCGATTTGTCTCTAATCTCACCAGAATTAGCACCATCCTGTACCTGGGAAACTCACAGAGACACTTTGGGAAGCGATCACCTACCTATCATCATAACCATAACTGACAAAAACATCAGGATGAAAGACAGCTCTCTTGAAATTATTCCAAAATATAATTACAAGCGTTCTGACTGGTCCTTATTTCGAGCTAATCAAGATTACAGACATTATGAAAGTGAAAATGTAGACATTATGTTTTCTAAATTCCAAGAGTCAATTTTAGCTGCTGCAGACCTATCGATTCCGAAACTCAAATCTTCTAGATCAAATAATCGATTGGGTAATGTTTGGTGGACAGAGGCATGTGAGAAAGCAGTTCAATATAAAAGGGAGAAATTCAAAATCTACATCAAAAGCCGGAAACCTGAGGATCATGTCGAAATGAAAAAAAGCTAACATCCAATGTAACAAAATCATTGCTGAAGCAAAGAAAGATTATTGGGCATCATTCTGCACAAAAGAAATTTCAGATTTCAAAGATTTCCATAAAGTCTGGACGAAAATGAAACAAATGAAGGATGGAACCAACTTACCTAGGTGTCCGATAATGATTGAAACATGTAACACATTTCCTTCAGACATGGACAAAGCAGAAACTTTTGTGGATCTGTTCGCCAAAAACAGTAAAGTTGAAGGTTTATCTCCTGACTGCAAACATCACAGAGAAATGGAAGATTACAACCCAATCTACACTGATCCAGTACCACAGAATGATCTCTGGTTTAATTCTCCAATCACCTTAGAAGAGCTAAAAAACACAGTACTGTCTCTACACAACAAAAAGAGTTCGGTAGGTGTTGATGCAGTTTCGACTGAAATGATTAAACATCTCCCTGAAAACTACCTTATTTTCCTACACAAAATTTTGCAGAAATGCTGGGTTACTGGAACTGTGCCACAAATCTGGCAAAAGTCTATAGTTATACCAATCTTAAAAACAGGAAAATCGAAAACCGATAAAAACAGTTACAGACCTATTGCTTTAACGTCCCACACAAGCAAACTAATGGAAAGATTGGTCTTAAACAGACTTTTACACTACTGTGATAAAAATAACGTTATTCCGGTAAACCAGGCAGGTTTTAGAAAAGGAAGATCCGCAGTTGAGCACCTAATTAAACTTACAATCAGATCAAACAACAGTTTGCCCGCAGAAAAAGTGTTTTAGCTACTTTCTTTGATGTGAAAAAAGCTTACGATCAAGTTTGGCATAAACGTTTATTGTTCAAGCTAAAATCTGTTGGTTTATCGGGCAATATGTTCAATTACATTAAATCTTTTTTAGCTAATAGAACAATTCAGGCAAGAGTGGGAGCTAGTTATTCTTCTTCACGATGCCTCGACATGGGGATTCCACAAGGTTCAGTGATAGCACCTATTTTATTTAATATCCTTATACAGGATCTTCCTAAAGCTCTTTCAAATCGTGTTGTTTTAGTACAGTACGCTGATGATATATGCACTTGGATGAATATCATTTTAAAAAAGACAACTCCACAGAGAACGCGAAATTACATCAGGAAGTTGTATCAAATTGATCTTGATAATCTTGGAAACTATATGTTAGAAAATGGGCTGTCGTTGTCAGCAGAAAAAACTAACATGATGCTGTTTGATCCTGGTGGTAACTCAAATAACTTGCCTACTTTCAAATTGCTTGGTGAAGTGTTAAATTACAAACAGGTCGTAAAATTCCTGGGAGTTTACATCACGTCCAAATTAAGCTGGAATGTCCATTTTGATTATATTTTAACAAAAGCGCGAAAAACCTTAAATTTTCTAAAGATAATAAGCAAATTACCCTGGGGAATGGATACAAATGTACTGATTCATCTGTCAACAGCGCTGGTCAGGTCTAAATTATCCTACGCGCAAGAAGTTTTCTTCAATGCACCCAAATATTTACTAAAAAAGATTCAGAGCTTGGACTGCAAAAGTCTTAAAATTGCACTAGGTGTACCAACTCATGCTTCTACTCTGGAAACGTACAAAGTTGCTGGAATTCTACCTTTAAACAACCATCGTGAGTTAGCTACAGCAAAGTTTGCAATTAGAACTACTTCACAAGTGGATAATTTTGTGAGCAAAGAAATTAAGATCAGGTCTGATACTGACTTTCCAAAACGAGCAAAAAACATTTCATCACAAATTACAGCCGCAACTTACATATCTGGCCTGATCAAACAGTCCAACATAACAATGGATGAAATTGCTGAGAAACCAACGATAACGCCTATCCCTACATGGGAAATGCTAAAGGCCACATTTGATCTCGATTATGCAAAAGTTAAAAAAGATGATAATGTCAACATTACGCTATCCACAGCTTGTGAACACATCGATGAAAAGTACAGTACCCACCTCCACATTTTTACCGATGGGTCAGTCTTAGCAAACCAGAGCGCTGGAGCAGCCTTTTATGTTCCAAAATTTAACATTAAAAAGTCTTTTTTCATTGGGGCAAATGTATCTATATATACAGCAGAATTGGTCGCTGTTGTTCAAGCGTTGCATTATTTAATAAGCCTTCGGCCTGTGTCATTCAAAGTAGTTCTCTTTGTTGATTCAAAATCTGTATTATATGCCTTACAGTCTTTTGATACAGACACAAGACCTGACTTAATTATTGAGGCAAATCATCTAATACATTGTTTAAAGATAAATGGTTCGGAAATCAATTTATGCTGGGTGCCTTCTCATGTTGGTCTTCATGGCAACAACGTAGTTGACAGAGCAGCTAAATCCGGTGCCCTCCATTCTGAAAATTCCATAGAATTACATGTTAACACCTCGGTAAAAGAAGCTTACAACTCGCTAGAATTAGCATCATGGATTCGATTTCATGAACATTTAAATGAAAAATTTGTGTCTCAAAAAAGAATCAAACTTTCAGTTCAAAATATCTGTAAAAATTTGCAGTATTCCTCGTTATATCATTTGAGATTAATTGTTATGACATATTTTCGCATTCAACTGAACGCTTTGAAAACAAAATATTGTAACAACGTTTTATGTATATGTGGCGAACAATTCACATTGTATCACTGTTTGTTTTACTGCAGAAAGCTTCGTTCCTTTTTACCAAAGACGTTTACACAAGGAAACTATCTTGAAACGCATTTTAAAGTAGTATTGGATCAAGTTTTGTTAGTTAAAATTTCAGAATCATTGGTTCACAGTCCTGTTAATGCGTTACTTTAAGATTATTATTATAATTATGATTATTTTCGTTTTGTTTTGTTTTTATGACGATTTTTCTTTTACATTATTGATGTTAGCGTTGTTCTAGTTTCATTTCTCTGTTCATCCATATCCTTTTTCTTAAGACCTTGCCGCTTCCTTTTAATTTTTTTTACGTCCCTTACTCTGTTCCCCTCTCCCCTCCACACCCCCCCCCCCCCCCCTTATTTCATCCTCCATGCCATTTTTCCCCGTCTAATATCACTTATAGTGAAAAGACGTTAAATCAAGCAACGAACGAACACACACACACACACACACACACACACACACACACACACACACACACACACACACACACACACACACACACACACACACACACACAAACACACACACACACACACACATGTCAATAATCTGTACGAAAACCGATTTAAAAAAAAGAGTCTTTTATGTACCTGTGGCTTTCACACTATGAAATACCTAGAAGTCATCCACAGTAAGAACATGACGTCGCACATCGGAGCACACAATAAGAATATTTCTGGTTTTCTCTCACTCAGATTATTCATATTTCTGACGCAGTGAAAATGTGTAGGCTGTGTGAAAGAGAATTAACCCTGTCAGTGATGACGACCCCTTAAAGTAAAGATAACACGCTCCTTTCTCCTGATGTATGTTATTTTTAGTAGGAGTGGTATCATGTGCACAGGTACTGTTGGCTGATGTGTAAGTTGAGGATTAGTGAGAGAAACGGTTGGTTGATCCTCGACTTCGTTTTTTGGAGAGGGGATGAGTTCTCTTCAATATACGTTTGTATTAGTTTTCATGTAGTTCACCGTGAACATTGTCTCGTGTGGAAAAGATTGGAGTTATTAATAATTATAATAATAATTACAATATTTATATAGCGCAAAATCTTGATAAAATCAAATCTAAGCGCTGAAACACACACACACGCACGCACGCACGCACACACACACACGCACGCAAGCACGCACACACACGCACCCACGCACACACACACACACACACACACACACACACACAACACACACACGGCTATAAATGAGGAGAAAGAATAAAAACAATGGAAAATTATAGAGAGCATATTATATACAATTATATATTGCAATGTGATTCCCCTCCGAGTGGAGACAGGCTGCAGAGGGGATTGAGTGAGGTCAGGATTTTATGCAGAGGAGAAAAGGTGAGTTTTGAGAGCGGACTTGAAGGAGACAAAAGTAGATTGCTGACGGACTGAGAGAGGAAGTTTGTTCCAGGAGAGCGGACCAGAAACAGAGAAGGCTCGTGGACCATAGGTATTGAGCTTAGTGCGTGGAAAGCGAAAAGTCAGAGGATCGGAGGCAGAGCGGAGGGTACGTGAGGGAACATAGATCTCAAGTAGACTTGACAGGTAATCGGGGGCTGCGTTATTGAGGCTTTTGTAGCACATGGTGTCTAGTTTGTACTGTATGCGCTTTGATACAGGGAGCCAGTGAAGTTGTGCCAGGAGAGGAGATATGTGGTCAGCTTTTTTCTTTTTGAGTACAAGGCGTGCAGCATTGTTTTGAATGCGCTGTAGGATGTGAATGGTGGAGGCAGGAAGACCGGACAGGAGTGAATTGCAATAGTCAATGCGAGACATTATGAAGGAGAGAACGAGTTTTGTAGTTGTTTCCACAGAGAGATACTTCCTGATCAGGCTTATACGATGGAGGTGATAGTAGCAAGATCTGGCAGTTTGAGAAACAAAGTTGTTCATGGAGAGGGTAGAGTCAATGCAGACACCAAGGTTTTTAGCTGAATCAGAAATTGGGACTGATGTGTTACATAATGGGAGAGAAAGAGGAGGCAGCTGAGAAAGTTTCTGACGGGTGCCAATGAGGATAGCTTCTGTCTTGTCATCATTTAGCTGAAGTTTGTTGCATGTCATCCAATTTTTGATGTCCGAGTAACACTCAGTGGTGCGAGTCAGGAGGCGCTGTATATTGTCAGGTGAGTCACTGTCTTGAAGTTGGGTGTCATCAGCATAGAAGTGGTGTTTTATAGAGTGGGAGTTGATGATGGTGGACAGGGGGGAGGTGTAAAGAGTGAAAAGAACAGGGCCAAGGACAGATCCTTGTGGAACACCACAGGTCAGGTATGCAGGTTGAGAGTAAGTGCCATTGATGAGAACAGTTTGTTTTCTGTTTGATAGATAAGAAGTGAACCAGGAGAGAGCAATGTCAGAGATGCCAAAAGTATGATGAAGTCTAGAAAGGAGAATACCATGATCAATGGTATCAAAGGCTGCAGACAGATCAAGGAGTGTGAGGAGAGAGACTTTGCCAGTATCAGTTGCAAGGAGGAGATTGTTGAGAATGTGTAGCAAGGCAGTTTCAGTACTATGGCACTGGCGGTAGGCTGACTGGAAAGGATTGAGGAGATTGTTGGCAGACAGGTGAGAGTTCAGTTGGTTGAGGACAACTTTTTCAAGCAGTTTTGATAAGAAAGAGAGATTAGAGATAGGCCGGTAATTTTTCAGTTCATTTTTCAAATTGTATTTCTTGAGGAGAGGGTGAACAATAGCAGACTTGAAAGAATCTGGGACAGTTCCAGTTTGGAGAGAAGTGTTGATGATGTCAGTGATGAATGGGAGGAGCGTAGGGAGACAGGCAGAGTAGAGAGAACCTGGAAGAGGATCCAGTTCGCAGGTTTTGAACGACATGGATCTGATTGTGTTGAGAATTTCTTCTTGTGAGACTGGGGTAAAAGTAGTAAGAGGTGTGCCAGAGAAGGAAGGGTCAGGTGGGCATGGTTGACAGGGTGTACTGTCAAGCCTGTCACGAAGAGTTTGTATTTTGGTGGTGAAAAACTTGGAGAATACAGATGGGAGTTCTTCATTTGTATGTTTTGTTGGGAGAGGTAAATCTTTTCGTGTGCCAAGGAGATGATTCATGGTTGTAAAGAGTTCTTTTGAAGAAGGGGCATTCAGGATTTTGGTTTGGAAATAGTTTGTTTTTGCAGATGCAATGAGGGTGGATACATTTGTTTTAGAGGCTTGGAAAAGTTGCCTATGTACAGTGAGTTTGGATTTGCGCCAGCGGCGTTCTGATCTGCGGCGGGCACATTTTGCACAGGCAATCTCATGAGTGAGCCAGGGGGTAGGGGGGCGGTCAGGTAAAAGACGGGTTGTGGCTGGAGCATGAGTGTCCAGAAGATGGTGGAGAGTAGTGTAGAATTCATCGGTAAGGTTATGTGACTTTTCAGAAAGGAGACGGAAGGCATCAGATGAAAATGTGGAGAGGTCGATAGATTTGAGATTGCGTCGAGTCACTGTGCGCATGGTACGTGAAGGAGGAGGAATGTCAAGAGAACAGAGAATTGCAGAGTGGTCAGATGGAAAGGCTGAAGTTAGACGGGTAGAAAGAACTAAGCAGTTATCAGTAGCTGAATTGTGGTGATCACGAGAAATGATCCAGTCAAGAATGTGACCTTTTTGATGGGTTGGTTCAGAAATGTGTTGAGTCATATTGTGATTGGACAGAGAGTTGATGATATGTCTTGTGTCGTAACGGTGAGTTTTGTCATAGTGGACATTGATGTCACCTAGAATGATGAGATTTCCAGGTAAGAGGCAGTAGTAATCAAGAAGTTGATCAAAGTCAGAGAGAAACATGGATGTGGTGAGCTTGTTGGCAGAGCTAGGTGGAGGTCGATAGACACAGGAGAAGGTGATGAGGTGAGGGGTGGATTGGAAGGATACTTCAACGTGCTCGAAAGAAGGATGGGAGAAAGGCAGAGACTGCGAGAAAGACAGGCGGGAATGGAGTGAGTCGTTGTAGAGGATGGCGATACCACCACCTCGGGATGAGCGATGGAAAGAAGCAAGCCTGTAACCACTCGGAGTGAGACTCACATGTATAGGTTCATGACCAAGGGGGTTAAGCCATGTTTCGGTGATAAAAGCAATGTCAACATGCTCATCTGCGATAAAGTCAGCAGTTATTAAGAGTTATTTCAAAAGGGATTCATCGTGCTTGGACAACTCCATATGCGTTCCACCCAAATCTGCTAACAATTATCTGACAGAGCCTGCACAAACCTCTATGTGCTGACAAGGTCTTGAAACGGGGAAAGGGAAGAAGGGACATAACAAACACTAAGTTGACACCACTACAATGATAGAAACATTAAGATGGTCAGCCAATAGGCCAGTTTTTCATGTTGTAAGCTTGGATTGAACTCAAGATATCAGATCGTGAGTTCATGGCTCTACCAACTAGCCTACGGGAAGGGATAGAAAAAAAAGAAACCTTGCTTTGATCATTGACGTTCCTGTGCTCCATGTATAAAGGTGGAGGCACTAATGTTGACTATTCCCCCACCCCACCCCTATCACACAGATGTGTTGCTCAGCAAAAATATCTAACCCAGACAGAAGAATAACAAATCTTTATACCTCCTTAGCAACAAAGTAGCAAACAAATACTGAAGAGACTGATAGCGGTTTGTCAACAACACTAAGCTAAATCAAACTGAAGTTTAAATATTCAACGCCAACCTTGAGTATTTTGTATCGCAGACGTTTTGCAATCATCTTTCGTAACAGTGCTACTTTTTAAGTACCTAATCTACTTATATAATGTAAAGAGGATGGTAAAATTAGCGTTACTTACATTGCACTTAAAGCACTCTTTTTGCTCTCGCCTAAAACAAGATTGCTTTTGGCACAGCAAAGATGTGGAGGTTGTTGGAGAAGTGTGAAAATAAGCCTCATTAGTAACGACGGCCCGTGAGTACAGAGAGACATGTATTTGTTTCTCTGTGTGTCTGTCAGATTTCAGTGCAACTGATGGCAGGTAACCAGGTACTGTCAGCTGCAATGCACTTCTCTGGTGGGGCTTTCTATGGTGGACTTTTTGTTATTAACCAACTCTTGGGCGAGGGAACCACTTACAACAAGAAATTGGCTGTTTCTGGAAGTTTCAAATGTTTCAGTCGATAGACACCCAATTATGCATGCACTGTATGTAGTCTACAAAGACCCAAAAGTTCTTGAGCCAAACGTTGGGAGGTGGATACTCCAAACAACAAAACACATACAGATGGCTGTTCTACATGTGGCAGTGGCTGCATCTGTGATGTTACAAGCATAAACAGAGAATGAGGATAGAACAACACCTCCACAATTAAACAAATTCCTGTGCTGATCAGGCATGTAGATAAGCTGGAACAACGAGACATTCAGCCACCAGTTTGCGACAAACCTCTGTAGCAAAGGGAAAGTGGTAACAGGGACAGGCAGCAGCTGCTGGCACAAATCTCTAGCTATGACACTGCACCTAGGCGTGTGTGTGATAATGGCTGGCCACCAGAGACCTGCAGAAAATGTGATCTTGCCTCCCAACAGCAACAGAGCAGCCCTTTACAGGGACTGCACTGCTCTCCCCAACAGGGGAGAGGGCAATAAAACAAGCCCTAAGTACAGCCTGCCTCGTGCGTACCTGGCAGATACAAGAAGAAACAAAAAACAAAGTGCTGAAAACACGTCTAATCTTTGGTGCAATGAATGTTTACACTCTACTAGACAAAGCTGATAAACCAGAACAGCTCACATCCGTAATCACCGGGATACAGGAATGCTGTAGTATCGACATAGCTGCCCTGACTGAGGCCAGATTTGTACACATGTATACGAACTAAGATCGAGGAAGTTGTATTAAGGTAGACATTCTACCTTCTACTGGAAAGCCCACACAATTTCCAACAACTTCTAGTTTCAAATTCTCCATACGCGCCAAGGTCACAAGGACACTGGAAAGCTTACCCCTCGTATAAATGACCTATCTTCCCAAATGCTCGGAATGAAAACCTCAGCAATGTGGCATATGACGAAAAGAAGCAAAAATACCAGCAAACAAAGTGACGTTGTCAGCAATAATGCGAAATGAAAGCTGTAGATCTTGATGGTGTGGCTGATCTTAACAACATGACTTCAATCCATGATGGTGTCTACACAATCTAGAGACAAAGGGCTTTTGGCTAAACACCCATCCATACCTCCAAGCACTCCACGGTGCTGACTGTCAAAGCTGACACTTCATTACGTTGGGCTGAGCGCTTGAGCACAACTACTGAACAGCGAGTCATCAGTAGCTGTGACACCATGGCAGCCTTGCTCTAACAGCTCTGCTAGTTAAGGAATCTCTGGCAGATCCATACTTCTAGTGCTGATATTATAGAACCTTTGAAGCAAATGGCTCCTGAGAAGGCACCAGAAGCTGGTGGTATTCCTGCAAATATGTAATGGAATGGGATTACGATGCTTCATAAGTACCTGACGGCTACCAGTCTCTCCATGTTGTAGAGGGAATAGTCTTCTCAGGATTTTGAAGGTGCTTTGATCGTTCATATTTTGGAGAGGACGGGCCACAAGACTTTACGCGTTAATCGTTGTTGTATGTCACTCCTGTGCATTGCGGGGAAGATCTTTGCCAGTGTTATTCTTACCACGGTCATCACCCATGTAGGCAACTCCTCATTACTGAGTCTCAGTGTGACTTTCGTAGTGGAAGGGGTACGGTTGACATAGTGTTAGCTATATGTTACGTGCAAGAGAAGTATGGCTAACAAAGCCAGAAGCTCTACATAGTATATGTAGATTGTAGATCTCACCACGGCATTTGACACCATTACACTGAAGGGCCTGTGGAAGATACTTTGGTTGTTCTGAGTAGCTTGTCTGGCTGATTGTTTCTGTTCATACTTCAAAGTCCAACCTCACCACCTGCGGCATTAACACCACCGACTGGAAATCTGTATCTTGCAACAGACTTTGTTAAAACATTGCCCGCAATAGACTATATTGGCGACATGTTTAGCAGCTGGGCGACATAGCTAATGGATGGACGACATAGGTAGTGGATGAACGACACAGCTAGGGATGAACGACATAACTAGCGGGTGAACGACATAGCTGGTGGGTGGGTGACACAGCTAGTGGGTGGACGACATAGCTAGTGGGTGGACGACATAGCTAGTGGGTGGACGACATAGCTAATGGGTGGACGACATAGCTAATGGGTGGACGACATAGCTAGTGGGTGGACGACATAGCTAGTGGGTGGACGACATAGCTAGTGGGTGGACGACATAGCTAGCTGGTGAACGACATAGCTAGTGGGTGGACGACATAGCTGGTGGGTAGGTGAAAAAGCTAATCGGTAATCGACATAGCTAATGGATGGACGACATAGGTAGTGGATGAACTACACAGCTAGGGATGAACGACATAGCTAGTGGGTGGACGACATAGCTAGTGGTGGACGACATAGTTATTGGGTGGATAACATAGTAAATGGACGCCATAGCTAGTGGGTAGATGACATAACGAGTGGGTGGGCGACATAGTGTATGAACGACATAGCTAGTGGGCGGGTGACATATCCAGTGGGTGGACGACATAGTGGGTGGACGACATAGTGGGTGGACGACATAGTGGGTGGATGACATGGTGGGTGTACAACATAGTGGGTGGACGACATAGTGGATGCACGACATAGAGGATAACGATATAGCTAACGGGTGGGAGACATAGCTAGTGGGTGTACGACATAATGGGTGGCAGACATCGCCAGTGGGGGAGACATACGGTGCGAGACATACCAGTGGGTGGACATGTAGTGGGTGAACGACATAGTGGGTGGACGACATAGTAGGTGGGAGACATAGCCAGTGGGTGGACGACAGTGGGTGGACGACAGTGGGTGGACAACATAGTGGTTGGACGACGTGGTGGGTGGATGACATAGTGGGTGAACGACACAGTGGGTGGACAACATAGTGGGTGGGAGACATAGTGGGCGGACGACGTAGTGGGTGGGAGGCATAGCCAGTGGGTGAGAGACATAGTGGGTGGGAGACATAGCCAGTGGGTGAGAGACATAGTGGGTGGGAGATATAGCCAGTGGGTGAGAGACATAGTGGGTGGGATACATAGCCAGTGGGTGAGAGACATAGTGGGTGGGAGACATAGTGGGTAGGTGACATAGCCAGTGGGTGAGAGACATAGTGGGTGGGAGACATAGCCAGTGGGTAGACGACATAGTGGGTGGAAGACATATCCAGTGGGTGGGAGACATAATGGGTGGGAGACATAGCCAGTGGGTAGGAGACATAGTGGGTGGGAGACATAGTGGATAGACGACATAGCTAGTGGGTGGGAGACATAGCCAGTGGGTGGATGACATAGTGGGTGGAAGACATATCCAGTGGGTGGGAGACAGTGGGTGGAAGACATAGTGGGTGGGAGACATAGTGGACAGACGACATAGCTAGTGAGTGAGAGACATAGCCAGTGGGTGGATGGCATAGTGGGTGGGAGACATAGTGGGTGGGTGACATAGCTAATGGGTGGACGACATAGTGGATGGGTAAACATAGCTAGTGGGCGAACGACATAGTAGGTGGGCGACATAGCTAGTGGGTGGGCGACATAGCAAGTGGGTGTGCGACATAGCCAGTGGGTGGACGACATAACTAATGGGTGGTCGACATAGCCAGTTGGTGTGCGACATAGCTAATGGATGGACGGCATAACTAGTGGGTGGGCGACATAGCTAGTGGGTGAACGACATAGTTGGTGGGTGGACGACATAGCCAGTGGGTGAACGACATAATTGGTGGACAACATAGCGGGTGAACGTCATAGTGGGTGGACAACATAGTGGATGAACGCCATAGTGGGTTGACAACATACTGGGTGGACGACATAGTGGGTGGATGACATACCAGGTGAAAGACATAGTGGGTGGACGAAATATCTAGTGGGTGGGAGACATAGCCAGTGGGTGGACGACATAGTGGGTGTGAGAAATAGACAGTGGGTGGGAGACATAGTGGGTGGGAGACATAGCTAGCGAATGGGCGACATTTCCAGTGGGTGGATGCCTTAGCTTGTGCGTGACATATCGGGTGCCTCTTACACGTTGATTAAACTCCATGACTACAATAATAGTCTCTTTATGTATATATATATATATATATATATATATATATATATATATAATTATATACAAATCTTCTGACCAGCACAGCAGGTGTCTGTATCTCTCGGGCCTGGTTGACACCAGCATGTATTATGATAGTAAGCGTAGAGAACAACCCTGTCACGCAGTCTCAATCCTAGATGGAACTCCATAGCATAATGATTATCATCCTCATCGACATCATCATCATTGCATATAATAAAAAAACTGTGCTAGCTTCTGTGGCCATTAAGATGGCGTAGAATATAGGACCAAAAAAAAAGAGGTGAGCACAATGGTAACCGCCCTGAGCGTCATGACCAAAAAAAACAACTTGTTTTAAATCACTGCCGTCCTTTTGGTTCTTCCGTTGCATAGCGTTTGTTTGTGACGAGTGCGATGGTCGAGCGATGAGAACTTCGGTTTTCGAATTGGAATGTCTGTGTTCGAATCTGCTTGGGTATTGCTTTGTGGATAAAGGGTGGGGATTTTCCTTCGATCAGGAAAGTCAATATATGTGCAAACCTGCTTGTGCCTGAAACCCCCTTCGTGTGTACAATGTTCACAGAGGAGCATACACGTCTGTTAAAGAATGTGAATGTTATGTCAGTGTTCGGTGGCTAATGGAAACACAAAAATCACACAGCATGTTTACCATCGACATCGGAATATGCCTTAATGACGGGGCAAAAACAACAACAACAGCAGCAACAAAATGGCACGCAAATAAAAGCCCACCTGAGTATTCAAGTGCCTGTGAGAGCTGTAGGCCATAAACAAAGACAAACAAACACATGTAAATAAACAGACACTAACAACAACAATAAAACAGCAAAGCAAAAAAGACAAAACAAGAAAAAAGAGCAAATACACAGACACTAACAACAACAACAAAACTACTAAGCAAACAACAAAGACAATCAAACAAACAAACAGGCAAACAAAGATACATTAACAACAACAAAACTACAAAGCAAAAAACAAAGACAATCAAACAAACAAGCAAACAAAGAGACATCAACAACAACAACAAAACTTCAAAGCAAAAAACAAAGACAAACAAACAAGCACGCAAATAAACAGACACTAACAACAACAACAAAAGTACAATGCAAACAACAACAAGTAAGCCAATAAACAGACACTAGTAGCAACAACAAAAGTACAAACTCTGCATTTGTGGGGTAGCTCGTTTAGAATCAAACACGCGCTCTAACATCCATTTAACAGAAAACGGAACTGAACTCACCTGACCTCTCACGCCATGCATTATCTTTTTTTTCTTTCTTAAAGGGTCACAAGCGTTAACATCTGCTGTTTTGCTTCCCGCGTATTTTTTTCCCCTTCATATTATCCCCATCCATTACCGTTTTATCCCAAACCGTCGCAAGTCTTGTGAATAGACAGATTCTTAAAAGCAAATCTTCGTCCAGTCTTGGCATGACGGCTCACAATCTTTCGAATACAATGCCGGTACTTTCTTCCTCATTTTCTACTTAATCTACCCAGTCCCTTCAAGATATTTATGTTTAGCTTCTCTGCCCTTTTTTCCTCACTCAGCGTCGTTTTATCTGTCTGTCATTTTTGTCTTTAGCAAGGACATTGCCTGTTTACTTTGGACGGAAGCTCTTAATATTGTGGATCTTGGAAACTTTTACTTCTTCTTCTTCTTTTTTATCTTTATCTTCTTCTTCTTTTTTTTTTTTCTTTTTCTTTCTTCTTCTTCTTCTTCTTCTTCTTCTTCTTCTCTTCTTCCTCTTCTTCTTCTTCTATTTTTCTTCTTCTTCTTCTTTTAACGTACTCCTTTCACACGTTCCTTTCTAAAACGAGGAGGTCGGTTGAGATCAAGCTATGGTGTCTACCTGTGTTTTCATGTCTTTGTATGAATATAGAACCTATAGCGCTGAGAGTTTCGGGCACTTTGAATCAATTACTTCTGGTTGCGTAGTCGTGTCTCAGTAAAATCTGTCTGGCACCGTATATATTTTTATGAAGACCCTGGTCCCTCTCCCCCTTCCTGATTTTAAGACTTTGCCAGCGGTTAGGGTCTTGCGCAGGCTCAGGAGTCGGCTAAATAACTGTTCATGATAGATATGTATTGAGCGCATATGGAATCGTCCGATTGTGATGAATCTTTCTTGAACGAACTCTAAACTCTGAACTCGTTTTTGTGTGCGTGCGTGCGTGCGTGCGTGTGTGTGCGTGTGTGTGTGTGTGTGCGTGTGTGTGTGTGGTGTGTGTGTGTGCGCGTGTGTGTGTGTGTGTGTGTGTGTGGTGCGCGTGCGCATGTGTGTTGTATGTGTGTGTGTGTGTGTGTGTGTGTGTGTGTGTGTGTGTGTGTGTGTGCGTGTGGGTGTGTGTTGTGCACATGCACACTGTTTGTGTATCTGAAAATACATGCGTTTATTTATATGATTTATGTCTTCTTTTTGTCCCGATTCCTGATACTTTTGTGACTGTAGTTCTTTATACTTATTTTCAATTCACGTTTTGTGAGTGACCGAAAATGTGTGAAAATTTGATATGTTTTATTGCTTTGCAGAGCAACAATCATGCTTTTGACGTGGACCGTTTATGCTATAACCTATTATTGTGATTATCAAAGTTGTTGTTGTTGTAGTTATCAATAGTACATGTAATATGAGTAGTAGTAGTAGTAGTAGTAGTAGTAGTAGTAGTAGTAGTAGTAGTAGTTAGTGTAGTGAGGTACAGTATCATCATCATCATTATTATTATCATTATATATTGCCAGGTGCATTTTGAACCTCTCATTCTATGGCATTCTTGCGGTACAGCAAGAGACATCATAAACACATGCGCGGTCTTCAAGCCCCGTTGTATAAAATAAACATGTACGGCCCTGCGCGCCTGACAAGCAGACAAGAAGAGGTGTTAGCTGGCACGTGATGGGGCCACGAGCCGTCAAGATAAAAGGATAACAGCAGATAAGGATAATATACAAAGGGCTTCAGTGTTCACCTGCATCGTCTGATTGGCCAGCAAAACAAACGCCTGCTCTCACCTCACGAGGCACCGCTCTGAAATAATCTCTGTTGATTGTTTTCCGCGAGGAAGAAAGAGCGGATTATTATTAGCTAGCCTGTAGAGGTGTGTTTTAGCTCAAGATTTTGGTGAACGCTTTGGTTGATTTTTACGATTGTACTATCTGTACGTTCATTTCAGGTCGGATGGCTACTTAGGATCATTTCAGGATCGTGAAAGCATTCAAAACCATTACACCAGGTAACTTCAACCCTCATCACAATTCAGCATGACCGTAACACAAGATAAGCATCTGGTAAGCTTGAACATTCAGTCCAGAAGGTATTCAGCTCCTACCACTAGAAACATTTTAAGATGAATAACCTAAAGTCTAACATTAATACATCCAGATTATAACATGTAAAGTCGAAACTCTTTTTATGAGGTAATTTCGAAGGTAGTTATGTGCCATTACGATGCAGACTAACATTCCAGTAATATTATCCTTCACAAGCTGACCCAATTTGCCTTTTACGAAAACCCGTTATATTACTTTCTTTCATCTTTACTTTGAATCGTAAATAGCCCTATAGATTATCCCATTGAGTTTGTAGTGGTATTTAGTTTCGCACAGCGATACAATATGCAGAAAGCCTGAAAATGTCTCTGTACGTGTATATCTACAGAAAAAAAACTATACGCAGTGTGTATCATCACAGAGTTATCAAAAGTTGATGATGATGAAAAAGAAAGGCATGTAGTTTCATAAATATCCTTGTGTTACTCCATGAGTGCAATTAAGTTAATCACAAAATCTGTCTCACACGTGTTTCTTAGATTTACCTTCTTCATGTGTATGCTTAACACCATAAAGTAACACACACAATGGTCTACCCCCCCCCCCCCCCACGAGAATCGTTGTAAAAGACTTTTTGAGACAGATCCAATGCCTTTTCAAAGTCAACTAAGGGCATTACCACTGGACGAGTAAGCTTGTGATTCGAGTTTTTTTGTGAATAAGCAAACATATCCCCAGCTAATGAATGATCCTTAAATTCATGTTCAGTCGTTGTATTCTTCTGTTGTCTTCATTTTTGTAATATGTCATTGATAATGATTTTACACTGTAATACAGACAAGTAAAGACAGATGTTGTTATTTGTATCGTTAAAACTGGCTTTCTTAAAAATTGTAGCAGCAAAATAATTTCAGTCTTGGTGTTGGGTTTGTCTGTATCAAGTGTTATGATTTGCCCAAAAAATCCCAGTTAGATCTGTAGAACGACAGTAACTTGATATAGTCCTACAGTTTTTGTTGTTTTGTTTTGTTTTCTGATGGCTATTAGAAGTTCTTCTTTCAAACTACGTCGTTCTAGTTCAGGTTCAAAGCCATCAGCTTCGAACGTAGCATCTGTCTAAAAGGGTTGGAATCTTCTGCAGTGTCGATTTGATCATTCATCTTCTTGTGATTCTAATCACCAGTATAGGTAATATTTTTGTAGTTGCGCTCTCTTACGCGAACGTTTGATAAATGTAATAGTATAAGTGTATGTTAAATTGCGCGTTAAAACATTTTTATATTTGACAAGCTGTTTAAAAGCTAAGACGAATGTGAGATGGAGAGAAAACACTTTCAGTAGACTTACTTTTCAGAAAATAATACTAAAAATATCTAGCTACACTGGTTTATAGCTAAGATAGGCAGAGGACAGAAAATGCGATAAGCAAGCAAGAGGATGATAAGACGAGTGGTGAGAATGATATAATGCAGTTACCATACAATGCTGTTCGTGGGAGTATGCATGTGTTATAATACAAATGAAATGCAATGGTTAACAAAGACAATGTTGCTCGCAACGGGAGCCAATTTGTTTCTCATTCTATTTACTCGGTAGAAGCCCCTACCTTGAAATCTCATTGTAATTGTGTCATCAGTTATTTGTTTGTTTCTTGACTTGCTGAATAGGTAATCGGAGTTTTTGTGTGTTTTAACATTAACATGATTACACTAAAAAATATCAGAATTACTAAAAAGTACGCATATCGCTCGTTTATGGAAAGGTGTATGTGCGTGCGCGTATATATATATATATATACATGTGTGTGTATGTGCGTGTGTGTGTGTGTGTGTGTGTGTGTGTGTGTGTGTGTGTGTGCGTGAGTGCGTGTGCGTGTGTGTGTATGTGTGTGAGTGCGCGCGCGCGCGCGCGCGGCGCGTGGTGTGGTGTGTGTGTGTGTGTGTGTGGGGTTTTGTGCGTGTGTGTGCGTATGTCATAGGTAGATAGGCAGACAGGCAGATTAAGAAAGGCAGACGGAAAACACAGCTAGCAGAGAAGAATAGCACATTCATAATTCGGAAAATGTTGTTCAAGACAATTCGGTTTCATATTATACGAGTACAGCTCTCTGCAAAATGAAGCTGACAGTTATAAGGTCATAAATAAGCTTTAGGGCTGCACGTGTTCAGATCCTGCTCTTTCGTGTCTCCACGGCAATTTGAAAGAGAAACTATGTTTGTGTGCGTTCACACTGTGCTTGTAAGTCTGGAGGCTTTTCGTCTCTTTTGGCAGAAATAACGATTGTAATTGTTTTTTTAATACTAGGTTAAAAATCTATAATGACAAAGCAAAAAAAAAGAAGAAAAAAAAGGATATTAAAAAAGGATGCCTCGAGAAGCGTTGGGAATATTTTCAGTCTCGTACCGAAAATTCTCTCTTCCTCTCTCTCTCTCTCTCTCTCTCTCTCTCTCTCTCTTCTCTCTCTCTCTCTCTCTCTCTCTCTCTCTCTCTCTCTCTCTCTCTCTCTCTCTCTCTCTCTCTCTCTTCTCTCTCGTCTCTCTCTCTCTCTGTGTCTCTCTCTGTGTCTCTCTTTCTCTTCTCTTCTCTGTCTCTTGTCTCTGTCTCTGTCTCTGTCTCTGTCATCTGTCTGTCTGTCTTCGTCTGTCTCTGTCTCGTCTGTCTGTCTGTCTCTGTCTCTTCTCTCTCTCCTCTCCTCTCTCTCTCTCATCTCTGTCGGTCTGTTCTCTCCACCCTTCCGTTGTGGAGAGGCAACAGATGGATAGAATAATGTGAAGATTGTTGCAGGTTCATTTTATGTCACTCTCCTACTCTGTAAATTCGCCTATCAGAATTAATTGTTGTACTCGTCTTTTTGCGTTTATTGTGTCTGTCTCTCTATTTATCTATTGTCTATGTATGCATGTATGCATGCATGTATGTATGTATGCACGCATGTATGTATGTATGTATGTATGTATGTATGTATGTATGTATGTATTCTCTAGCTAACTAGCTAGATACCTAGCTATTAATGTGTCTATGTATCTAATTATCCACCTCTCATTTTACCTAGCTAGATATGTGTTTATGTACTTACTTATCTATCTCTCACATACATGAAGAACCGACAGATTGATATAACACTATGAAAGTTTCTGTGTATTTTTTCTCTCCCTCCTTTCCTGGAAACTCCTGTCTCAAGACATATATCATACTATGTTGTTTTCCCTCAGTTTATCTAAGCCTGTATGTCTAATTCGAATTGTGACTTGTCGCAATCCGAAATGTCTGAAGATTCAAACTGTCTAATCTGAAGGTATAAATCGTCTTTCCTCTCAGTCACGTTGTTGTGATCCTGCTAGACACGTCAATTCAGTCTTGTGCCAGCTTGTACAAGGATATACAGTCCCACCACCTGTGTTCTGTATGACACCCCATTTGCACACTGATACACAAAACAATAAGGGCAGACAAACAAGCTGATGGATGTGCTTAACTCTAACGCCAGTGGCGGTCTTCTGATTTTGCAGTTCATTCTCGGATTAATCGTGAGCGTGTGAATACATTCGCGAACGAAAGCCAAAACTGACTATTTCTTTTTCTATCCAGATCCTCAAATCTACATCTACAAAACGCTTCTTCTGTGTCATGTCTTGTGCACTACTAATCATCGCCACTTTCTTCAAACGTCAGTCCTTCAGATTCCCTGGGGACTTTTTCTTTTCACTTCCAAGTTAACGACCTTTGAGCAAGCTTCACAAAACCCCTTTTCTTCCATTCTTTCCTGATCCTTCTATTACATGTTTACCACATACTGAATTTCAACCAGGATCTATAATAGTGATTACCAGCATTCTGAAAGAACTGTCATGCAAATCTTTGTGAACTCGATTACCATGCCTGTCTTTCTCTTCTCTCAAATACTTTCTCAGCTTCTTCCATTCATAGAGTTTATCATTAATAGTCTCTTCTCACTGAATCTGATCTCTTTCTCTCTTCAAAACAGCCATTGTTTGTCCTCTGTGAAAAGACATCTCGATTTCACCGTTTTCAAAACCTACCGTCCAGACTTCACTGTGTCATTTATTTCAAAGCTCTTTTAGTAAGTAGTTTTGAAACAATTGAGATAATTATTTCTCAAATCATTATTTTCAGCCAACAGTTTTTATCATGATTTCCATCTGTCTACCGTTCTGTCCACAGCACTGAAACTGTTCACATTAACATCGTGAATGATTCGTTGCTTCAGCTGTCTGTGGCCAAATTTCCCTACTTATTCTTTTGGACCTGAATGCCACTTTTGATGCAGTCGACCATGGTATCCTATTCTCTCTTCTGGAGCAAACATTTCTAATTATTTCAAGGTAGTGCTCTTTCTTGATTTCAGCGATACGTATTTGATCGAGTTCAGTCAGCCATGGTAAATGAGCCAGTTAAACTTTCATAAGGGGTCCCCCAGGGTTCTGTGCCTGGACCAGTCTTCTTCACACCCTACACGTCACCACTTGCAAATGTCATGAGTCAGTACAACATCAAGTATCATTTCTTTGCTGATGTCTCCTAGCTCTATAGGTGTGCATCTCCTGAAAACTTTTGCAACTTTATTTCTAGAATATCTGATATGTTGTATTGAAATCCAGAACTGGATGGCACAGACTATGGTACAATCGAATGTAGACAAGACTGGAGCCATGCTCATATGCATCAAGCACAAGCATCCAAGGTAACAGTTTGTTTTATCCAGCTAAGTGACAACACTATTGTGCTTTTCGATTCAGTCAAAAATATGGGCATTGTTGTTGATCCTCAACTCCATGCAGAAATTCATCAGTCAAACCTGTCACTCCAACTATTGTCAACTGTGATGAAGCAGGTCTGTTCAGTGATATCTTTCAATTGCAGCATTGAAACTTGCAACTTTCCTTATCATGATTGTATTGATTGTTGTAACATTCTGTTCTCTGGCTTGTTTCCGTCTTTTATCGGTTGCCTCTAGCGTATCCAGACTTATGTGGCCCGTCTTGTCCTTTGTAAAATAAAGCACGATCATGTTAGTCGTTTGCTTTATTTTCTCCACTATTTCCTGGCTACTCAAAGAATTTCATACACAATCAGTACGTTGTTCTTCAAGTATATTAACAAATTTGCGTCTGCTTATATCTGCGATCACTTCTGAATATACACCCCTGTGTGCATGTGCGCGCGCACGTGTGTGTCTATGTGTATATGTGTGTGCATGTGTGTGTGCATGTGCGTGAGCGTGTGTGTATGTGTTTGTGTGTTTGTGTGTGTGTGTGTGTGTGTGTGTGTGTGTGTGTGTGTGTGTGTGTGTGTGTGTGTGTGTGTGTGTGTGTGTGTGTGTGCATGCAACTGTTTCTGTGTCTATCTGTCTGGGATCAAAGGTTTGTGAACAAACTTTTCTCAGCCCCTCATGGTGAGACTTTACTAAATTGTGTGAAAAGGGGGACTGTTAGAATGTCTTGACCATCTTGTTGTGAGCAACGTCGCCAAACTTCTTGTTGTTTGTGATGTTCTTGATGATATTGTTGATACCGTTGTTGTTATCGCTGTTACTGCTGTTGCTGTTATACACGATTTTTCTGTTTGTTGATTAAGATGCTATCGCTGACTATTGATTTTGTCGTTGTAATCGTTGTTGAACTATCACAGAGAGGTCAGTTGAGATGAATAAGGATTTGTAGTTATGCTTTGTTGACTATACCAAGGCTTTTGATCAGGTAAGATATGATGAATTGATCAACCAACTGGAGAGACTCAGTGTTGATGGAAAAGATCGAATAATCAAAACTATGTACTGGGAACAAACAGCTGCAATGAGAATAGAAAACAATGTAAGCTCTTTCCAAAACATCAAAAGAGGAGTCACACAGGGTTGTGTTTTGTCACCAGATCTGTTTTCACTTTACAGCGAAAACATCATGAGAAACTTAGAAGAAGACCCTGGATTAAAGGTTGGAGGGAAAAATGATAAACAACATTCGATACGCAGATGACATCGTGCTAAGTACAGAAATGAAAGGGACCTACAAAAACCTTGTGAATATCTAGAAATAGAAAGCAAAGGTAAGGGGCTGGAACTAAACAGCAAGAAGACTGAAGTCATGGTAATCAGTAAAAAACATGAAATCCCCTCATGCAAAGTAACAGCAAATGGCACAACTTGACACAGGTTGATAAATTCAAATACCTGGGAACGATCATTTCATCAGACGGCAAATGCACATTAGAAATAGCCGGCAGAATCGGCCAAGCCAAAACAGCAGCATTCAAGAAGATGACAAGCCTTTTTACTAAACAAATGCCTATCAATTAACATCAGGAAGAGAGTCCTTAAATGTTATATAGAACCAATATTGTTGTACGGATGTGAGGTGTGGACACACAACAAGCAAAGCCAGAACAAGATTGAGGCAGCCGAGATGTGGTTTCTAAGAAGAACGTTGAGAGTTCCATGGACAGCAAAGAAAACAAACGAGACACTCTTGATGGAGGCAGACACAAGTAGATCACTCATAAGGAAGATTAGGAAAAGACAGGCAACATTTATAGGCCATTTTATGAGGAAGGGGGATTTAGAACACCTGGTCACAATGGGAAAGCTGGAGGGAAAGAGAGCACCAGGTAGACCCAGGGAGAAAATGCTGGACGGACTTGCAGAGTGGCTGGAGACGAGGAGGGTGGGGGCAACGAGAGATAGAGACAGATGGAAGTCTATGATCGCCAACGCCATGCGGCAGGGCACCTGATAATGATGATGAATCGTTGTTGTTGTTGTTATTATTGCTGTTTTATTGCAGTTTTTGTTGTTCTCGATTTGCGTTTGTTGTGTGTGTGTTGGTGTGTGTGTGGTGTGTGTGTGTGTGTGTGTGTGGCGCGCGTGTGTGTGTGTGTGTGTGGGTGTGTGTTTGTGTGTGTGTGTGCGCCTATATATGTGTGTGTGTGTGTGTGCGCCTGTGTGTGTGTGTGTGTGTGTGTGTGTGTGTGTGTGTGTGTGTGTGTGTGTGCATGTGTGTGTGTGCATGTGTGTGTGTGTGTGTGTGTGTGTGTGTGTGTGTGTGTGTGTGTGTGTGTGTGTGTGTGATCGATGTACGTCGTCTTGAAGACGTTAAACGTATGCTTTAACCCTGTTCATTCAGATCCTTGTAAGGAGGGGGAACACACAGTTCTGGATGACTACAGACGAGAGGTGGACTACAGCACACCTGACGGGGAGTCTCACCTGTGTGATGTTTACCTGGAGTCTGCCTGGTATCGCTTTATGGTCAATGGAGTGAACGCTACCATGCCTACTTCTTGTGTGGAGGTGAGCATCTGTGTCATAAAGAAAGAAATGAAGGAAAAATGAAAAGGAACCAGAAAAACACGAAAATAAATCAGAACGCGTATTTAATACAACAAGACAAGACAGGCGCAAATTTTCGACCAATTGGCCTTTGTCAAGCATGAATGTAAGATCACAAATGAATAAGCACACAAACAAACACCAAATACAAAATTATGAGAAAAAGACTGAAACTTCTCTGCTGGAAAAATGAAAGACACAAAAATAGACAATAAAATAAATAAGTAAATAAATGAATAAATGAATGAACGAATGAATGAATGTGTGAATGAATGTGTGAATGAATGAATGAATGAATGAATGAATGAATGAATGAAATGAATGAATGATTGAATGGCGACTAAAGTCATGATTTTGAAACTGAATTTATCTAACTTATCTGCTCGGTAAAACAAATAATTTTCTTCTTTTCCCATTTATCTCAAAATTAGTGTGACTGTTGCACGTTAGGATGGGGTGGGGGAACTCATGGAACACAGAAGCAGACATATTGTGTGTGTGCATGCGTGTGTGTGTGTGTGTGTGCGTGCGTGCGTGCGTGCGTGCGTGCGTGGTGTGTGTGTGTGTGTGTGTGTGTGTGTGTGTGTGTGTGTGTGTGTGTGTGTGTGTGTGTTTATTTGTGATCTTACGATTGCGCTTGACAAAAGCCAGTTGGCCGAAAATTTACGCCTGTCTTGTCTGGTTGTATTAAATACTCGTTCTGATTCTTTTTTTTTTTTTTCTGGTTCCTGTTTGCGTGAACGCAGGCAGTGGCACTTGTTTTGGATACCATGGTCTGGCCTGCCACATGTGGCCATGAATGTGGCCGTTTTTTCCCCACTCCAGTTGCCATGGAGCATGTCAAGGAGCATGCATTCAGATGTGTAGTCAGTCACGTCCCCTTGTCGCTCTGTCTCATAGAGAGGACATCGCTTACTATTTATATACAGCTATTTGGTCCCTTTGACTGCAAGGGTAGGTTGGTGTCTGTGTCAGCATGCCTGAACCGTTTGATGCTGCTTGCACCTCAGAGTCTGAGATGGAGAATTCTGAATGCTGATGCGTCTCGTCACCCTCTCTTCCGTCCCGTCCCTCTCCTCTATGATCATGCTGATTTCGAAATTAGAGCAAGACGAAAAAAATGCATATACATAACAGTTCCTTCCTTCCTTCTTTCCGTTTTTCTTTCTTTCCTTCCTCTTCCTCCTCCTTCCGTCCTTCCTTCCTTCCTTCCTTTGTTCTCTTTCCTTCCTTCTTTCTTTCTTTCTTCTTCCTTCCATTCTTCTTTCCTTCCTTCTTTCCTTCCTTCCGTCTTCTTCCTTCCTTCTTCCTTCCTTCCGTCCTCTTCCTTCCTTCCTTTCCTTCCTTCCGTCCTTCCTTCCTTCCTTCCTCTCCTTCCTTCCTTCCTTCCTTCCTTCGTCCTTTCGTCCTTCCTTCCTTCCTTCCGTTCTTCTTTCTTTCCTTCTTTCCTTCCTTCCTCCTTCCTTCCGTTCATCCTTCCTTCCGTCCTTCCTTATTTCCGTCCGTCCTTCCTTCTTTCCTTCCTTCCTTCCTTCCGTCCTTCCTTCCTTCTTTCCTTCCTTCTTCCGTCCTTCCTTCTGTCCTCTTCCGTCCTTCCTTCCTTCCGTCCTTCCTTCCTTCCTGCCTCCATCCCTTCCTTTGTTCCTTCCTGCCTTCTTCGTTCGTTCGTTCATTGATTCATACATTGATTGATTGATTGGTTGATTGGATTGATCGATTGATTCATTCATTCATGTCTAGTCTTTTTTGTTTCGGTGTACTTACCCATTCATTTTCTTTTTTTTTTTTTGAATTTATCGTGTGTGTATTCATTTATTGTCGTAGCCGAACAGCTGCGGTACACAGGCTCCCATATGGCTTGACGTGGGTGACGGACCACCTGAAGTTGGCGAGGAACTGGTGGCACGTGGCTGCTCCAGCTGGGCCACTCCCGGACAGGAAACCAACTGCTGTTTCTTCCCCTACAGGATCACTGTCCGAAACTGTGGAGCCTTCTTCATCTACAGGCTGGGTTCTTCTCAAGCCTGTAACATCGCTTTCTGTGCAGAAAGTAAGGTTTTTGTTTGTTGTGTTTTCATACAAGAAACATTGCATTTGGATTTAAAAGAAAAAGCTATACAGGTTACATTACACTCACTGGATTCGTGTGGAGGAGACCATGTTGTTTGTTTTGTATCTTCATGTGGTTATCTGTTAGCCATTCTAACGATCTTCCATTCTATACAGATATGATTTCAAAAAAATTCTGATCTTGTATTTTTCAGTGTCACTGTGTCCTTGAACCAACTGATTTATAATGACCTGTTTGCTTGTGTATCTTTGGGGGAAGAGTGGCAGAACGGTTCAGACTTCGCCTGCCAATAACTCATACTCGAAGTTTCAGGTTAGCTCCCCGTAGAGGCCTCGATTTTCTGTTCAGTTGAATGACTGGACAGGAGACGAAAAACATGTGTGCCTTCTGGCGGGCGCGCTATAGATCCAAACGGCAGTTGGAAATCGTAAAGAGCAGGGCATTGCCCGGCTGCCGTTGGTATAAAACATTGGAGAGTTAGGTTGGTTTCCAGGTCCCACCCCTGAAGACCAATTAGCGTTCTTGCCTTTCTGAAGTCTTGGTAAAAAAAAATGAATATGAATTTAAGCGAGGGAGAGGGGATGGACGCCGCCCTCGTGGTGCTGGCCCGGGAAAAGTTGAGGTCTCTGCCACTTCACTCCCGTACGACCCAAGGTTATGAAGAGGACCTCAGGAACTGGCCAGCTCGTGGGTTTATGTGCAGGCTTAAGCTGTGCCGTGATCATCCTGGATCTTCTCCATCACATGGCACCTGTGACGTTAGTGCATAGGAAATTCATTCCGAGCGCGGAGACGTCATCTTGAGAAACTGAAACTGGTTATGGTGGTTTCTCTTGTCCGAGGGGATGTGTAGATATATTGGCTGCCGCGTTTGCCGTTACCTGTACGCGGTTAGAAGACCAGTCATGCACTCGCATGTTCTTTCGAAGGCATTGCATTCGAAGGAGTCCTTTGGCCCTGGGTTATGCATACGCAGGTCCTGATCTGTTGAATGGTATTTGTTCTGCGCTGTTCATATGTGGTTGTGCCCTTTCCGTTTGGTTGTGTTGATGCCGCAGTTCCATCGTTTGGCTTTCAGAATACTTGTATCGCTTTTGTACACTTCCTTAGTCACGATGCCATTGATTCAGCACTATGAACAGGAGCATCTTTGGGATGTGGTTCTCTTAACATCGCATCCTGCATCAGCTCCACTGTGGACGAGCATCAGCATAAAACTGGCAAACGTGCAGAGCCCGAGCTAGAGCTTCTGGCACCATCCTCTGGCCGTTCCTGTCACGACTTTTGAATCACTGCCAGGTTGGTTATAGTTGGTGATTGAATGCCTTGTTGTTACGTCTTGCTGTACGCTTGAGCGGAGCAAGAATTCTTAAAGTGTTGAGTACTATGTGGAAGAGAACTCTGTGATGGTTAGTGATTGTTTATGATGATCCGCCCTTTTTATAGATCTCTGCTTAATATGGTTACAGATGGAAGTCCCATCTATATGAACGTACAGTTACAGTTATAGTTGTTTATATGTATGCATCTATATCATGTATATACAGATATAATTTTCATCATATATATATATTTATGCATATATAAATATATACATATATATTTAGACATACATACATACATACATACATACATACATACATACATACATACACACATACATACATGCACACATACAGTGTCATACATACATGCACACATACATACACACACACATACACTTACATACATACATGTACATACATACATACATACATACATACATACATACATACATACATAAGGCATACAGGCATGCGCACATACATACATACATACATACACACATACATACATACACACACACACACACACACACACACACACACATTCACATACATACATACACACATTTTTTTTTACAAATTACATGCTGTTTCTTGTTGACCATGGTCATTTCAGGGCAGATCATTGAATGCGAGGAAGGACTGCTATACGATACCGTCTTGAAAGAGTGCGTGGGTAAGTCAAACATTTGCCAACCGACCAACACACTAACCAAGGCAACCAATCAAACAAACAACACCATCCAATTTACCAAACCAGCGAATCAGAATCAAAAATCGAACCAAAGAAACTCTACCAAGTCAAAACAATCAACCAATACCATCCACTTTACCAAAACAACCAACCAAAAACCCCCCTTCCTCCCCCCCCCCCCCCCCCCCAAAAAAAAAAAAAAAAAATCTACCGAATCAACCAATCAACCAAATAGTCATCAATCAGAACGACTTCAGGCCAGACGGACAACCCATCCGTGAACGGACTGGGGCATGTGAGAAGCACACACAATCATCGTCACTGATCATCATTGCCATTATTATGAAGTCCTCAATAATTATGCATAAAGTGTAGTGAAAATTCACACAAGATGTTTTCTAAAGCTCGTAGTGCTGTAAAAAGATAGTACATCTGATGGCAGGTTGTTCCAAGGTACACTGATTGAGTACGAAAGGTTTGATTTATATAAATCAGTTCTCCAAACATGAATGAGGAATTCAGCTGGGTAATATTGACAGGATGTAATTCTGATAAAAAAAAAAAGAATGCTTGGAGTAAGAGTTTTACGCTGTTATTGTATGAACATACGTTTGTTAACAGCAGCTGTCTCTTTCAGTGGTAAGATGTGTGGAGAATGGGAGTGCAAGGATAAATCAGATTGTCTTTGCACCAGATTCAAAGGTTCAACTCAACTCTAGTTCAAGATGTTCAACGATTTAAACGAATGATTAACGCTTGTACGGTTTTTAACACATGGTTGCTTTTTTATGACTTGTAATTAGTTAGTTAGTCAATCAGTCAGTCAGTCAGTCATCAGTCAGTAAGTCAAGTCAGTCAGTTAGTTAGTGTTAGTTAGTTAGTTGTTAGTTAGTTAGTCAGTTAGTAGTCAGTTAGTTGGTTGGGTTGGTTAGTTAGTTAGTGTTAGTTTAGTTAGTCAGTCATTTACAGTCAGTCAGTTAGTTAGTGTAGTTGTGGTTGGTGGTTGGTTGTTGTATTAGTTATTAGTCAGTCAGTCAGTCAGATCAGTCAGTCAGTTAGTCAGTCAGTCAGTAAGTCAGTTAGGTATTAGTCAGTCAGTCCGTCAGTTAGTTAGTTAGTCAGTCAGTTAGTTAGTTAATAGTCAGTTAGTTAGATAGTTATTACAGGGTGGGTGGGTGGGTGGATGGATTTCAGTTTGTCGAAACAAATTTTACTGTGCTCATTTTGCTTGTTTGTTTGTTTGTTTTTTGTTGTTGTTGTTCTCTCTCCCACCCTATCTCCTACCCCCCCCCCCCCCAATTTCTTTAAACAAAATGTCCCGATTTGACACTGAGACTGCTATTCTCGCAGGTGTTGCCATAATGTATCACCGTCAATATATTTTCAGTTTATATTTTCTAATCTAATTTTGTTTCTATACTTTTCTCTTTTACTGTCCTTTAATGCAAACATGTATTTAAAAAAAAAAGAATGTAGTCAGAGACAAGTCCTTTGTAGCTATGGGTTTTCGAAACAATATTTATTTTCGTCTCTTTTGCTTGTATTTGTTATTGTTTCTGTTGTAGGTACTCTTCCGTGTTTTTGTTAATAAAAATGACAGTACTAAAGATTATTTATTTATTTTTATTTTATTTATTTTTATTTATTCATTTATTCATTCATTCATTCATTTATTGTTTGTTTGTTCACTTCACATGTTTTTTTTTCCTCAGAGGTCACAACGCCGCCGAAGGTGGCAGTGGAATCCCACTAGAAACGCCATTCTGCCAGGAAGGGGAAATATTCGATGTCGACATCGGAAAATGCGTTCGTGAGTTACCTCCCTGAGACCGTATGGTCGAGTGTTTTCCCTCGCTCGTCCACAGTTAATACATTACTTGCATTTTAGTACAGAGAATTCGTTATTTACATACATA
>CM060306.1:57019561-57029561 GCA_030674185.1 Monoplex corrugatus | reverse complement strand
CCAGGCCCCATGTACTTCAAGACGCCCCGAAAGTGTGGAGTATTTGGAGTGATGGCTGAAGCCATTCCTCAAATGACTCTGTTCCTGCTGGACGAGGCTGTAGAGACCGGGAAGGGGGCCAATGCTGTGATCAGTATGCTGGACTTCTTTTTTGAAAATTATGGACTGAAGGAGACGGAGTGTCACCTCCATGCAGACAACTGTGTGGGACAAAACAAGAACAATGCCATGATCCAGTATCTGCTGTGGAGAGTTATGACCAGGCGACATAAGAAGATCACCCTCTCCTTCCTAGTTGCTGGTCATACCAAGTTTGGCCCCGACTGGTGTTTTGGTCTGTTCAAGAGAACATTCCGACGCACCAAAGTGGACTGCCTTGGTGATATTGTTGATGTTGCCAAGCGGTCGTCAGCATCTGGCATCATCGTCCCTCAGCTGTGCGGCACTGAGGATGGAAGCCCTCTAGTTCCAGTGAGGAAATGGAGTGAATTTCTGGCTGATCACTTTACCAAGTTTGTGGGCATTAAGAAATTCCACCATTTTGAATTTTTTGAGTCAGGTGAGGTCCATGTGCGACTTAACGTCGATTCAAACCGCCAGGTGATCAAGCTGCTGAGAGATCCAGAGCTTCCACTGGACAACCAGATTGCTCCCATCATCAAGCCTCCTGGTCTCTCCCAGCAGCGTACAGAATATCTCTACAAAGAGATCAGGGAGTTTGTTGCTGACAAGCATCAGGATGTGGTATGTCCCATGCCGCCTGCCATCCAGTCAAAGCTGTGCAACACCAGGGCCTCAGCCCCTACAACTGCCAGCACCAGCCAGGAGGTTCCAGTCACTCCTGTGTCTAAAAAGAAAGTCGGCAGGCCCAAGAAGTCTCCTAGAGGGCTTGCTGCCAGGAATAACAAAAAACTGTGATTGTGATGTGTGTATTGTAAAATAACAGTGACTTGTGAGAACTTGTGTAAAATTCAAGTAGGTGACGGAACACTGTAGCCGTGTAGGCTGACCTTTTTTTGATGAACTGAAGAAGGAAAAGACATAGGTTATATAGGCCATTAATTTGCATTATGTTAACTTTTTATTTGTTTGTGTTGTGTTTTATGTTACTCTGTGCCAGAGAAATCCTACAGATGCTTTCTAAAGTTTCTTTTGTGAGAAATATGTGATCTTGCGGGTTAACCGGAATTTGAGCAATGGTGAATTTTCTTCTTATATTTATTTTAATACAGCTTGCAAACAAGAATTTTCCTGTGTTCCTTCAACTTATGTGCAAATAGTTCACTTTATTATGTATCTTTTGATACCAAACACTATGCCAACAAAATTCAGATTCTAGAGAAACACTGAAAAGAAAGTTCGGACATTTTGAGACCCGATTACTTCCCTTCGTCATTTGCAGAAAAAGACAGATGTCAAAACTTTGAACCCGTGTAAAATACAAACTACTGAAGATAATTGATTTCTGTTTTTTGCATGTTGTTCTGGAAACATTTAAATTTCAGAAAATGAAAAAAAAGGAAACGTGAAAACTTTGCACTTTAGCCTCCTTTTCCCATGCTGCGTCACATATGTGTACTGACTGACATTGATGATGGTGATGGTTATGATAACAATGATGATGGTGATGATAATGATGTTGGTTACCACTACGACGATGATGACGATAATCATTATGGGGATAAAGATGATGATGATAGTATGGGTGTTGATCTTTAATTTGATTTGTTTGATTTTTGTTGTTGTTGTTGTTGATGGTGTTGATGGTGGTGTTGTTGTTGTTGCTGTTGTTGTTGATGGTATTGTTTTCTTCTCCACACAGGTGCGAGAATCTAATGTTATAGTGCGGGAGGATGGTCGGCCGGTCAACTTGACTCTGTACTCCACCATCCCCATCTACTGTGACTCTGAAACTCCCCCAAAAGACTGTGTGCTGGGTGTGTCCCTCATGGCGTTTGGACCAGGTCTGGTACTTGTGACACTGACTTTTATTGTTACACCTACGTACTGTGTGTGTGTGTGTGTGTGTGTGTGTGTGTGTGTGTGTGTGTGTGTGTGTCTGTGTGCGTGTGTGTGTGTGTGTGTGTGACTAAGTGTGTGTGTGTGTGTGTGTGTGTGTGTGTGTATGTGTGTGTGTGTGTGTGTGTAGGTGTGTGTGTATGTGTGTGACTAAGTGTGTGTGTGTGTGTGTGTATGACTAAGTTTGTTCGTTCTTTGATTTAACGTCTTTTCACCATGTGTGATAGTAGACGGGTGTGTGCGTGTGTTGTGTGTGTGTGTGTGTGTGTGTGTGTGTGTGTGTGTGTGTGTGTGTGTGTGTGTGTGTGTGTGTGTGTGTGTGGGGTGTGTGTGTGTTGACTAAGTTCGTTCGTTCTTTGATTTAACGTCTTTTCACCATGTGTGATATTAGACGGGTGTGTGTGTTTGTGTTTGTGTGTGTGTGTGTGTGTGTGTGTGTGTGTGTGTGTGTGTGTGTGTGTGTGTGTGTGTGTGTGTGACTAAGTGTGTGTGACTAAGTGTGTGTGACTAAGTGTGTGTGTGTGTGTGTATGACTTAAGTTCGTTCGTTCTTTGATTTAACGTCTTTTCACCATGCATGATATTAGACGGGTGTGTGTGTGTGTGTGTGTGTGTGTGTGTGTGTGTGTGTGTGTGTGTGTGTGTGTGTGTGTGACCGATCTACCAGTCTGAACTCATGTCACAAATCTAGCTACAGGAATCGCTCATTTTTTCCAACAAAAAGTGCTATAGAGTAAATATTACGAAACACACACTTTTTTTTCATTTTCTTTAATGACTGGAACATTTTACAAACGAAATATAACAATATTGTAAAAGCAATATTATAAAAAGCAGTGGTCCCAACTGACCAGTCTTCAGGAGAATGACCCATGTATCTTATTCATGTTAATTTCAATTCTTACATAAAAGCTTGTATTGTAGATACTCTTTCCTGTTTTCTTTGTTGTGCTCTGAATGTTTTCTTTTCATTATTATTGTCATTATTATTGCCGTTGTTGATGTTGTTGTTGATGTTGTTGTTGATGTTGTTGTTGTTGTTGATGTTGTTGTTGATGTTGTTGTTGTAATCATCAGGTTTTATTGAAGCTCTTCTGATTTTTTCGGGCAGAGTGTATCACTTTGTAACCCAAACGTTTTTATCAATTTTTTTTTAGATGGCGAGCTGAACGAGCGCCTACGCTTTTCTACCTGCTACGTGGAGTTCTCTGCCGCTGACTGCTTAGGTGCCGTGTGCAGCGAGCACATTGTGCAAGTCACGTTGTACCCAAATATAGAACATACGCCCTCGGCACCGAAAGAAATTGTCACTCTGATTGGTGCACTTGATGACTTTGGGCGGGGACTGTGGCGCCAAGAAATTGTGGATGTTCAAGTGAGGTCTTTTTCATTCTTTCTTCTTATTTTTATTTGTATGCTTTTACCATCCCACGCGGGTATACCAGGTGTCAGTGAGAAGCTGGAAAACCTTATTTTATTGGAATTGAGGAGTATATGTCTGGGATTTGCATTAAAATTTGGTATTGAAGTATTTAGATGTAGTGCTGCGAATATAAGCTTTCCACCACCACACTGTATTTGTTTTGTTTTGTTTTGTTTTGTTTTGTTTTGTTTTGTTTTGTTTTGTTTTGTTTTGTTTTGTTTTGTTTTATTTTGTTTTTGGTCATCTCCAACCAGATTTGCTTATGAATTCATGTTTTTTTCTGTGCCATTCTTGCGCTGCTTCACAGGCCACAAAGTTGCAGACAATCTTCATAATGCTATGATGATGCATGACGATAGGGTTCTAGTGATAATCATGATGTTATAGATTTCCATTGTGGATTAAAACTGCGTGACCGGGCTATCTTCTACGGTTCCTTTCATAATATGAGCTGCGTTAACCAGGTCCGAGAGATACAGACACATGTGGAGTTGATCAGGAAATGTGAACGTCACCCTTAATGACGCATCTGTAAAATGATGAAACTCTTACTTTATTGATCCCAGTCTTCCCAATGAACAGACAGCACATTTTTACTTTCGGTAGGAACTAGCCGGTGGGGCTGAAAAATTCCACAGTGATTTTGACTCGATTGATGGGAAGCGAACCCACAACTTTCCAGTCTTTACTTCATTACGCTAGTCACTGTACCAAGATGACTGGTTTTAACATTTTTTTATGATTTTGTTTATCATCTCCAACCAGAAGTATTCATTGATTCTTTCGTTCGTTCATTCATTCATTCATTCATTCATTCATTCATTCATTCATTCATTCTTTCGTTGGTTGGCTGGTTGGTTGGTTGATTGGTTGGTTAGTTGGTTGGTTGGTTCGTTCGTTCATTCATTCATTTATTCTTTTAATTATTTATTCATATATTTATGTAGTTATACATTTTCTGTATTTATCTATTTATTTGTTTTTTATTTGCTTATTTATTTAGTGATTTTTTTGGTATTTATTTATTCATTTACTTTTATTTATCTATTTCCTGTTCATTTATTTATTCATTTATTTTTATTTATAATTCTTCTTTTTTCAAGCTTTTTTTAAATTGTGTCAACAGTTGGAACTGGAAGAGCTGCCTGTGGGTCAGTGCCATGTGTTCTCAGACCCCCACATCATCACTTTTGATGGCAAGTAAGGCTTCATTCTCTCCATCTCTCTTCTGCCTCTATCATCTGTCCACATGTAGACATGAAGATTCCCTTCTCTTAAGGATCTACACAAAATTCTGTACTCCTACTTCCATACCATCTGATTCAGTTATCACCGGGCCCGGAATTCGAATCCCGTAGTCCTAGTGATACATAGAAGAAAAGGCAGGAAAGGGGAAAAAGGCGTGAGGCATAGTGAAAGAAGGGCAGGGATAGAGTATTTTTGAGGATAGGAATATCAACTCAGAGAGGAAGAGAGACCATTAGTCTCCTGGGTGGAATCACTCTCTGCAAATAATATTTCACTCTCAGTTATCTTTGTGAAAAGATTATTGTGGTTTAGTCGTTAAGAGCTTCAAGGCACTTATCAGTTTCTGTAACTTCTGTATGGTGGTCAGCAAAGACAACACCGTTTTAGAGCCTTGAATGTTTTTCTTGTGGAAGAACATAGAAAAAAAAGGTTCGTCTTGTACTTTTAAATCCCAAATTTAGCAGATATCCACTGGGGGCTACTGTTTTGGTTTTTCTGACCTCCCAGAACGTCTAGGTCAGCTGGGGGAACTTGTCCATTCCTCAGGGCCTGGAGAATAGAGAGAGCGTCAAAGAGAAAAACCACGTGATAGTATCTTACTTGCTGTCTCAAATCATGAAGGCTGCTTGGACAAGTGTCTATGTTTCTGCTGGGTTGTTTACCCCTAGGAACATTGACGTTTGTGGTTTGATCCATGGGAGGTTGCGCAGGTTCCCTGAGAGTAGGCCACCACGAGGGGAACTATATTCGGCAACGTAGCCGCGCTTGCTTGCTGGCTCTTTCTCCCTCTCTCTGTCGTCCGCGTCAGCCCAGATCACGGATAACGGATAGAAGTCATTAGTTGAAACTATTTTTTTTTCATGCATTTTAAGCAATTTCCTATTTTTAATACAAAGATATAAACTGTTAAGAAAAGCAGAATCAACTGCATAAAACGCTCCAAATTCATCATTAAATATGGGACATCCACATCTTCATCAAAGGATCTACATAGTTGCGTGAAACTTTATGTTAACAATACCAAAAGCGTTAAGTATCAGAAGAGATATGTGGTCCTAAGCCTACGGATAAAGCATTGACAAAACAGCGTTTGAAGCATTATAAATATTTCATGCACGTAAAACTGTTTGCCGATACTTTCCAGCTATAGAACGTTTTATATTGCAAACAAACTGTATTTAGACGTGTCTGCCAGATAAGTCATACGTGTTCCTATCGTGTCCTGACTCATCTCTCTTACAGCTCGATGTAAGTGGAACTGACGACAGGACTTGACTATGTTACTGAACTGATCTGAGTCTTGTTTCCAACTTTTCCAGGGTCTACGACCTGTACAGCAGAGGGACATTCGTGCTGCACAAGAGCTTGTCTCGAGACTTTACAGTGAGTCTTCGGCTTTTAATTTTCAACATGTTTATTTAGAACTTTTTTTTTTGGGGGGGGGGGGCGATGATTATGTTACAGCATAGTAACATGAGTCCAGAAATTTACCACAGATACTCAGATAGGCAACGTTTAATCTCTCTGGGTTGTAGCGATCAGGGAGAAATCTGTCTTAGCCATAGTTGACGTCCTGGGATTTATGGGGTGAAAAAATGATGCCAAAGAGAATACTAAACACTTCGAGGTAGTAACCTTTTTGTTTATGTTATGAGTATCCAGATTTAACCAGCAAAGATTGATAATGTTTCAATACAAAAGGGCGCAGCTGAAACTTACACAACCTGTCTTTCAAAAAAAAATAATAATAAAAATAAAAAAATAATAAAGAGAGAGAGAGAGAGAAATAAGAAAAAACGGCTATTTTTTTTTTATAAATCAAATATCTAGGTCAGCTGGAGGAACTTTCCATTCCTCAGGGCCTGGATATTAGAGAGAACGTCAAAGAGAAAAACCACGTGATAGTATGTGTTACTTGCTGTCTAAATCATGGAGGCTGCTTGGACAAGTGCCTATAAAAAGTATTAGTGGGGTGGGGGTGGGAGTAGGTTGTATCAAGTAATGCAAAGAAAGTCCCTTTTTAATACAAAGTCAAATCAACTAAAACTTATATGCTTTAAAAATATAACATGCTAAACTGTAGAATCCAACTAACAGATTAAAGTGGTGATGGGCAAGATGGTACCATCCCCGATACTGAAAAGTCATGTTTATCAAAGAATTGGGTAAGATCTGTTTGAAAATAAATCATTCATTTTTTTCTCTTTTTTCTTTTTCTTTGTTTGTTTGTTTGGTTGGTTGGTTGATTGGTGAATTGGTTGGTTGGCTGGTTGTTCTCTCTCTCTCTCTCTCTCTCTCTCTCTCTCTCTCTCTCTCTCTCTCTCTCTCTCTCTCTCTCTCTCTCTCTCTCTCTCTCGCTTTCTTTCTTTCTTTCTCCCAATTCTAGACAGAAATCATTGAAGTGTCTGTTTCAGGAATGAGATCATAAAGCAGTGTGCATAATGAGAATATGTTTCAGTGTAGTAGTTCGTCGTTGCATACAACACATTAGTAACGGTTCTATCGTTTACTGTGTGCACACAATTGAGTATGTGGCCCAGTGGTTAAAATGCCTAAGGACGTGAGAAACCCGGGCTGGGATCACAGATCGTTCATGGATTTTCTTAACACAATCCTCCCCCACCCTCTTGCTAGCTCGTAAATGGTGGTCTAGGTGTTCGTCCATAGGATGGTACGATGAACCGAGGTACCGAGTGCAGCAACGTTCAGCGCATGTCACAGATTCCACGACAATAAAGAGTCTTTCCTGGCAAAATTCTACAGCAAGATCCCTATCACGAAGTCTAAACCTTGTTGGAATTCCAGAGCATCATTATTATCATTCCCATCGTCGTAATCGTCATTGCAGTGCGAAAAAAATGTACCAGATTCTGTGGCCATTAATGTGACGTAGGAAAAAAAAAGCGGGGAGAGGGTATTAAAAATGACATGTCGCTTGTAAATAATTTACAGGTAGTTACCGCACAAACGTATATCATGAGAGGGATCTGTAAAGATAACGATGCTTGTTTCACTTGTCTGTCCCCCACCCCACCCCATCCCTGTTCTGCTCAGATGCATATGAGGGTATCAGACTGCGGGAACAACGACGGATACTGTGCGTGTGGCTTCGTGGCGCGTGACGCGGGTGACGTTGTTTCTATCGACACGTGCTCTGGGCAGCAACCCCCAGGGCAGCCTGACGTCAACTTCCCGGGAAACTTCATCAGTGATGACGTCAAAGTCTACAAATCCAAGGGCGGGAAATTACTGACGGTAAGGCAGGACAGGATTGTCTGGTTGGTTGAATGAGTGGATGAGTGAGTGAATGAATGTGTGAATGAGCGGGTGAGTGAGTGAGAGAATTAGTTTAGTTTGTTAATGGTGGGTTAGTTTGTTATTTTGTTTGTTATTTCGTTTGTTTCATTTCTGTGTTTGCAACTTCCACGTGCACTCAAATGTACGAGTGGGCTTCTGAGTGTATGACCATAGTATTAAGGTAGTCATATTCTGTTTTCTGGGGTAGTGAGTTAATGACTTCTAGCACATCTTCATAGAATTCAAGACAGCGTTTGATAGAGTCTGACCTAAGGCATTTTGGGCCACGATGAATGAATTCAGCATGGGACAAAACAGATCAGCACCATCCAGCAGTTATACCCCAAGGCAACCAGTGCGGTACTCACATAAAGTGCTATTGGAGAATGGCTCTTACATCGGTTGTAGTTCGTCAAGGCTACCTTCTGTCCCCAACGCTTTTCACCATAGTCCTGGAATACAGCGTGGTTGACACAATTGGAGATCACGTCAGCACAGTCAGCACTGAAGGAAGAACCATCACAAACCTTTGTTTCGCAGGTGATGCTGATGACCTGGTAGGTAGTGAGAAAGATCTCTATGATCTTGCAAAAAGATTAGATGAAACATCGACAAAGTGTGGCATGGAAACAACGTTGAGAGGCTCAGTCCATAGCCAGGTACATTACTATCTCACAACCGATACAGATGTATGCCTGAGAAACATGGAAAGACACATTTTAGCCTAGGAAACGAAGTGTCATTGCAAGATACTAAACATCAGAGACACTGATCGTATCACCAATGAACAAGTGTGCTGAACCATCAAGCAGCACATTGTACATAGGAAGATCTGTTAACTTCAATTAAGAAGAAGAAAAAAAAATCACGTTGGTTTGGCCATGTAACAAGATTTAAGGGCTTTAAGTAATCAGTCCTCCAGAGAACTGAGTGAGAGAGACAGAAAGGAAGACGGAGACAAGTGGTGGACTGACTACATAATGGAGGAGACATTGGACCAGTTGTGGAGACCCAGACTTCCGCACACAACTGACAGAGTGGGAAGAATCTGGTCAATTATTGTTACGTGCGGCTCCCCTGGACTCTTCACGGAGTTCGGGGAGGAGAAGAAGAGAAAGAAGACTTGGTAAATGACTGAGTGCGTGAGCGTATGCATGGCTGATTATCTACAACTCAAATCATCAAAAGAAAAAGGAGGGGGTGGGGGTTGGGGGATGGGGGTGGGGTCGATTTGCTGTTGATAAAGCCAGATGAGGACGGTTGGTGATTGGAAATGTTGACTGACTGACGTTGTGAGAAATACGTAATAAGGAATAGGGTTATTTTATGGTGAGACAGGAAGGGAACATTTAGTCTACGCACTGATCAAATAACTGACTGATCGGTGGATGCAAAGAGTGATCGGTTTATACTGTAAAAATTCAGTCGGGAGAGACTGTGGTTGGTGAAACATAGATGCATCAGTTGATTGATTGATTGTTGGTTAGTCCATTGAGTGACTGCTGATTACGGTGCTCATGATGAGGCAGATTTGAACTGATTGATAGACTGATTGGTTGAGACTGTACGCATTCAAAATGGAACATTTGTGGTATTGTCGGAAAGAGCTGAAGCATGCTTATAATGTGACATTTAGAACGTTTTGTTTGTGAATGGATATGAGGTGGTAGATGGTTGATTAAGAACTGAGTAAGTTGCTGAATGATAGCTTGCTATTCCACAAAGAAGATGCGTATCTACTATAAGCAAGAACAAAATGTTTAATGATTGGGCGGATGGATGAACCGATGGATGGATTTATCGATAACTGGGAAAAAAATGTAATGGTCCATAGGCAAGTTACACAAGGCTCTTTTCTTGTACTTACTACTTCGAGCCAACTCTATAAGAAAATGAGACACTCCTTGTCTGTCAGTTCCTTCATATCTTCTCTGAAAATACACCTGTTCCACATCTGTCTGTCTGTCTGTCTCTGTCTCTGTCTGTCTATCTATCTGTCTGTCAGTCTGTCTAT
>CM060306.1:57012061-57014561 GCA_030674185.1 Monoplex corrugatus | reverse complement strand
TGTTTCTCCTCTTCCTTATGTCACTTATCAATCTGTTTTCTAATCTATTCTCAAAGAATGACAACTAATTTTGTAATGTGTGTTTCGATTGCTCTACACAGCATTCAAGATAATTTGCACAACTGCCTATTTTTGACGACATATATTTCGTAATCATGATTATTTTTCTGATATGATTTATTTTGATGATAATCACCGTGATGATAGAGATGATGAGAATGAGGAGGAGGATAATGGTAATGATGATGAGGATGGTGACGATCACGATGATGATGATGATGATGATGATGATGATGATGATGAGATGGCTGTTGTTGTTTTCAGTCAGCATATGAATAAATGGTTAATTTAACATAGGAAACTAAAAATAGGCAAACAAAAAAAGCTGTTCAGGGAATGCACGAGGCAAGAAGCTGGTGGATAGGGTGAGGGTGTCAAAGGGTTGTTTTTTGCAGTTGGTGGGTAGGGTGCGGGATTCAAAGGGTTAAAATCTTTCCCTAAGAAAAGTTGATGTCTCTATGTCTTCACTGTCCAGCAAGTATTGTGGGATAATCTTTTTGCCTTTTATATTTGACTCTTCACAACCTAGGTGAAAGGGAACGCGAGCTGGGCAGACTACACGCTACCCCTTCTGGAGAGCTTGTGTGACCTTGGCCTTCTTCAGTCAGTACGTGATTTCCGCGAGCCCGGAGTGCCAGAAATTGAATGGCCTAAAATCTTGGAAGACGCCATCGCTTGTCCCAAGGGGTGCAGGAACGGTCGTTGTGGGGCTGAGGGGTGCGTGTGCAGAGAGGGGTTTCACGGTTCTGAGTGCGAAAAGCTCGGTAAGATGGGATTTCATTGCATTTTGCCTTCTAATTCTTCTCTTGAGTTTATTCCTTTTCTCACACTGGACCGAGCAGCAGGGAAGTTTCGGTCTTTTTTCTCTAATTTTTGTATCTGGTGTTTGTTTGTTTGTTTGTGATCTTGGGCTTGACAAAGGCCAGTTGGCCGGAAATTTGCGCCTGTCTTGTCTTGTATTAAATACGCGTTCTTATTTTCTTTCGTGTTTTTTGATGTAAGATTTCTTTGTTTTATTACTGTTTTTTTTTAGGGTTTTTTGCTGTTTTATCGTATGGTTGGCGGAATTTTCCTCTCAATGTTATCATCTCCTTGTCTTTCCCACTCTCTCTGTCTGTCTCTTTCTGTCTTTTTGTCTCTGTCTCTGTCTCGTCTCCGTCTCCGTCTCCGTCTTTGTCTGTCTGACTGTCTGTCTGTCTGTCTGTCTGTCTGTCTGTCTCTCGTGGTGCTAGCTCCGGGAAAAGTTGAGGTCTCTGCCACTTCACTCCTGTGCGACTCCATGGTTATAGAACTATCTAGGTACGACTTCAGGAGCTGGCCAGCTTATGGGTTTATGTGCAGGTTTAAGGCTTGTGCCGTGTGATCATTCTTGATATTCTCCATCACATGGCATCTGTGACGTTAGTGCATATGGAATTCATTCCGAACGCGGAGACGTCATCTTGAGAAATTGAAACTGAAACTGTCCGTCTGTCTGTCTGTCTGTCTGCCTCTGTCTGTCTGTCTGTCTGTCTGTCTGTCTGTCTGTCTGTCTGTCTGTCTGTCTGTCTGTCTCTCTCTCTCTCTCTCTCTCTCCTCTCTCTCTCTCTTTCTCTCTCCGCAAAGGCCTTGATTCGTCATAATTATTTTGAATCCTCACATAGCATTTGAGACATTGGTGCACATAGCATTTGAGACATTGGTGCACATAGCATTTGAGACATTGGTGCACATAGCATTTGAGACATTGGTGCACATAGCATTTGAGACATTGGTGCACATAGCATTTGAGACATTGGTGCACATAGCATTTGAGACATTGGTGCACATAGCATTTGAGACATTGGTGCACATAGCATTTGAGACATTGGTGCACATAGCATTTGAGACATTGGTGCACATAGCATTTGAGACATTGGTGCACATAGCATTTGAGACATTGGTGCACATGGTACTTTACGAGCATGGAAACGCCGTTTTTTTTTTAAATAAGTGAAATTAAAATTGAAATCTCTGTCAGCCTGCCTGTGTGTTTGTCCTTCTTTCTGTGTCTCTTTCTGTCTGTTTGTCAGTCTGCCTTTGTCTGTTTCTATGTGTCTCTCTGTCTCCGTTTCTGTTTCTCTCTATGTCTCTGTCTGTCTGTCTGTCTATATGTATGTATTGATGTATGTACGTATATATGTATGTATGTATGTATGTATGTATGTATGTATGTATGTATGTATGTATGTATGTATGTCTCTCTCTCTCTCTCTCTCTCTCTCTCTCTCTCTCTCTCTCTCTTCTCTCTCTCTCTCTCTCTCTCTCTCTCTCTCTGTCAGCAGAAACGAAACTCATTATCATATCTTAAGAGCTCCTCTTCCATATTACGAACAAAGCAAACTGTTATCTTGTAAACGATAGACGTACACTTCCAGTAAAACGAATAGCTTTCGTAAAGTGCCGTGCGACAACTGATTTA
>CM060306.1:56997061-57004561 GCA_030674185.1 Monoplex corrugatus | reverse complement strand
TCTTTTGAAGAACTAGACGGCCAGTTTAATTTTTTCATGTAAAGCGCAACGAGCATACTATGATATGAACTGTTTATGTTATACAAATGGAATTATTATTATTGATGTTATTACTAATAGTGGTAGTATCAGTGTTACTATTATTATTATCATTATGTTATCATTATCATTATTGTTATTATCATTATTGTATATTGGTGCAGGTTGGCTGGTTCTGTTCACTGAGCCATGGAGTCAAAGTCAAATGTGTCGAGTTCAATCCAAGCCTGCAACAGACAAACTACCCTTCTCTTTTAAGAGCTTTTTTAATTTTTTATACAATAAACAGACATTAACAAACAATATAGTAACAGAAAATGATATCACTTTATACACGTTGGAAGAAATGATGTTGACAACATGTAATAGGGAACACATATAACGATGTTTTATCTACTGGAGGTTTCAAAGTGAACATCAAGATTTAAGTGCATGTCACCAAGGTAATTTGTTTTCTTTTGAGAAAACACTGGCATATTGTTATCCCACTGAGCATTAAAAATGGACTTGCGATTTAGTATTTTGCTTTTCAGTATTGACTCTCATGCTTTGTTTAGTACTCTTTGGAAAGTAGGTACATGCTTAACACATTTGTTAGTCTTGCATTTATAGATAAACGATATTTTAAGCATTAGAATAAGATCAAATATATTATCTCCTTTTACATTTTGATGAACACCGAACAATAGTAAGTTCCGTGTGGTTTTGACTTTAATGGTATTTTCATAGTTTTCATTGACTGAATGTTCTATTAAGTTCCAAAAGTTCCGGACACCGAAGCAGTTCCACAGGAAATACAAGCACAAATAACTTCTTCGTTTTTCCTTAGTGTTTCCATGTTTCCATGAAACACCAAGAGCTGATGTGACTTACAGGATATTTAACGTAGGTGATGTTCTGTGTGCGTACACTCACAACAGCGGCTCAGGTATTAGCAGGTCTGCAAATACGTAGACCTGGAAAATCGGAAAAGAGTACTCACTCATTATCCACCACGCGGTGCCTAAGTAGGTTCGAACCTATATCTTCCAACTTAAAGTCTAGTGTCTTAACCACTGGACTATTGCGCTTGTGGTTTGTTGGTGTAATATTAAATGGTTTGCTCTTGGTTTCATGTGGTTTGGTTACTTTGGATTAGAATTTAAGTTTGGTAGTCCGATTTGGTTAATCGTATTTCATTTGGTTTTGGTATAAGCTGGTTTGAAGTCGAACAAAGTTCCGAGGAATGCAGTTCCCAATCATTTCATTATGGTTTTTCGTGTTGCTGATAATGTAACTTGCTTTGAGTTGCATCGGTTTGTGCGGCTTAGTTCAATTTCTATCCCGAATCATAATTCCTAACGTTGCTTACGTGACAGCATGTGAAATGGCGTGGTGTTGGTTTTCCCCGAAGACAGTCTTTTTAACTTGAAATCAGTCCGGATTGTTTTTCTTCTTTACTTGAAATGTATGCTGTCCTGATGCACATGATTTAACATTCTGATGAAAAGCTTAACTACCTCCATCTCTGTTTGTGTTTATAAAACACAAATGCTTGTACTCATCATCATCATCATCATCATCACCATCATCATCAGGTGCCTTGCCGCATGGCGTTGGTGATTATGGACTTCCATCTGTCTCTATCACTTGTTGCCTCAAGCACCTCTTCCACCCTCCCTGTCCCCAGCCACTCTGCATGTCCGTCTAGTGTCCTCTCACTGGGTCTACCTCGTGCTCTCTTTCCCTCCAGCTCTCCCGCTGCGACCAGGTGCTCCAATTCCCCTTTCCTCATAAAATGGCCCACAAACGCTGCCCGTCTTACGAATGATCCTCTCATGTCTGCCACCATCAAGACTGTCTCGCCTGTCCTCCTTGCTGTCCATGGAACTCTCAACACTCCTCCCAGAAACCACACCTCGGCTGCACACACACACATACACACACACACACACACACACACACACACACACACACACACACACACACATATATATATATATATATAAAACACACACACACACTCACGCACACACACACACACACACACACACACACACACACACACACACACACACACACACACGTCCAGTAACACAAAGACAAACATATCAGGTTTATTTCATCGTAACATCAGTATTTTCTGTGCAGATAACATTGCTCCAGTGATCAGCTTCGACGATAAACCGATCGTCTTCGTCGGTCAGGATGTGCGATTTCGAATTCGTGTCAACGATCCTGACGGGTCCCGTCTCATTCTCAGCTTGGACCGAAAGGACGCTTTTATCAGCCAATCAGGACTCTTCCAGTGGCGGGCAATAGCCAATGACGTCGAAGGAGGGAGGGTCCGTACGGAAATGTTTATGCTAATTGCGCGAGACGAGTGCAACGCTACAGCGACTTCAAAACTGGAGGTATATGAGAGTTGTGTTGGCTCGTCCATTTTTTTTTTTTTACCAAAAGACGAATTTGATACCTATTTTTGTTTTGGAGTTTGTTTCTTTGTTGTTTGTTTGCTCATTTGTTGTGTTTATCATCTTCACGTGCACTGCTGCAATCATAGTCCCTGCCGCTGCAAGTACATCTCCCACCCTCTCTGTCTTCAGCCACCCTGCATATCCGTCCAATATTTTCTCCCTGGGTCTAGCTAGAGTTCTCTTTCCCTCCAGCCTTCTTGTTTTGTTTTGTTAGGTAGATGAATTCAGTGTTTTATCACAACTTATTCTCATAAAATCACATTTTATATCTCATGGCTTATTTTGTGTTCTCATATTTTGTGTGCATAGTAGCAAGTACTAGCTGTAAGACAGATCGAGTGGGACCTCTTGGTAATGTCCTCGAGTAGCAAAGTATTCCGAAGTCTGGAATTTGACTCTTGTTTTTGTTATTTTTGTTGTTGTGTGTGTTGTTGTGGTGGTGGTGGTGGTTGTGTGGTAAAGGGGTGTTTTGTGTGTGTTTTTTCTGCCCTTCTGCCTCTCAGTATCTCCGCCTCTCTCTCTCGCTTAGTGAATCATTTGTATTATAATTCTGATCCTTACTTTTCAGATTTTGACAGTTCCGTGTGAGTGTGACAACGGAGGGACATGTGTGGACCCTGTGGTGATTGGCGACCAGTACACATACAACTGTTACTGCCTGCCGGGATACAGCGGTACGTACTGTAGCCTCTCATAAAGACTTCTGACTCTGACTGGACATTACTTACATATGGCCCATTATACTAGTGATGTGTAAGGCAGCAACGAATATTCTCTACTCCTGTCTGTTCTGAGACAACTCTGTGCAGTACCCCAGGTGTGTTTCAGGGCCCTGTGGTCTCTTTTTGTAGTTCGTCGGCACGTGTTCTTACGTCTTCCCTTCCGGTGGCCAGCGAAGGGTAGTCTGGATGGTGTTTTATCCTTTTTTGTTCAGTTGATGTGCCCAGTCCATCTTAATCGTCTTTTCACCATGATAGTACCCCTACTTTCTTTACTGCATCAAGTGAGTGCCTGTTAAGTCAATAGATGTTGGGCACATTGCTATCATAATTCTTCAGGAACGTCTTGTGTGGAAGATTGGAAACCATCCTGCACCAGCCTGAATTGTAAAGTAAGGTAGAAAGGATACAGCTCTGGTACAATCTCAGCTATAAGCTGACGCTGTGTTGGAGGTATGTGTTTCCACACGTTGTTCATTCTTCTGAAGATGTGTCTGGCTTTGCTGAGCATGGGGCAGCTCTTGATGTCATGCCTAATACTCCGCAGTGTCTGACAATGCTGCCTAGGGATGTGAAGTTTTCAGTTGTGGGTATTTTGACTGAACAGTTTTAGTTTCTGTTCCAGTTTCTCAAGATGACGTCTCCACGCTCGAAATGAAATCTATAATGTGCAGATACCATTAAAGCCACGTGTTGGAGAAGATCCAAAATGATCATGGCACAAGCCTTAAGCCAGCGCGTAAACTCACGTGCTGGCCAGATCCTGAGATTCTACTGAGCATTGATTTTGAAACATCAGATGTTCTCGCATAGTACAGTAGGCTAAACTGACGTTAGCTTTCTCATAAGACGTGAACCGTTCGGACCACCATCGATATCTTGCGTCATTTTCTCTGAAAACGTTATTCTCTACTGAAATATTTGTTTATGTTATTTTTAGAACTCTTAGTGGAGAGTGTCCCCAAAATGTTCTCCCTCTGCTGGCAAAAGATATGTTAACGGTCAGGTTTTTTGTTTGTTTTATTCAGTTGTTTTTGTTTTTGTTGTTGTTGTTGTTTTTGTATTAGTGTCGTTCTTTGTATTAGTGTCGTTTCACCAGTGTTATCCTTGCGTTATTCATTAAAAATGTAATTTAGAATGAAGAATTGTGTTTAATTTTATTCATTATTCTATTTCACATAATCAATTAGTTGATTGATCTATATATCTATGTATCTATCTATCTAAGTATGTATGTGTGTATGTATGTATGTATGTATGTATGTATGTATGTATGTATGTATGTATGTATGTATGTATGTATGTATGTATCTATTTATCTGTCTGTCTGTCTATCTATCTGTTATCTATCTATCTATATGTCTATCTATCTATCTATCTATCTATCTATTATCTATCTATCTATGTATTTGTCTGTCTGTCTGTCTATCTACGTATGTAACTATCCATCTATCTATCTATCTATTTTTCTGTCTGTCTGTCTGTCTGTCTGTCTGTCTGTCTGTCTGTCTGTCTGCCCGTCTGTCTATCTATCTACCTATTTACTTGTCTTTATTTGTTGTTGGCAGAAGTTTTGCTTTCAGGATGGACTGAATGAATGATATTTTCGTGAGTTAAATTGTTTCCAGGTAGTTTTGGGTATTAGATATTCTAAATTTGTTCATGAGTCTATGTGATTAGAATATCTTGTCGCTTTTAGACTTCACTAATCGTTGTTTTTCACGGCTTTTTCTGTCCTAACGGCAGGCTCAAGATGTGAACTGGAAGTTGATGAATGCGCCAGCTCTCCCTGTGTGCACGGCCAATGTGTCGACCTTGTCAACACGTTCACGTGTGTGTGTGATCCTGGTTTTGAAGGTCAGATTTCTGTCATCCTTTTTCTCAGTGTGTGTGTGTGTGTGTATGTATGTATGTATGTGTGTGTGTGTGTGTGTGTGTGTGTGTGTGTGTGTGTTTGTGTGTGTGTGTGTGTGTGTGTGTTGTGTGTGTGTGTGTGTGTGTGTGTGTGTGTGGGGAGGGAGAGAGAAAGAGAGAGAGAGAGAGGAGAGAGAGAGAGAGAGAGATAGACAGACAGACAGACAGAGACAGACAGACAGAGAGAGAGAGAGACAGAGAGAGACAGGGAGAGACAGAGAGGACAGAGAGAGACAGAGAGAGACAGAGAGAGAGAGACAGAGAGAGAGAGAGAGATTTGTGTCTCTTTCAGCACACAAGTTGAACCTTCATTACATCACTTAAGAAAGTACGCTCTCCCTTCGAGCCGCACCATGTTGGGTTATCAGAATTTAGATAACTTGCCACGAGAAAGCCTGGCTAAGACAAATTACAATAATGCATGCTAGACGGAACAGAAGAGAGAAACACACACGCATACACTGAGTTTGTTTTGAGACATTACATGTAGCAAAAAGAAGTGGGGTAGTTTGTGTAAATCCTTTCAACTGGAGATGTAAGACTTTGCACAAGTAGTTAGCAAGAGCTTTTGATGGATATGGACTCATCAAGAAACACACACTCACATGTAGTAAACATGAACTTCCATGGACAGCAATTCATCAAGAAAGACTCAGATTCCATACAGATTTGCTGAAAGTTATAGAACAGTGTGGAATGACCATATTCTTCGAGGTTACTTCCGTAGGTTTGAGTTTGTAGTTAAGTACATAAGTTCTACTCTTTCGACATTTTGATCTAAACTGATTCGTTGAAATAATCTTAATGGGATGCTGGTAAAGGGGCCAGCCACTGAAGGATCAGAGTTGGAGTCGAAATTTCTTCTTATTCGATCTGATTTTGTTTCTTTGAAAATTTCTTCAAATTTGTCAGAGATGGATTCGGGTGACGACATTTTGTCAAAAACAACAGGTCTAAGCCACGTTTCAGACAGATTACGTCCAAGTTGCTTTTACTTGACCAGGTCAGAAATATCACTGGAACATGTTAAAACAGGTTGAACAATAATAGATTCATACTGAATGTTCAGACTGGCGTTGACAATGATCCAGTTTGAACACCATTCGAGTAGCGTATGGAGGGGTTTTGGTTTGAACAGATGTAGGACCTGACGGTTAAAGGATTGTTTGATTGCTTCTATAGATGTGATAACTGGTGTTTGTTTTTTGTTTCCCCCGCCATCACAACGAGCACGCTTACACGGTAAGCAGTTTCCAATTGCTAGTTCACTTTTTAGCGAGAAGCTACTTTGCAAGGTAAAAGAGATTGACTGATCAAAGAAGTTTGTAGTAGTGTAACGACTCGCTTTGCTTAATTGTGATGTAGTGTTGGTAATACCATCACTGCTAGGCATGAACTTGGCATAAAGAATGTTAATGTTGAGTGATAGGAGCAGAACAAACTTTCTGCTTAAAGCATGTCAAACACACGATGGATCGTGGGCGATGGTGTGTTGGTTTGAAACCGCTGGCGTTATAAGCAGAAATCTGCGAATGGAGATTTATTGGTGAACAGTACAAATTCAAAATGGCCATATACAAAGTGCATAGGAAAATTAAGAATACAGCCATCCTGTCAGTAGGAGTGACACGGTAGTATCATCAATCAACACTCCAGGTCATCGTACACAAAATCCCGTTTAGTCGATAGGTAGAACAGCACACAATAGTGAAACGCTGAGAGCAGGAATCACTCAAGCCTGTTAGGCGTGTGACGTGGTAATAATCTTACAGCTTCTTCCTCTTCTTCTTTTATTGGCTATCTACATGTACATGGTCAGGCCACATCTAACGATGAATCTCATCTGTTTCACCTGTCTCACCTGTCGGCGTTACCGGGTTCGGTGTTGGCCGCTGCACACCTGGACATCACCATCTCCCTCCAGGCCGCTCTGTCTTGACTTTTGTGGACAATTTCTTGAATATTCAGGCCACTGATGCTGGTTATGTTCTCGATGTATGAAATTGGAGTCTGCCTTTCTTCCTTTTTTGACATTTTTTTTTCCATGAAAGATAATTGCCATGAGGTCCGTGTCCTTATTGTGTGACACATGGCCAATGTTTTTCAATCTTCTCTTGTAGATGTCTACTGGTAATTTTCTGGTGGTATCAAGTTCTTCCAGGACACTTTCATTAGTTCTTCTATTTGTCCATTTGACACGTAGAAGTCTCTGATAAAACCGCATCTCTGCTGCCTCAATTCTTCTGCAATCAGTTTTTCTCTGTGTCCAGGCTTCGCAACCATGCATCATGACTGGCCAGATCAAACATGTTAAAAGTTTAACTTTCAGGCCATTTGGTATGTCTCTGTCTTTCCAGATGTTGTTGAGCTGA
>CM060306.1:56979561-56987061 GCA_030674185.1 Monoplex corrugatus | reverse complement strand
TGTGTCAGTATGGCTTCACCGGCAATCGCTGCGAGCTGTGTGAGTTATTTCCCTTGCATTACTTCGTTGGACGAAAGAGGAGGTGAGGTTGTTGGCTGCATCAGAGATACATACAGATAGACAAACTACTCAGCGAAGTTCTGGCCGTGAACAACCTCCGTGTCCATTTCATCTCTGTTTTCGGATTAATTGTTATTATACCTTGAAATAACGCTGAAAGCAATACATGAGTATTGCTTGATACATTAAAAACAATAACAACATCATCATGAACAACAACAACAACAACAACAAATAAACAAACAAAGAAACGTAACTAGACAACTGCTAGCCAAAAAATAACTTCCTTGTCCGTTTTGAATTGTGAAGTTTTGCCGAACTAGCACCTGTATAGTTCGAATATACCATTGAGATAAATTGAAGAGTGTTGCTTGGCGAAACTGTATTTACCTGACGATAGTTAGCTCCTTTGTGTACATCACCAGTCAAGAAGTAAACTTTTTCTCCAATATCTTCCGTTTTCTGTTTCAATTTTGAGCATTTTTGTTCGTAATTACTCATACATAGATTGGTTGTTATAACCTGACTTTTTTTCTTTGCATACTAGATATCCGCCTTAAAACGTATATATCTTTTTTCACTGAGAGACAGGTTCATCCAGGTCGCCATTATATTATGTTAGTAGAATGATATTGCAAGTCTCTCCAGCTTTATGAGCACGTGAGCCCCGTGGTACAAAGATACGATCATATCACAGACTCACAACAGTACTGGTTACAATTCTGTCACTTTGGCTACGGCATGAATTGGTTAAAAACGCCACCTACATTATCGCAGTTTTTGCCCTCTAAAGACACTCGCACGAAAATTAAAACTGAAGTCTCGGACACGAAATTGAAGTACAACAAGCATATACATATGTATTATATATACAGTGTATGTATATTCATGTATCTCTCTCTCTCTCTCTCTCTCTCTCTCTCTCTCTCTCTCTCTCTCTCTTTATATATATATATATATATATATATATATATATATATATATATATATATTACTCTAACAAGCAAACAACCTATCATCCCAACATGTACGCACTCAGTTACAGCCTAACACTGGTGTACAATACAGCAGAGTACAACATAAGAGTAATAGCAGAATAGAGGCAATGGAAAATAATCAGAATAAATTTGGTAATAAATATGAACTGCGTAGTGACAATGTTAGGTTCTCAAGTCCAGTTTTAATGTATGTTTTTGTGTACATGGTTGTGTTAATGCATTTGTATACATGTTTTTAATCCCCTGGTGATATTGGCAGAACTGCCAACGCCAGGGGCCTATCATCAGATTATTTGCGTGAATGCAGTGATATCTGTACTAAACGATCCTCTCCAGATTTTCTTTTTCTCCGTCATTGATGTGTTTGGATGTTGTTTATTTTTGCAGATAGGTATCGCCCTGACATGGCTTTCAGCAGTCAGATGGACTTAAATATTAAGAATAAGAAGAATAAGAATCATCATCATCAGCAACATCAACACAGTAATAATAACAGCAATGATAATAATGATAATAATAACAACAACAATAATGATAATGATAGTAACGATAATAGTTATAATAATAATATAATAATGATAATAATAATAATAATAATAATAATAATAATAATAATAATAATAATAATAATAATAATAATTATTATAACATGATGATGATAATAATAATGATGATAGTAATAATAATAATAATAAAAATAATAAATAATAATAATAATAATAATAATAATAATAATAATAACAATGGCAAGCATGCACACCCACGAAACGGAGCATGACCGTTTTAAACGCCAGGTTAAAAACAAAAACAAAAAAGAAAACGTTGCACGTGACAATCGCAGCTCACGAAAAAAACAAAAACAACAACAACCAAACAAAGAAGAAAGACAGAAACAAACAAGCAATACAAACAAACAACACAAATGAAAAAAGAAACCCAAGCATAAGGCACAAAGGCGACTGTATCATGATTTATTTCTGAAAATGCAGTAGTAAAGTATCACAGCACAGAGAAGCCACCTGTTAATAACATACGATTATTTATAAAATTTAACATAACAAAGAAAAGACAAAAAAACAACAACTAGAAAAACAAAACAAACAAGAATGCGTATTTGACATAATACAGGGGGGGGGGGGGGGGTGCAAAAGTAGGTATGCGGTTATGAAAAAAGAAAACACGTACAATACTCACTGTATTTATATATACAAACAAATGAATATTGCGTATACATGTAATAACAAGCACAGCCTTAATCCATCAGATACTCAAACTGCTTGCAGTCGCTATTCACACACTCCTCTAATCGAGAGCGGAATTAAGCATTATCGTAATGATGTGATACTTACTGTATACCTACTTTTGCACCCCCCTGTATATCAAGACAGACACAAATCATCTGCCATTTTCTCCTCCTGTTAGTACGCTGCAATTGGGAAGTTGTCTACTGTTTTTTGTGCTCAGTGTCGTGCATTTTCTATTTTACATTTGTATACACTTTTGTTTCTATCCCTTGTTGCCGCAAGGGTGGAAGATATGCTTGCGGCAACAAGGGATAGAAACAGATGGAAGGTCATGATCGCCAACGCCATGTGGCAAGGTACTTGATGATGATAATGATGATACGCTTGACAAATGTCAGTTGGCCGAAAATGTGTGCCTGTCTTGTTGAGTTATATTAAGTACACGATCTACTCCTATTTTGTGTGTGTTTTTGTTTTGTTTGATTTTTTGTTTTTTCTGGTTCGTGTTTGTGTGAAGGCTGGCAGTCACATTGATTCAGATTTCAGACAAAAAACAAAACAAAACAAAACAAAAACAAACAAACAAAAACAAGAACTGTTTACGTTCCCACCCACTCCTTCACACACACTGTTACCTGTCTTTACTATTCATATCTCTGATTCCACGACCGTTCAGTCACCTGGCTGATATAAAATCATGTCGGTCAGAGAGATATAGACAAGAGGGGGGGGGGGGGGGATGGAGGAATTAAGACATTTCTACTTGCCAGTTGAGATTGGATACGATAAAATCAGTTTTTATTTTCAAAGGTAATAAACATTTTAATTATGTGCTGTTTTCGTCCACTCATGTCTGATAGGGAATTAAACTGTTTAATTTAATTAAATGACTAAGTATCAAAGTCTACTGGACTTGTACGTGCTATTACACACGAACTGTATTTACAAGATATAGTACAAACATCAAATCATAACGTGTAAAACATACCGTTTGTGTATATGTCATTATGCTTACACAAAATTTGACAAGTTCTTGTACAAATATTAAATCAGAAAACGTAAAATAACGCATAGTGTACATTATACAATGGTACAGTTGATAAAAATGGAAGGGTACGGAGCAAGAAGGCATACCACACAGATTGAAATGTTATTGATGTATTCACATATAAGAACATGTTACAGTCATTGTTTTAAGAGAATACTGACTGAGAAAAACAAGACACGAGGTGTTTTTAACCTTGTAGCATTGTATGAGTAAAGTTATACATTTAGGTGGAAAGTTTTGTCGGAGTACCGGAGTTAAATGGCTTAAGTATAAAATACAAATCAGTTCTCAAAGCAGTAATTTGGAGTTTATTTGGGTGTGTATATCTGGATCCAATTTTGGAAAAAAAGAGTAGGCTATATGGGGGAGAATCCAACACTGCGTTTAGCAGAAATAGTCTTAGTTGACAACACATGTCTTTATTTTAGTAGTAAGATAACCAGTCTTTGTAATCTTGTTGTTCTAAGCTGATGCCTGTATAACTGCGGTGATGACTCTATCGTGAATTGATCAGGAACTGTAGTGGTGCATGGGTTGGAATCGATGTATGTTTTTTTTAATGTCACGATGCATTGCGTAGGTGTACGTGTGTGTGTACGTGTGCGTGTGTTGTGTGTTGTGTGTGTGTTGTGTATGTGCGTGTGGTATGTGTGTGTGTTGTGTGTCGTGTTTGTGTGTGTGCGTATGTGTGTGTGTGTGTGTGTGTGTGTGTGTATGTGTGTATGTATATGTATGTGTGTATGTGTGTATAGTGTGTGTGTGTGTGTGTGTGTGGTGTGTGGTGTGTGTGTGTGTGTGTGTGTGTGCGGCGGCGTGTGTGTGTGTGATTTGTGTGTTGTTGTGCGTGCGTGCGTGTGTGTGTGGTGTGCGTGTGTGGTGGTCGTGAGTTGTGCGTGTGTGTTGTGGTGTGTGTGTGTGTGTGTGTGTGTGTGCGGCGCGAGTGGTGTGTGTGTGTGTGTGTGTGTGTGTTGTGTGTGTGTGTGTGTGTGTGTGTGTGTGTGTGTGTGTGTGTGTGTGTGGTGTGTGTGTGTGTGTGAGCTCTGCGCAAGGTTTGAAGTCAGTCTGGCCTAAAACTGTTCATGCACTACATTTTTCTCTTTGAATCTCCTCGCGTTGTTTTATTATTATGGCGATGATGTGGAGGTAAAAATAACTAAGCAAAAGTAGTAGTAGTCGAAGTAGAGGAGTAATAGTAGTAGTAGTAGTAGTAGAGTAGTGATGTAATAGTAATAAGTAATAGTAGTAGCCTATAGTAGAATAGAAGTTGCCATAGGAGCAGTCATACTAGTAGCTCAAGAAAGATAATGAAGAAGAAAAGAAGTAGTAATAGTAGAAGCACACACACACAACACACACACACACACACACACACACACACACACACACACACACACACACACACACACACACACACACACACACACACACACACACACACACAACACACACACCACACACACACACACAGCAGAGAAGAGAGATGACGGAAAAGATGTTGATATTTAAAACACTGCTTCAGACGGGCGCGATAGCCTTGTGGGTAAGACGTGGGACTTCCAATCAGCCTGGGTACATCCAGGTTGATAGGTAAAGGAGAAGACTCTTTCCATCTGCCAGGCAACATGTGTGCAGATCTGATGGGGTATAAATCCTTTTAGTGCGTATATGCACGCAGATGAACATCAAATATGCAGGTGAATGGACCAGAAGGCAGAAAATGATAGAAATAACAGAAAGCAAAGGAACAAGGCAGAAACAAAGAGAGTGACAAAAAGAGAGGAAATATCTAGCACATAATCTCCAGGTGGGGATGCTATTTATACTAAAAGAGCCCCTTGGCATCCCCACGGGGGGAGCAACATAACCTACCGCCTGCACAGTTTAGGCAATCAAGCAGTGGCGTCTATACACACATCAAAGGTCAAAGAGTAATAAAGTGTGTTACATTATGTGGTCTGTGCTGCCTGAATTGTTCCGAGTTTATGCAGGAGTTTAACGGCTTTTTTAAATCAAAGTGAGTGGCAGAGATCAAGCAAATAGAAACCCGAAAGACACGAGAACAGAACGAGAACGGCGTTATTTGATCAACAAAACACGACATGCGCAATAAATGTTTGACCGACTGATTTTTGTCAAGCCGTAGGATTACACAAAACGCACGAAAGAAACAAATTCATTACATTTAAAGCAAAAAAATAACAACAAAACTCTGCTTCACTTGATATATTTTAGACTATTTTTAGCTTTGTTTGTTTGCTTGTTTGTTTTGTCTTTTTGTCTTTTTTTTTTTTAAACGTAGATTAAACAAAAACAAGAAACAAAACTCTGCTTCTGTTGACATATTATTTTAGACTATTTTTAGTTTGTTTGTTTGTTGTTTGTTTTGTCTTTTATTTTTAAACGTACGATTAAAACAAAAACAAGAACAAAACTCTGCTTCTGTTACATAATTTTTAGACTGTTTTTAGTTTTGTTTGTTTGTTTGTTTTGTCTTTTATTTTTAAACTACATTTAAAACAAAAACAAGAACAAAACTCTGCTTCTGTTGATATATTTTAGACTATTTTTTTTAGCTTTGTTTGTTTGATTGTTTGTTTTGTCTTTTCTGCTTCTGTTGACATATTTTAGACTTTTTAACCTTAGTTTGGTTAATTCTTTGTTTACGTTTCTTTTCTTTTTTGAAACGTTGAGTGGTGTGTTTGTAATAAAGCAAGGTCACCCAGCAATGTTTGGCAACAGTTGCTTTCGTTTTCCCTCCCACTTGTGGGCGTATAATACATGTCAGACTGCACTGTTCGAGATCCAGTTTTCGGTCGCCGATCGATCGTTTAACTCAGTTTTTGACTGTCGTATTTGAGGCAATGTAAAAAAAAAAAGATTCTTTATGGGAACATTTATATATTGGCTCATTAATTTTACCCGTGTTACCATGGCCATTTGTAATGTTTGTAATGTAATGTGTTCTATGTAACATATATCTAAGATATTAAATAAAACTCTATTAAGATATACGGACAAAACGAACTCTCGAAAATAAAATAAAAAAAACTAGATAAAAACAACAAGAGAATGATAGAAAAAATATATGATACACACGCCGATATTATTTATGATGACTCATGATACGTATGATAGAACACACACACAAAACCGACAACACCCAATCATCACATGCACGCCACAACACACTCATCATAAACATAAACACAGACAGACAGACACACACACACCACACAACAACACACAACACAACACACACACACACACACACACACACACACACAATACTCTCTCCCTCCACTACACCCACGTCACACACACACACACACACACACACCAGCACATACACACATACACAAACACACACACACCTGTCTCTGTCTACTACAACTGTCCTGCATGCCTGCTGTCTACACTGCGATACACTCACTCCACTCTCAAGATACTTAACTCGTCATGCTATACATATGCTCAACTCAGTGCCTACACACATCGCACCATCACACACACACATACAAACAAACACCACACGACACACACATACATTACACAACACACACACACACATACACACATCACTCTCCCTCACTCCTCACTGCACACACACACACAACCCGCGCCACGCACCATACACACAACACACACACTTCTGTTACGCTGCACTGTTCTCGTGTGCTGATGTTGTCCTTTTTCTCTTCAATACATCCTCTCAAACACACACGCATAACACACACACACACACACACACTCACATACACACACACATACACACACACACACACACACACTCACACACACACACACACACACACACACACACACACACATACACAACACACCAGATACGCACACACACAATACACAACACAACACACACGCAACACACACGCACCACATACTCGCATACGACACACACACATACACACACACACACACAACATGCACAGCACAAACACTCACAACACACACACAACACATACCACACACACACGCACGCACACGCACTCACACACACACACACATACACATACACGACACATCATCACGCACAACCCCACATACACACACACACACACACCACACAACACACACACACACACTCACTCACGCACAACACACACACAACACACACACACATCACACACCGCCC
>CM060306.1:56969561-56977061 GCA_030674185.1 Monoplex corrugatus | reverse complement strand
CATCGTCATTATTATTGTTATTGTTATTATTATTATTATTATTATTATTATTTTATGTTATACCAATATCATTATTATTGCTATTACTAATATTACTACTACTACTACTAGTAGAAGTGGTAGTAGCAGTAGTACTGTTATTGTTATAATCATCAATAGGTACTTATTCATAAACATTATTAGTGTTATTGTTATTTTGTTTAAAGCCCAGCCGACTGCGTAGAGCCATATCAGGGCTATAACCGTTTCGAAACATACAGAACGGGGGAAAAATAAATATATATATATGTACATATCATCACCAAGGGCCTGCCGCACGGTGTTCGTGATCATGGCCCTCCATATGTATCTATCTATCCCTTGTTGCCGCAAGCACATCTTCCACCCTGTCTGTCCTCAGCCACCTTGCAAGTCTGTCCAACATTTTCTCCCTGGGTCTACCTGGTGCTCTCTTTCCCTCCAGCTTTCCTGTTGTGACCAAGTGCTCTAATTCTCCTTTCCTCATAAGATGGCCCGATAAATGGGTAGAATAAGTATATGTATACAACAATACATAGTGTTTTCTTTTCATAACTCACAGTGGCATGCAAGCGGCCGTGCCAGAACGGAGGAAGGTGCGTGGGTCCGAACCGCTGCCGCTGCCGTCCTGGATACCAGGGTCAGTACTGTCAGCTCGCCACGTGCTACCCTCCCTGTCTCAATGGGGGTACGTGCATCAAGCCAGGTCGCTGTGCTTGCCCGTCGGGCTACCAAGGAAGCCGCTGTGAGATAGGTGAGGACCTGAATGCCCGGTGTCTTCATGTAACCCTTTCGACTCTCACACCCTCTCTAACCAGCATCCTGCTTGTCAACCAGCAAAGCAAAAGCTGGTGGATAGGGTGATGGAGTCAAAGGGTTACGTTTTTGCAGTTGGTAGCTACAGTTCGGGAGTCAAAGGGTTAACACAGAATCGATACGCTCAGTTGTCCGTTCATGTTAAAAACAATGCGCTGTTGTTGATTGAACTGTTGATCGTAACCTTCGGTTTTTGGTTGGTTGGTTGTGTGGGTCGGTTGGTTGGTTGGTTGGTTGCTTGCTTGCTTGCTTGCTTGTTTGTTTGCTTGCTTGCTCATTTGCTTGCTTGCTTGCTTGCTTTTCCGTTTGTTCGTTTGTTTGCTTGCTTGCTTGTGTATTGAGTCCTTTTCTCCCACTGGACGAAGCAGCAGGGAAGTTTCAGTCATTTTCTCCTAATTTTTGTATTAGGTGTTTGTTCGTTTGTGATCTTACGTCTATGTTTGACAAAGACCAGTTGGCCGAACATTTGCGCTTGTCTTGTCTAAACGCGTTCTGATTCTTTTTGTGTCTATTTTTGTTTTGTTTTGTTTTGTTTCTGGTTCCTGTTTGTGTATTTGTTTTGTTTGTTCGTTTTGTTGTTGTTGTTGTTGTTGTTGGTTTTTGTTTGTTTGTTTGTTTATTCCCAACTTCAGCTTCCGTTTTAGTGGTGTCTTGGTCAAATGCTGCTCATTCTGGCTTTACAACACTGACCAAACCCAAGCTCATCGATGATCTGTGCCCTTAATTTTGTTGTCCATGTTTGCTTTTTTTAAAGGGTCATTGATGTCTTTAAATGTGTGCGTTTTCGTTGAGATGGTCATAGCCCTGATATGGTTTTGAGCATCGGCTGAGCTATAAATAAACACTAACAATTAGACACACCCCGGTAAGAAGACCACCACCACCGCCTTCCAACCCCCCCCCCCCCCCCCCCCCCCCCCCCCGTGACACCAAAGGCATCTACTTCAATTAATCAGTATGGAAACTACAGAGGAAACGGAAACTGGCATCACCATGACATCAAGGCGTTAATGGCCATAGAGTCTGGGTTACAGTGCATACAGTGCTCTATTGTCTGAGGATTTCATGATAATGAGGATGATGATACACGCAAAGTCAGAACAAGATTGAGGCAGCCAAAATGTGGTTTCTCAGAAGAATGTTGAGAGTTCCATGGACAGCAAATAAAAACAAACGAGACAGTCTTAATGGAGGCAGTCGCAAGAAGATTATTGATAAGGAGGAAAGGGAAAAGACAAAACAACATTTGTAGGCCATTTTATGAGGGAAGGGGAATTAGAGTACCTGATTACAACAGAAAAGCTGGAGGGAAAGAGAACACCAAGTATACCCATGGAGAAAATATTGGACGGACTAGCAGGGCGGCTGAGGACAGACAGGGTGGAAGATGTGCTTGTGGCGACAAGGGATAGATGCATATGGAAGGCCATGATCGCCAACGCCATGCGGCAGGGCACATGATGATGATGATGATAGGGAGGAGGAGGATGGTGTGGAGTTCCATCTAGGATTGAAGTTCGTCCACGACCTTGCTCTTCTTAGTGCAGGCAGTTTGTTTGTTTTCAAATGCCATTTGACTGTTGGCAAGACCTATAAAAATCTGCTGCTGCCTACATCAGTATTAAAAGGTGTCCTCTGTATGGCGAACCAGCACAGGCGCGACTAAACACAGTATAGTGACCTGGTAGCAATGCATGGTGTCCGCTGATATGGACCATCATCAGTAGTATCACCTTCATTGTCTTCATCATCGTTATCATCGTTGTTATTATCATACCAGTATTGAGATCTTCTTCTTCATTATCATCATCGTTATCATCGTCGTTGTTATCACCGTCTTTGTTTTCTTTTTTCGTCGTCTTCTTTTTAGTAACATGGTGTCATAATTGTCATCGTCATAAACGTCGCCGCTGCTGCCGCCATCTTTGTCATCATCGTCATCACAAGTTACACAGTGACTTTTCTTCATCGTCATCATGGTCTACACCATCTTTGATTGAAAACCATTGCCACCATTTTCAGCAATAGCAGTAGCAGTAGTAATAGTAGCGATTGTAGCAGTAGTAATAGTTGTGGTAGTAACAGTAGTGATAGTACTAGTAGCAGTTTTATTGCAGTAGCAACAGAATAGTAATGGCAATTGTAGCAATAGCGATAATAGTAATTGCAATAATAGTAGTGGTAGCAGGAGAAGTAGCAACAGCAATAGTAGTAGAAGTGCATTTTGGCTTTAGGCAAGTGAGATATGCAGAAGCAATTTTAGGTAATTTAGGCCTGTTTTTATTGTTTTAGTGTCCTTAGTTATGTTGAAATTTGTATTCAGGTGTGCTTTTTAAATCCCCTGTGGGAAAAAAATGGACGGGTTGGTCAACGCCAGAGGCATCTCCTTAGACCATGTGCGCGAATGCATTAATATATGTACTTAATTTGTTTTTCTTTTTTTTTCCTTGTTGAAGTACTGTGTATGTTTTGAAACGGTTATAGCCCTGATATGGCTCCATGCAGTCAGCTGGGCTTTAAACAAAACAACAATAACAGTAGGAGAGTGTGTTGGAGGTGTCGGGGATACTTTAGTCGAGGCGGTGTTGTTCTTGGTGCTGCTGCTGTTCTTGTTGTGTTCATGTCCTTGGTACGTTGTACTGTTATGATAGTTTTGATTTTGTTGTCGTTGTTCCTAAGTCAGTGACCAAAGAAAAAAAAAAAAAAGACGGAAGAGAGAGAGTTTGACCATGACGTGTGATGTTACAGCCCTGTGCAACCCCCCCTGTGAACACGGAGGCGAGTGCAAACGGTTCAACACCTGTAAGTGCCAACCTGGTTATGTGGGACACCGGTGCCAGACAGGTCAGTTTCTTTGTCGGTTTCTCTTTTCTAAATCTCCCCCTTTAACCCTTTGACTCCCGCACCCTATCCACCAGCATCCTGCGTTGTCAACCACGCCAGTAAAGCAAAAAACGTAACCCTTTGATTCCCTCACCCTATCAGGAAGCTGGTGGATAGGGTGGGTGTATCAAAGGATTGAGTTTTTGCAGTTAGTAGATAGGGTGCAGTATTCAAAGGGTTAATGGAAGATTGTTTCATATTGACCGGAGGTGTATGTTTATCTATCTATCTATCTATCTATCTATCTATCCATCTATCTATCTATCTGTCTGTCTGTCGATCTCTCTCTCTCTCTCTCTCTCTCTCTCTCTCTCTCTCTCTCTCTTTATATATATATATATATATATATATATGTATATATGTATATGTATATGTATATATATATATATGTATATATATATATATATATATATATATATATATATATATATATATATATATATATATATATATATTACGTGTGTGTGTGTGTGTGTGTGTGTGTGTGTGTGTTTGCATCAGCCTTCCTATCTGTCTGTCTGTCAGATTGTCTGTTGGTCTATCTGTCTGTGAATACTGTGTCCATGACAAGAAGTGCGGAGATTTCTTCACCTTTTTATTTGTAGATCTTTACACCAAATTTTGTTCAAAGATAAGCACTATCATGAGTTGCAAAAGCATACGTTTGGTCACATGGACCAAAACAATTATAAATAAATAATCTCCCCTGTCTCACCTGTCGGCGTCACTGGGTTCAGTGTTGGCTGCTGCTGTTTTTGACACCGTCACTCTCCACCAGACGGCGTTGTCTTGACTTTTGTGGACAATTTCTTGAATGTTTAGGCCACTGATGCTGGTTATGTTCTCGATGTGTGAGATTGGAGGGTCTGAAAAATACGATGCCTAAAATCAGCACTTTTTGGAGAGGGTGTGTAAACAGCACTTTTCTTTGGAATTTCTGACCACATGTAAAACCTGTTTTTACTGTAGTGATAATCTACTATTGTCCTAGACGGATGTCAAGTTTTACTGTTGTCGAACTTTCTTCAAAGTCACACTTACTTTGAGAAATGCAGCATATGGATTTTCTCAAAACAGGTCGTATAAAAACTGTTATAGGAATATTTCTGGATTTCTGAATGATCTACCAGTATAATTATGTTTTTATCTTTTCATACTTTGTGACTGCTACTCAGAGTTTTATTCAAATGTGCATACCTTGTTATAAACGTGTAATTTCTTTTTTACAGATATGTGAAGTTATGCACTGTACGTCACTGTTGCAACTATGCGCTGCTGTTGTTACTGTCATGTATTTATCCACATATATTTAATTGTATTTTGTCTAATATGAATTAAAAAAATTAAAGACAGAAAAAAACGATTAATAGAATAGCATGATCATTTTGTTCGTGTTTTATCAATCACCTGTTTATTTACACATACCCCCCGTGGGGATGCCGGGGGCTCTTTCAGTATAAATAATACCCCACATGCTGGAATTTCTGTGCTAGAAATTTCCTCCTTTCTGTCGCTCTTTTTGTTTCTGCCTTGTTCTTTTCTATGCTATGATTTCTTCCCTTCTTTTTCTGCCTTGCTGGTCCATTGGCTGTATGTGGTCGATAAAGTTTTAAATAATTTCTGTTAGGATTGATGATTGGGTACATGTATTAAGTGCATTTCTGGCTCTAGGGAAATGAGATAAGCGGAAGCAATATTAGGTAAATCAGGCCTGTTTTTACGTATGTTTTATCCTACTTAGTCATGTTTAAATTTGTAATCAGGCATGTTTTCTAAATCCTATGTGTGATGAATCGGATGGAGTGATCAACGCCAGAGGCATCTCCTTAGATCATGTGCGCGAATGCATTGGTATGTGTAAATAGTTTTCTTCTCTTTTCTTCTTCCTGTTGGAAGTCTTTGTGTGTTTTAAAACGGTTATAGCCCTGTTATGGGGTCTACGCTGTTGACTGGGCTTGAAACCAAACGATAACGATAACGATGATTTACACATGTATACCTGTTGTAGCCGTGTGTCGACCTGCCTGTATGAACGGCGGTCGGTGTGTGGCTCCCAACACCTGCTCCTGTAGATCCGGTTGGTCTGGACATCGCTGTGATCGACGTGAGTGTTGTAGACCCTCATTGTCCTTTCTCCTGGTTGGTCTCAGACTGACGGGGGATACTTTAAGGCTTCTTTTTAAATAACATTCTATTACTATTCCTGGTATACTCTTAGTATGGTAGGACTTACCTGAACAGAACAAAATGGTCAGGGTTGTTTCTCTTATATCCAGCCTGTGTATGTTTAGAAAATAGGAGTGTTTCAAGGCGACCACGAGGGGTTTGTGTGTGTTGTGTTGTGTGTGTGTGTGTGTGTGTGTGTGTGTGTGTGTGTGTGTGTGTGTGTGTGTGTGTGTGTGTGTGTGTGTGTGTGTGTGTCTGTCTGTCTGTCTGCGTCTGTCTGTCTGTATGCCCATCTGACTTCAAAATGTGTACCAACATTTTCTCAGCTGTTTTGGGGGTGGATTTTCAAGTAAAATTGGATTCAAAGCATAGATTTTTCAGAAGTCGTAAATGCATAAGCTTGGAAGCCATGGCAGCAAAGTCAAGGTCACATGGACCATAGAATTACAAAAGCTTCACACCAGCACGTTTTGATAAAAAGATGTGTGAACAGTGATGCTCGAGAAGTCTTGACAATATTTACATTCTGTTATCACTTGCACAACAGACTACCATAGAACTCGCCTCATGTGAAGTTGTATTTCATGTGACGCATTTTCAAAGTCACAGTCACCATGAGAAGTAACACAACAATGTGGACCTGCCTTAACTTTTCTTTCCTGTAAAGAGGAAATTGTTAGAATGGCTTTACCATTTTGTTAAATCCATTTTGGACGTTTAATCCAGCTAACAACTAGGGTATAGAATGTTGTGGAAAAGAACCATAAGCGTACGTCAGTTTTGAGACTGGTGCAGAATATACGTGTAAGCATACACGAGGTTTTAGAGCGCTGCTTGACAGAAAAATAGGTTCTTGAGTATTACAGAATTGAAATGTATATCAGTTTTAACCAGTGTTACGCTTGGAGCAGCACATCTGTTTTGTTTTTTTTTTGTGTGTGTTTTGTGTGTGTGTTGTACGTGTGTACGTGTGTTGTGTGTGTGTGTGTGTGTGTGTGTGTGTGTGTGGTGTGTGTGTGTGTGTGTGTGTGTGTGTGTGTGTGTGTGTTTAATTTTTATGGACTGCAAAGACAGACTTAGAGCGTTCCGTTATAATGTGGGGATAAGGTGAAGGAATAACCGGAGTAAGTCTGTAAACTAAGTCCGAGTTTACATTTGAGTTGACACACTGATATATTGGGGTCTAACCCTGTTTGATTCATTTGTTTTGTATTGCACTGAACAGCAACGTGCCACTTACCGTGTCGGAACGGAGGGGTGTGTTTCAGACCAGATATATGCGCATGTCGCCGGGGATACGGAGAGTCCGACTGTTCTAAACGTAAGTTTCCCTTTTTGATGTATCACTCATTTTGTTATTCAATCGTTTCCTTCCATATTGTTTAGGTGTTCGGTGTTGTTTTATGTTTGGACACTGAGAAAAGAGCATGTTCGGCGAAATTCACCGTTAGAGACTGAAAATGAGGAAGTGTACTATATTCAAACTTATTTGAATCTGTGTTACTCTCCTTTCTGAAAAATAACAATTGTCAAATTCATATGTAACCACTGTAAAAGAAAAGAATGTGTTCAATAAAATTCATTTTGTATGTACAACATTCAAATATATTCAAATCT
>CM060306.1:56957061-56962061 GCA_030674185.1 Monoplex corrugatus | reverse complement strand
CAAGGAATGGATGTTCGATATTTTTTTTGATTATGCGTGAAGAATTTGCGCACATACAAAGAGTGGATTATGTGTCGCACTACTGGAAAATTGTTATCCCCCTTGTCAAAAGACTTTTTCGGGTAATGACAATAAACAGTTTCAGTTTCAGTTTTTCTCTTTCATCTCGGTAGCAGTATTATACCAGTACCTCTCTCTCTCTCTCTCTGGTACCCCTTTCTCTCTCTCTTTCTCTGTCTCTTTCTCTCATCTCGGTAGCAATATTATACCGGTGCTTCTCTCTCCTTTCTCTCTCTCTCTCTCTGTCTGTCCGTCTGTCTGTCTGTTTCTCTCTCTCTTTCTCTATGTCTGTCTGTCTGTCTGTCTGTTTCTCTCTCTCTCTCTCTCTCTCTCTCTCTCTCTCTGTGCCCTCTCTCACTGTCCTCCGTCCTTCACCTCTTTCCGTCTCCCTGCTTCTATCAGTACTGCAGGCCTTTCCGAGAGACCAGTTGCTAATTGGTTAACAGACACCCATCCGCTTCTAGTAGGTATTCGTTTTTACTGTCGTGCGTCATTACAACCATAGCACAAAAGTACATACATATACACGCACGCACGCACACACACACATACACACACACACACACACACACAGAGTTGCACACACACACACACACACACACACACACACACACACACCACACACACACCACACACACACAGAGTTGCACACACACACACACACACACACACACACACACACACACACACACACACACACACACACACACAGAGAGTTGCACACACACACACACACACATCGGCACAGCAGCAATAAACGCATGCCCACGGACACTCGCACTTACGCACGCACGCACATACACCCGCACGCATGGGCGCGCGCACACACGCAATTACAATGATACACACGCTGCTTTCACAAACACAAACTAACATGATACTTGCTTTTCAACTTTTTTTTTACACGAAATGGTGATTGTTTAAATCGACCAGAGTGAGAAAGGTGTGTATGTGTGGGGGGTGGCGGGGTGCGGAATGAGGGACTCTGTGTTTCTCTGTCTCTGTCTCTCTCTCTCTCAGTTTTTCTGTTTGTCTATCTCTGTCTCTTTGTCTATGTTTCTCTGTATGTCTCTCTCTGTCGCTGTTTCTCTCTCTCTGTCTTCTTCTCTCTCTCTGTCTCTGTCTCTGTCTCTATGTCTCTGTCTCTTTCTCTCTCTCTCTCTCATCTCTGTCTGTCTGTGTTCATGTCTGTCTGTACGCTTGTCTGCGTGTCTGCGACAAATAATTTTAGCTAGATTTTTTTTTTTCTCAGTGGGTTTTACCAGATTCAGCTCACGTGTGAAGACCGCTAAAAAGTTGCGAATGTGTAAATTGTAAAGTCATGGTACCAAGGTTAAGGTCAAACAGCCATTTCTCCCCCCTCCCCCACACCAGCCGCTTTCCCACCCCTACCCCATTCCCTGCACAGTCGCGGCCTTCTACCAACCTCGCTGCTTCCATCGAAACAGCAGGCCTTCACACACACAGAGGTGCTAATATTAATAAGGCACAAGAAAAAAAAAAAAAAAAAAAAAAAAAAAGAAAAAAAGACGAAAGAAGAATAAGAACGCGTATTTAATACAACAAGACAAGACAGGCGCAAATTTTCGGCCAACTGGCTTCTGTCAAGTGTAAGATTACAAACAAACAAACACCAGATACACAAATTAGGAGACAAAGACTGAAACTTCCCTGCTGCTCGGTCCAGTGTCAGAAAAGAAAAGAAAAAATAGTCATTGTTTTTAACGAAATGGTGATTGTTTAAATAGACCAGGATGAGAAAGGTGTGTGTGTGTGAGGGGGGGGGGGGAGGGGATGAGGGGAGGAGGGTACGGAATGAGGGACTCTGTGTTTCTCTGTCTCTGTACTCTGTGTTTCTCTGTCTCTGTACTCTGTGTTTCTGTGTCTCTGTACTCTGTGTTTCTCTGTCTCTGTACTCTGTGTTTCTCTGTCTCTCTGTCTCTGTCTTTCTGTCTGTCTCTCTGTCTCTGTCTCTCGGTATGTTTCTCTCTGTGTTTATTTCCTTTTCTCACACTGGTACGAGCAGCAGGGACGTTTCAGCCTTTTTCTCCAAATCTTTTTTTTTTTTTTTATCTGGTGTTTGTTTGTTTGTAATCTTACGCTTGACAAAGGCCAGTTGGCCGAAATATTTGCGCCTGTCTTGTCTTGTTGTATTAAATACGCGTTCTTGTTCTTCTTTCGTGGTTTTTTTTTTTTTTCTGGTTCCTGTTTGCTTGAACGCGGGCAGTCACATTTGTTTGGGATTATTAAGGCAAACAAATAATTGCTTCTAGCCCTTGTTCCTACGTCCTGCTGTGGGTCACGTCTCATCACGTGGGCGCCTCCGCGTAATACGTTCACAGCCTGTTACTCGTTAATATCATGAGCTCATCCTTCCCAGTTTTTGATCCACACGGGGGTCCAAGGTCAGTGAGAGGACACAGGGACGCCAGCATAATGACTGCTCCCGACAAACCAGGTTAATGAAAGGATAGCGACGTTAATTACTGCCCTTGGCTACACTTACAGCAGGTTTCACATGACGATTTCGCACGTGTTTCGTATCGTTGGGTCGGGTTCTTAGCTGTTGCGGTGGTGTTTACTGGTTGGCAAGCCTGCAACATGAACGAATTTACAGGCCATCGAGATTTCACGGTTACTACAGCAGTTGACTCTAAGAACAGTCACAACAACCGCCACCTCAACAATACACACATGCAAACTTGCACACACGCATGCACGCACGCACGCACGCATGCATGCACACACACAGACACACACACACAAACACACATAACACACACACACACACACACACACACACACATACACACACACACACACACACACACCACACATATACACACGCACGCACACACATACACACACATGCGTGCACAAAACCAACACAAATAAAATCACAGTCCTTACTTTATATCGGTATACAACTTCTCGTTTTTGTCAATTTCTATTTTTTTTTTAAAAAGGGAGATCTTCTCATATTGACCAGTGAAAGGAGTATACTTATGTATAAGTCCTTCTTGTGTATGTATGTATGTGTGTGTGTGTGTGTGTATGTGTGTATATGTTTACGTGTGTGAGCGTGTGTGTGTGTGTGTGTGTGTGTGTGTGTGTGTGTGTGTGTGTGATTACAACGTGTTAGCAAGGCTTTCCTAACTGTTTATGGACAAATCTTTACCAGATCTGAGTCAAAGGTCTGGACCGTTCCAGAGTCATAAATTCATAAGTTGAGAGGATACAATGTCAAGGTCAGAGTCGCACCAACCCGCCCCCCCCACACACACTCTTCCAGTAAAAAAGTGCTCCAAATTCAGTCTGTTTGTGGAAGACGTATGAATAGCACTTTTTCATGAACTTTTAACCCTTTGACTTCCGACTCTATCCACCGACTGCGAAAACAACTCTTTTCTCCCTCACCCTATCCACCAGCTTCCTGCAAGAATCTGGTGAATAGGGTGAAGGAGTCAAAGAGTTAAATTATTGCTTTGCTAGCCTAGTTTACAATGCAGGATGCTGGTGGTCAGGGTGAGGCAGTCAAAGGGTTAAACATATTAATCAAAGTCTGCTTCAAAGCTGGTGGCATTTCATCTTTATCCTAGCGTTACGTCACGTTTTGTTTTTATCTGATTTTTTTCCTTAGAGATCACAGTAACTTTGAGAAATAAAAAGAAAGAAAAAAAAAACAACAACCAAACAAACAGGAACGTCCGTGATTATTGTGATGTAGAAAAAGAAGATTGTTTGAATGGCTTGACCATCTTGTTTTTCAGAGCGCAGTAAGCAATTAATCAGCCGCCTGGTATTGGATGGTATTGTGACCCCCGTGCTGTATGTGGTAATGCGATGATTAATATATAACCGAACTGTCTGCGTTCCACATACGTGTCAACAGCATATGTTATTGCCAGCCTTGTCCACACGATGGCCTTGGCATTGAATTAAAGCTTAAAAGGTAGACAAATGAAAGGATGTTTTGGCACTGTATTGTTCAGTTTTGATTCTCATATTTAGTAGTCTTCGGAAAGTAGATACATTCGGAACAAATTTGTCAGTCTTGCGTCTATAGATGAATGATTTTACAAGCATTATAATATTAAAACAACATATCAGGACTATAGTGGAACCATTTCTAAGCAAAGCCTAGTGTGGCTTTTGAAATGGGAGAGGATGCACAGAACCTTTTTTTCTTTTTCGCATTTCGCCAAATTTGTGAAATAACATATGAATACCAGGAACAACTCCACCTCATCTTTGTGGATCAGGAAAGGGCATTGGACAGTATAACTAGAATGAAACTTTGGGAATTCTTTGAGACATCTGGAATTAAGGGCCAGGTGCTCAAGAGTATAAGTGCCGTGTATGCAGACAGTGAGTGTGCCGTAAGGAACCCAAGGAGTTGTCTAACTGGTTCCTGGTAACATCTGAGATCGGAGAAAGATACGTTTAACTACCTCTCCTATTCAACATATGCACGGACAAAATTGCTAAAATGCAAACCCTGATCCAAACGTTGTCGATGAAAAAAATCGTCTGCTGATGACCAAGCGATCTTAAACTGTAACAAACCATAGTTACAAAAAACATACGAACAAGTTAAACAAAAGCTGGGGGAAACATGACATGACCTCTGCGCACTGCTTTACAAAACCGGAGTGTACCACATGCAGAAACATTGCTTTATCATATGCATGCTGCCCCGCCCCAACATACACACATGCATCACAAATACCCACATGTACATGCGTACACAATTACACACATACTGAATGACTTGTACAAAAGATGGAATATTTCTTTGTATACGTTGGTGAAGAAATTTAGAGCCTTTTTCACAAACAGGGACATACGTTGTACGAGAGCGAAATGAGTACAGGCTCAGAAGGGTGAGCAGGTCAATCTGGGTGAAATTTGTAGTAGTTGCAAGTAGTTCCTCGGGCTTT
>CM060306.1:56942061-56949561 GCA_030674185.1 Monoplex corrugatus | reverse complement strand
GATTGGTGGGTTGGTTGATTATATGGAGTATTAGGTTGTTATAACTGCCTGGGTTTCTGTTGAATGGGTAGCCCTTTGGCTGTTGGGTAGAGCAACATCCAGATAACGCAAGGGTTGTTGGTTCGACCCTTGGGGTAGGGATGGAGGTGGGGGGGGGGGGGCACATTTCGTTTTTCTTCCCTTAATTTGGCTGGCTGGCTGGCTGGATGGGTAAACTGGTGGGTCGTAGGATAGATAGATTGATTGAAACCTTAGTTTGTCCTCATGCACTGTTTAGAGCGTTGATGGCGCTTTTGCTTCTGCTTTACTGATATGTGGATGAATGGATTTATAGGAAGATGAACTAGATTGAATATAGGGATAGGTGGGTGTGTAGGCAGATTGGAGAATAGATGTACGATTCTATTGATGGATGAACAATGCTGAGTTTCTCTCCCTCTGTGTGTGTTGTTGTTTTTGTTGTTGTTGTTGTTGTTGTTATTGTTGTTGTTGTTCATGTTGCTTGGAATTCTACTTTAGTAATGGATGAATGGATGGATAGGTAGGTAGGTTGGTAGATAGGTGGATGAATGAATGGGTGGTTGGGTTTTTCTTTTTTCATCTTTTTTGGTTGTTTTTGTGCTGTTTGTTTTATGGATAGATAAATGGATATTGTGTTTTTTAGGCTGTGGTTTGGATGAATCGATGGACGCTTGGATGGCATTAGTTTTCTTTTCTTTGTGATTTCTGTAGTTCATTTTTGGCTGTCTTCTGACTTACCGACTTAGTAGAAGAATAGATGACTTAGTGGGTGGTGGATGGTAGATGAATGGTTAGATGGATGGCATTGGTTTTCTCGTATTCTCATCTTTTTCATCCCAGATTGTGTGATTAATTTTGCCTGGGCTTCTGCTTTACCCATGAATTGATGGACTTGATGACAGATTTGTTCATTTATTTCGTATTTCCATCAAATCACCCACTGAATTTCTAGCTTGTTTACTGTTTCAATTTGGATACATGCATAATCTATACATTAAATCGTTTATTCATTTGTTCCATGGTTTACCGTCCATTCGTTTTCTGTTTCTTCTCCATATCTTTTAAATTCATCCATTTATTCATTAAATCGTTTAATCATTTGCCTGTTGATTTATTTCTTCATTCGTGCCTTTATCAGTTCTTTCGTTCATTAATTCTATGATATTGTCAATCATCAATTAATAGATTGTTTTCATTAATACGTCTGCTGATTAATGCATGGACTGATTAGTTGATACATTCCTTCATTCTTCATTCCTTCATTCTTCCTTCTTCTTCCTTCCTTCCTTCATTCATTCATTCATCATTCATTCATTCGCTCGATCGTTCGTTTGTTCGTTCATTCGTTCGTTCGTTCATCCATCCATTCATTCATACACCCATTCATTCATTCATTCATTTATTCATTCATTCATTCATTCACTATCCATCTGATGATTATTGACACAGATAGTTGGGAGTTTGTGGTTGCAGTGGTATTAACTTTCTTTGGATATTCTAGTGCTTCATCCTTTTATTCCTTCTGTTCCTGCTTCTGCTTTTCTTTGCAGACATATTGGAAGATTGATAATCAAGGCTTTTTAGATGACTCTTTGGGTGATTGTGATAGTTTGCAAGCTGGAAGGTTTATACTGTGCTTGAAAGATTGTGGCATTATATTTAAGATGGATAACGCAGAAGCATACGGTTAACCCATGTACTTATTTATTGTTTTATTTTATACTTAAATGAATGTAATGTTATCTTTCTTCCTGTACTCGGTTATTTGTTTTTCTTTTAATATGGCGACTCTGATAAACGATGAACCTATCAAATTATCCGGCATAAGTCACGTTTCCAATCATATCTTTTTAAAAGTGTCATTTGGAAAATTAAAACAGTCTGTTTTTTTTTATATATACATATATTTTCTATCGTTTTCCATATGTCTGACGATTGATTTGACTTGTTTTGGGTTTGATTTGATTTGATTTGATTTGATTTGGCTTGATTTGATTGATTTGATTTGATTTGATTTGATTTGGTTTGATTTGATTTGGTTTGATTTGGTTTAGTTTAGTTTAGTTTAGTTTAGTTTAGTTTAGTTTAGTTTAGTTTGTTTAGTTTAGTTTGGTTTGGTTTGGTTTGGTTTGGTTTGGTTTGGTTTGGTTTTTGGTTTGGTTGATTGGCTGATTGCCTGGTGGTTGGTTGGTTGGTTGGTTGATTGGCTGGTTGAATGAGTGAGTGAGTAAGTGAGTGAGTGGTTTGTTGGTTGGTTGATTTGCTTACTTCTGTCTTTGAAATTGCAGTTGAGAAATGCATCGATTATTCTTTGGGACGACTGAAAACTATGGTATCACAAAACGATTTTTTTTCCAGCATAAAGACGCGACATTTGCCTGTAACTTCTGCTTTGGCTTAATAGTTGTGTGATATTGGATTGTTTAATGCTATACGCTTTGCGTGGCTTTCTTCTAGCTATTCTGGTGTGCAGTATGCATTTTAAGTTAAAGATACGACACTCTGGATGTTTGTTTTCTTGTTTTGTTTTTCCTGGTGCTGGATTTGAACGACGTGTTGGATTTATTACGCTATGAGTTGTGTTGCTGTGATTTCGCTAAATGAATTAGCCATTGAGGCAGAGAGAATAACGTTCGGGTTTTGCCGTTTTGCATTTGATGATCTGTTTTGTTATTGCAATTGTTTGGTTAATTGATTTGGTTGCGTGTATATGCTTCTCTCTCTCTCTCTATCTCTCTCTCTCCCGTTCTCTCTCTCTCCCTCCCTCCCCTCTCTCTCTCTCTATATATATATTTATATGTATATAATATATATATATATATATATATATATATATATATATACATGTGTGTATGTATGTGTGTGTGTGTGGTGTGTGTGTGTGTTGTTGTTGTGTGTGTGTTGGTGTGTGTGTGTGTGTGTTGTGTGTGTGTGTGTGTGTGTGTGTGTTGTGTGTGTTCTTGTGTAAGGATATTTTTTTTTACAAAGTTAACATTCTCTGATTCATTTATATCTAATGAGATACTGTTTGTATAAACATGAGTTTTGAACTTTACAAGGGATGTATGTATTTATTCAATCTGTGTTTTTTTTTACTGTGCTTGTAAGGATGTGTGTGTGTGTGTGTGTGTGTGTGTGTTGTGTGTGTGTGTGTGTGTGTGTGTGTGGGTGTTGTGTGTGTGTGTGTTATGTGTGTGTGTGCACACGTGGTGTGTAGCATGTTGTGTGTGGTGTGTGTGTGTGTGTGTGTGTGGTGTGTGTGTGTAAACAAATGTTCTTTCACGCATAAGACTCGTTTATGAGGATCCAGTAGACCTTTTTTTTAAACCCAAACTTCCTAAGATCATATTTATGCTGTAAATCCCTAGGTTTACTAACTTCTGAAAGTCATCATATATTTCTTATTGATACATTTGCAATTTTGCAGGCTCGAGAACAGTGAGCAGACGGTCGTACTGGCGACGCTATTTCATCTATCACGGCTGACCACCACAACAACCAATCAGCGTTATGCTTTCTGCGGTCTGTCTATATCTACTTACCGCAATACCCAATCAGCGCGGCGCTGACTGTGGCCTTTCTATATCTACTTACCGCAATACTCAAACAGCGTTGTGCTGGGTGCAGAGTATGTGTATCTGATTACTGCAACACCCTATCGGCTTTGAGCTGACTGCGGCCAATCTGTGTCTCCTTCCGCAGCACCCACATAATTATCTGCGTCTTTCTACCGCACTACCCTGTCATTATTCAGCTGTTGTGGTCTGCTTACTGACTGGCCAGTGGCAAATGACATTGTCCCTGAGAGCTGCTCATCTTCACTTCCTGTCGCTTTTTTTTCAACCCTATCTGCCCGGAAATTGCTAATGGGTTGAGTCTTTCGTAAGATCTTTCCAACCTCTTTTTTTCTGCTTGACTTGAAAACAGTTGTCAAAAGGGGGTGTGGAGGGTAGGGTAGGGTGAGGAATATGACGAAGGGGCTGACCGAATTATTCTATGCTTTGTCATTCTGTGTTCAAGGTCAGTCATTTTTTTTTTATAATGTTTTTGCAGGCGAGGAAGCTTGATCGGTGATGATGGTGTGTATGTGTGTGGGGTGAGATGGGGATATGAGTAGGAACAAGTAGGGATGTGAGTAGGTGCATACTTGTGTGTGTGTGTGTGTGGTGTGTGTGTGTGTGTGTGTGTGGTGTGTGTGTGTGTGTGTGTGTGACTCTCTCTCTCTCTCTGTGTCTCTGTAATGTGCGTGTGCACACATGTGTCTGCATACGTGCATGTGTGTGTTTGTGTTTGCATGAAGGAATGTGTGATGATGCGTGCACGTGTTCACATGCGTGTATGTGTTTGTGTGTGTGTGTGTGTGTGTGTGTGTGTGTGTGTGTGTGTGTGTTGTGTGTGTTGTTTGTGTGTGTAATGCATATGTGAGTTTGTGTTATGCATGCGCGTGTGTGCATGCGCCTGTGCGTATTAGGATGTGTGGTACTGTGTTGTTGTGTGTGTGTGTGTGTGTGTGTGTGTGTGTGTTGTGTGTGTGCTCGCGCGCGCGTGAACATATGTGCGTATGTATGTATGTGTGTGTATGTATATGTGTGTTTGTGCGTATTGTATACATGTGCACATGTGAACTTGAATTCTAGTGTCTTATGTATAGACGTAGAGTCATCTGCAATTTTTTGTTCTAATCTGATTATGGGTGGAGTTCATTTTGTTCAGTTAAAGTGTTATTTTGGATCAAGTTGTTTATAATTATAGAGTCACTATAGACTGAGTTTATATAGTAATTAAAAGGTCTTTATGGTGGATGTTTCTTTGTATTTGAATGCTAGATATATTTAGATATTGTTAACGAAAATATTATGGTGGGATTGTTTTTGTTTGTTTGTTTGTTCTTTTTGATGTCATTTTTGTTTCGTCAATATGGAGAAGTTTTTTTGTTTTTGTTATTGATTTTTTTTAATATAGATGGATTTATTTTACTAAGGATGGATTTTTGTAATACATTGTCATTATGGATGATCTTTTTAATGAAAATGTCATTAAGGATGAAGTTTTCTTTTTTGAATGAAAATGTCGGATGGAGGTTTTTTCAATAAGATGGCATTACGAATGCAATTTTTTTCATTGAAAATGACATTATGGATGGAGAAGTTTTTTGTTGTTGGTTTCTTTGTATTACAGTGTAACATATGTTTTACTTCATTTGGACATCGAGGTCACTGTGCTTCCATGTTTGAGAGTTTGGTGTTATTTCTCCACAATTTATTGCTACATACTTATTATAGGTTCGTGCAGTACAAAGGGCGTAGTAATTAGTAAGTATTAGTTCATATTTTTGGACATCTATATATGTGTTCATATCAATTTGCTGGTTATATGCGAAGCGAGCAAGCAAGCGAGCAGGCAAGCAAGCAAGAAACAAACAAATACCCATCCATACAGGATCAGAGGTATTCAAAGAAGAATTCGCATTTTATATAATCCAAAACAAGTGTGACTGCCCGCATTCAAGTAAACAGGAACCAGAAAAAAAACACGAAAGAAGAATACAAACGCGTATTTAATTCAACAAGACAAGACAGGCGCAAATTTTCGCTAACTGGCCTTTGTCAAGCGTAAGATCACAAACAAACGAACACCAGATTAAAAATTATGAGAAAAAGACTGAAACTTCCCTGCTGCTGTGTCCATGTGAGAAAAGGAATAAACTGACTAAGATCCTTTTCTCACATTGGACACAGCAGCAGGAAGTTTCAGTCTTTTTCTCATAATTTGTGTACCTGGTGTTTGTTTGTTTGCAATCTTACGCTTGACAAAAGCCAGTTGGCCGAAAATTTGCGCCTGTCTTGTCTTGTTGTATGTAATACTCGTTCGTATTCTTCTTTCGTGTTTTTTTCTGGTTCGCATTTTATTTATTCTATGACGCAGGGATTAATAGGGGGACGTTACTTATTTCGGCTGGATTTCATATAGCTGTAGATATTACCAATATCAATATTCGTGTTCTTTGTCTGCGTGTTCCTTCATTCGTATGCTACATTTTGAAAAAAGACATACAAGTGTCACGCTCGGTTTCAATGGTTTCTGTCCATCTATATCACCAATCATTTCTTTTGTTTCCTTTAATTCTCCTTCATGCGGGCTGGAATCCATGTATATTTCCCTCCCTCAACCCATAGCCACGCTAGCTGACTTCTGTGTCATTGCCTTGTCAAATTATTGATATTGTTCATATATTTTCAGAAGGACCTGTGGTTGTGCATCGCAGCCTGGCTCTAATAGAATATAAATAAAATGATTTTGTCTCCCCGAATCTAACAAATAGGTCATGATTACGAACAAATGGGTATTGCCCGAATAAATGGGTTACGAATAAATGAGCTGTAGTGCAAATAAATAGATGAAGAAACGGGCCTAAGTCGTGACACCAACGACAGATCATGACTTGAACAAATTGTTCATGACTCAAATGGGTTATGCACATTACTGTTTACAAAATCGCTATTTTTTCTTTGGTTGCGTACTTTTTACTTATTGCCAGTCATGCCCTTGGCATTTAAGGCAGCTAGGTGGTCCAGCTCTGTAGAGTACTCTAAGAGCGTGTTTCATGGCCTTAAGGTCTTCTTCTGTTTTTATTTCGTTTTTGTTCGTATTAGTTACCCAAATTCATTAATGATCCTTGCGCCATTGTATACAAGTCGAAACGCACATATGCAAACGCGGGCACAGGCACGCATATACACACACGCACACGCACGCGCGCGCGCCACACACACGCGCACACACACACACACACACACACACCACACACACACACACACACCACACACACACACACACACACAGACGCGCGCACACACAGAGACGCGAGATGGCGAGAGAGAGAGGGAGGAGAGAGAGAGAGAGAGAGAGAGAGAGAGAGAGAGAGAGAGAGGAGAGAGAGAGAGAGATGATAGAGAGAGAGAGAGAGAGAGAGAGAGAGAGAGAGAGAGAAGAGAGAGAGAGAGAGAGAGGAGAGAGAGATGATATGGGGCTTTGAAGAGCTGGAAAAATAGTATGCTAACAACGATCATAGTTTCATTTCAAATTCAGTTTAGCCCAAGAGAAGTGACGATCGTTCTGAATTCAAATTATCCCTTTTTTTCCCCATTTTATTATCAGTTAATGAAATGTCACTTTTGTCCTCTTTGTTTGCGTCATTTTTTTTTATCTGTTCTCTCGGTTTTTGACTTTTTTGGTAGTTATTTTCTCCTCTGGGAGCAGGGATGGGTGGGGATGGAGGGGGGTTGAGGAAAGGAATCGTTAAGTGGGATATACCTTCCACGTGCACTCAAATATGGAAGTAAAACGTTTTCCTGCAGGGTCGGTTTTTATTACTATCATCCCGCCATATAAACAGTTATATTCCGTGTGTTCTTTTACGTATTTTGTTTTTAGATTTTTCCATTCTTTTGTTAATTGATTTATCTGTCAATGTTACCC
>CM060306.1:56932061-56939561 GCA_030674185.1 Monoplex corrugatus | reverse complement strand
CTGAAGTAAGTTTTATACACAATTCACAGAATGCTGAATTACGTAAGTTTTGTAGCAGATTTCATGACGAGAACACCCAGTGATTTCCTGATTACCTTATCGTTTCGTATTCGTGTTATAGTGGGTGTTATAATGCGCAGCTCAAACAGTAATAGTAAAGTAATTTTCGGACTGCAATGTACGCCCAAATACCGATCCCATGCTTAACCCCCCCCCCCCCCCTACATTACACACGCACACGCATACACCGTGCCCGCGCATACGAACCATCTGTGCAGAAGGCAGATATCAACAATTCATCAATGATCTAAGTCACTTTGAAAGACATTATTTCTTCTTTTTTTTTCTTTTCTCTTTTATTTTATATCTTCTTTGTCTATTTTGTTCCATTTCCTACTTCACATTAAATGGATAAAGAATCTGGGATCACAGTTCACAATTCTATGATGATGATGACGATGGATATTATAACCATGATGCCGTTAAGTTCCATTCTGCATTGAGACTGTGTGGCAAATCTGTACTCTATGCTTCCTTTCATTAAAAAAGATATAAATCCCGCCGTCAGTCAGGCCCGAGAGAAACAGTCCCCTACAGTGTTGGTCAGAAGATGGCCTTCAATTACGCATCCATGAAGCACATGAGATTCGACAGAGTGGTTCCAGTCTTCCCCGTGTGCCCAAGACATGCCCAACTATGTGAAAGAATCGGTTGTTTTTTTTCAGCTGTTATTTTTGGCCGGTCTTTTTGAGTGAATATATGATTGTCTCAGCGCACTTGATGTCAACACGATATGCAATAATTTACATCCACAACATTATCGACATACATGGAACACATATTTAATTTTAACTATATTCTTTTATAGAAATCTTTGTGGATGTGACAGCGTAGAATCTTATCCATGCATACCGTTCAAATATGCTTTTTTTTTCGGTTCAGAATTGTGGGAATGATTAAGAAGCAAACACTGAAACACATTTGGTGTGCACTCATGCGTGACGCTTTTTTCATTCATTCAAAGTTTTGTCTTTTTCTTTATGCACGTTGCTTGGTCCACGCTGTGTAGATGTCATGTTGCTGCACAGTCTGCATGCCGATTTTTTATTAAGAGAGCATTTCCTCCTATTTCCATCAGCCACCGAACACAAATATGGCTTACGGGATCTTTAACGTGCGTATTTCATCGTCTGCGGCATACACATACGACGGCGGTTCAGGCATTCGCTGTTGTGCACACTTATGACTTGGGAGATCAGAAAATATCTCAACCCCTCAAAGACCACGCAGTACCCAGGGAATTCGAACTCAAACTTTCCGACTGAAAATCCAATGTTCAAATCATTTAATAGTTGGGAACCATCAATAATGTGCTCACTTTTTCTATCCTTCTCATTTTCAACAGATGAAATCTACAGAAGGGCTGTAGACAGAAGGGGATAGAGACAGCTGACGGGACATGCATCAGAGGCCATCATCAAGAATGATGTCACCGACAGTGGACAGTGGACATTTTCTACGCCACGTTAATGGCCGCAGAAGCTGTTACAGTTTTTACAATATAATGATGATGTTGCCGATGAAGATGATAACCATGATGCTACGGTGTTCCATCTAGGATTGAGACTGCGTGACAGGGCTGTACTCTACGCTTACTATCATGATAGTTATACCCCGGCGTCAACCAAGCCCAAGAGATACAGACACCTGCGGTGCTGGTCAGAAGAGTTGGCAACACCCTCAATGACACATATGTGCAGTGGATGGGACTTGGCTGTGTGGTCCCAGTCTTCCCAATGAGTCCATAGCACGCCCAACTCTGGGTAGGAGACGGTTAGAAGCGAAAAATCCCACAATGATTTTTGAAGGGACTGATGGGGAATCGAACCCACAACTTTCCAGTTGGTAGTCCTTTGTGCAAACTATTACACCACAGCAATTCATTCAATCACACGTAGTTAGGAATACGATAAAAAAAAACTACTGAAGGGGAATTTTGAACACCTTTTTGACATACTGGAATGTACAAACAACAGTAGAAAATAACAACTGCAGCAGCAACAACAATAAAAAATAGCAATGACAACAACAGCAGTAGCAACAACACTAACAACAACAACAATATCATTAACAAAAGCAACAGCAACAGCAGCAGCAACAACATCAACGATATTTAACAACAACAACAACAACAACACACATACACACACAACAACACAACATCATCATCATCATCATCATCATCATCATCATCATCAATAACAACAACACGATCGAGAAATATTCGACGTTTTTCATGGTAGGTTGGACGGAGTGAGGATTAATATCAGATCACTCAAATCTTGTCAGACTTTAGGGGGCAGATGGAAAACACAGTTTGGTGTTTGATGGAAAACCAAATGAGGGAAAACACTGGTATGCGGAAAAAATCGAGGGTAAAGAAAATCTGTTATATATATTATATATATAATATATAATATGTGTGCGCGCACACGTGTGTGTGTGTGTGTGTGTGTGTGTGTGTGTGTGTGTGTGTGTGTGTGTGTGTGTGTGTGTGTGTGTGTATCTGTATGTCTTTTTCTTGGGTGAGAGATACCCCTTTTAGGGGGACGATAGCATCCTATACGTGCACAGTGACTAAAAACAAGGAGAGAGAGAGAGAGAGAGAGAGAGAGAGAGAGAGAGAGAGAGAAGAGAGAGAGGAGAGAGAGAGAGAGAGAGGGGAGAAGAGAGAGAGAGGAGAGAAGAGAAAGAGGGGAGAGGAGGATCAGGAGCTACTAAATCTCCTTAATCAAGACATGTCTATCACATAACACTACTACTGACTTCATCAATATACGTGCTCATATCGCAACGTACCCTCAAATCTCTTTCTTTGCAAGCTGCTAAAGCAAGCAAAAGTAACCGTATTAAGTTATAAAGCTGACGCAAGTACAAATGTTCTTCATACAACATTACAAAGCTTTCGCTTTGGACCTGAGAACAATAGTCAGTTGAAGGCTAGACCATGAAGCGACTGGTCAGTTGTTACAAACATAAGAGTGTCCACCTCGTAGGACGATGACAGTTCCTGAATATGGTCATCCATGCGCAGAATAAGGCATGACGAGACACACACATCAAAAGGCATTGTCCACACAGATTACACAACAGGCAGATACAAAACGACACTTTTCGTTCTCTTTTTAAGCTGGGAGTACAAAAGGAATATTGCTCCGTCTAAAGACTTTCTGGAATGACTAGAAACAGTCTAGGGACCCAAACTCTTCCTCTAAGGCTGGAGTAAAATCCGCCACTCTCAACGCCACTCTGGAATGAAAGAAAAAAAACAACAACATTCCGTCACCATAAAGTGTTTCTAGAGAACAGAAACAAATCCAACATCGCCAAAGTTTCTTGAAGGACATGAGAGAAAAAAAAAACTTCCGTCTTGACGTCTTCCTGCCCAGACAGGAAAGCATTCGCCACTCTTAAAATCTTCTTGGTGTAACCGGAGAAAAATAGACACCTCAGAATGTCTACCTGGGGGTGAAAACGAAAATTCCGCCACAGCAGTAATCATTCTGTGAGAACAAGGACAAAGTTCCCTCACCTCGAAGTCAACCTGAGAGGACAAGAATGTAGATTTTAATACTGTTTTACCCTCAATGCGTTTCTCTTAAGGTCAAAAAGACACTATAAAGTGTTTCTTCTATCCCAGATCTTCACTTCGGAAATTCACTTGAACACCACCATCAATAATAATTTCAAAGACACAAACGAATCTGACGTCGACCACAAAGATAACCGTAGTCAAACTCAGAGACCGTAAGGCGTTCCAAAGCGTTCCAGCCGACTTTCAGGTAAGGCTTAAGCAAAAGCAGGCAGATGTTTTTCACGGCAAAAATCCACGAAGAGGCCATTATTATGTATTTTTCAGCATGGCATTGGACAGAGTGGTTGAAAAGAAGTAGATGCCTCATGGCAAGTTCTTCAAGGGAAGTCTTCTCGATATGTTCTTCAGCATGGTGACAGAGCGACTGAAACGAGGCTCATGCCTTATAGCGTGTTCTTCATGGGAGGCCTTCTTCTTCGTATCTTCTTCAGCATGATGTTAAAGCAGTGACTGAAAGGAGGCTGATGCCTCATGGTAAGCTCTTTATCGGAAGCCCTCATCATACGATTTTCAGCATAATGTTGGACAAAGCGAGTGACAAGAGCCAGATTTGTCAAGGCGACATCCTCACAGGGGGCCATCTTCATACATTCTTCAGCATGATGTTGGGCAGAGCGTTACGGCGCTGTCGCCAGTGACCCAAGTTGTGGGTCTGTTGGCGTAGATGCTGAACCCACTGGCGTGTTTCTCTGGGGTCCTCTGCCTGCACAGTGAAACATAATTGTCTTTTTGGCAGCTTATCATCTACAACATTAATGAAAACAGAATTCGCTTAGTTTCAGTTTGATAATTTAAACCATTGCTGATCGTGAAGTTAGTGTGATGATGATGGTATATGGTGTGTAGTAGTATAGTAGCAAGTAAGTATAGTATGTGTTGTTGTTGTAGTAGAGTATAGTAGTAGTAGTATTAGTAGTAGTATAGTAGTAATAGTTATTGTACAATTCTACAGAATTACACTAAATTGGGTAATACACGCGTAAGGGTTTTTGCTTCTGATCGACATCTTGGTTATAACAGCAGTGGAAATCGATCATGTGGAGGGTACTTGTAATAGTAGTAGTAGTAGTAGTAGTAGTAGTGGAGGTAGGTGGTGGTAGCAATAGTAGTAGCAGTAGTAGTAGTATAGTAGCAGCAGAGTAGTAGTAGTAGCGATAATAGTTGCACTTGTATTTATATCAATAGCACTATAGTTTCTTCATTATCACGTCCTCATAATCATCTTCACCATCATTTTTGTCAAAAGTAGTGGTAGTGTCAATAGAAACAGGAGCAGCATCAACCAATAACAGCAGTCCCGACATTAGCCAAGTAGTGCTGAAAAATATAGGAGTATCAGTAGTACCAGCAGCAGTAAGAGAATTGCAACAGCCAGGCAGGCATGTAAAAAAAAGCAGTCGCAGTAATAACACAATAGTAATATCAGCAGCAGCAGTAATAGTAGTACAAGCAATACCCAGGTTGATCTAGAGTTAAAACAATAGCCATCACCATCAATGTCCTGCCCCATGGCGTAGGCGATCATGGTCCTCCATATGAATCTATCCTTCGTCGCTGCAAGTACTTCTCCTATCCTGTCTGACTTCATCCACTGTGCAGGTCTGTCCAATGGTCTACCCGTGCTGTTTTCCCCTCCAGCTTTCCTGTTGTGACTAAGTGCTCTAATTCCTCTTGTCTCATATAATGTCCAGTAAATGTTGCTTGCCTTTTCCTAATCTTATTTATCAATTGTCTTCTTGAGTCTGCCTCCATCAAGATTGTTTCGTTTATTGTCTTTGCTGCCCATGGAAATCTCAACATTCTCCTTAGAAACCACATTTCGGCTGCCTCAATCTTGTTCTGGTTTTGCTTGTTGACTGTCCAGGCCTCACAACCGTATAACAGAACCGGTTATACATAACATTTAAGAACTCTCTTCCTGATGTTAATTGATACGCATTTGTTGCTAAGAACAGTTTTCATCTTGAATGCTGTTCTGGCTTGGCCGATTCTGCTGGCTATTTCTGATGTGCATATGCCGTTTGGTGAGATGACCATTCCCAGATATTTAAATTTATCAGCCTGTCTCAAAGTTGTGCCTGTTGCTGTTATTTTGCATGAGGGGATTTCATGTTTTTTACTGATTACCATGACTTCAGTCTTCTTGTTATTTAGCTCCAGCCCTTTATTTTTTCTTTCTGTTTCTATTAATTTCACAAGGTTTTGTAGGTTCCTTTCATTTTCTGCAATCAGCACGGTGTCATTTGCGTAATGGATGTTAGTTATCATTTTCCTCCAACCATTATCCCAGAACAATCAAACAAACAGACAAACAAGCAAACAAAAATAAACAAACAAACAAACAAGCAAACAAACAAACAGCAGCGACAACAACTAAAACCTATAACTATAAATTAAATGACTTTATATTGTTTAAAACATACAACAGACTAGTAGATATGACGTATGTATATGAGTTTTGCTCGAGCCATGGTACATAAATCTTGTTCAGTTTTGTGAATGATATTGTAACAATGCTCAGCAATCATTGTCTTTCTTTGTGTTTTGTCAAAAAATGAATTAAAAACAAGTTTGAAAAAAAAAATATCCCAGGGCGTTCTTCTACATGTAGTTTCATCACAATACTGACCTTGAAAATGTAGGCTTCCCGGCCCCATTCCTGCAGTTCAAAGACATCGTCACAGTCTGGGTCAACAGTCACCACGATCTTCTCCAACAGAAAAGGATCCTGCAATCAGGTTACCAATGCCACCGTCATTGAAAACATCACACTTCTTGTACACGAAGACACACGCGCACCCACACACAGTTATGTGCATGCGAAGGTATATACTTGAGAACAAGCAAACACACACACACACACACACACACACACACACACACACACACACACACACACACACACACACACACACACACACACACACACACACACACACACACACACACACGGGCCGGCGTGCTCACACTATGCGCACGTGCACACACATACGTAAACATAGAGACAGACTGAAATTTTACAAAAAAATACGTAGACAGGCAGACAAGAAAAAAAGAAAAAAAAAGAAAGAAAGAAAAAAGAGAAAAAAAAAAAAACAAAGAAAAGAAAAAAGGAAAGAAAGAAAGAATTGGAGATAACGACGGAAAGACAGACAGACGGGAAAGAAGTAGGAAAAAGTTAACGTGGCGAAGTGATAAGCCAAACAGACTACTGACTGGAAAATACAGGGTTCGAAACTTTTTTAGTCAAAGAAAAAAAAAGAATTAAAAGAAAGAAGGCAAGGAAAGCAAACTGAATGGACTAGGCATGTACAGTATCATCCAATCGATCTACCAAATAAATTAAAATCATATAGAATTGGTAATTATACTTCAACAAATATGTAAGCTCACCCGAACTGCATGGTATTTGCCGTTTTTCTCTCGTACCAGTACTACTGCTGCTTGTTGTACCAGATCCATATTGTTGTTGTTGCTGTTGTTGTTCTGAAAAATCACAACATAATTACATTGTTGTAAGGCACTGGTGTGTTTCTTACAACGATCCCTCTCTCTCTCTCTTCTTTCTCTCTCTCTCTCTCTCTCTCTCTCTCCTCTCTCTTTCTCTCTCTCTCTCTCTCTCTCTCTCTCTCTCCTCTCTCTCTCTCTCTCTCTCTCTCCTCAAGACTTTGCCAACTCATAGGACTTATGCCTTATGCCATAATTATGATCATAGGCATTTCTTCTACTTTCATGATGTAAACGTATTTGTACCCCAACAATGAACTTAAGTCCATTTTATTAGAAGGTTCTCATTTGCATTTTTCACAGTCTATATCTGAAACGAAATAATCATAATCTTGGAA
>CM060306.1:56914561-56927061 GCA_030674185.1 Monoplex corrugatus | reverse complement strand
GGACCAGCAAGGCAGAAAATGATAGGAACAAGTGACAAAAAGCAAAGGAACAAGGCAGAAACAAAGAGATTGACAGAAAAGAGGAAATTTCTAGCACAGAATTCCCGGAAGGTGGAGATACTGTTTATACTGAAAGAGCCTCTGCCATCCCCATGGAGGCGAGGGGTGGGGGGATCCGTGCCTAAGGTGAATTCAAGTTTCGGTATCTGGTGTTAGTGGTTCAGAGAGTTGTTGTTGTTAGGGATGGGTTGGGGTGGGGGGAGGGGGGGGGGCTGTAATGGTGTTTTCCACCCGTGGCATTTTTCACTCGATCTGGCTCCGTCACTGAGCGGTTACTCTCATTGGTTGGGAACTTAAGTAGGCAGTGCCCTTAATTAGCTGAATCAGAACGGGCACTGTGAACTCCAGTAAAATGCCCCAACAGCAGTGCAGGGCCTCCGCTGCTGAGTGGTCCTAGAGCAGCATGATATCTCATGGGCTTCCTGGCACTTGGACTACAAAATAAGTGACCTTCTGATGCCATGTCTTGTGTTTGCAGTCGCAGACTGCAATATAACAACTGGCCTTTTCGCTGGCTATGTTTGATGACAATCATTCTGGTGGTGTCAGTCTCGGAGGAGAGGGGAGGGGAGATTAGGAACCTATGAACCTATGAAAATAGGTTCCTACCTCCCCCCCCCCTCTCATCCCCTTTTCGAGATCTTGTCACCGCATTGGGCTTTTACGCAGGATCAAGTAGTCCGCCAGAAACGTGCTGGCAGATTTGGGTGGAACGCATAATTATGAGTTTGGTCGACTGCGACGAATCTCTCTTACACAAACGACTAACGCCAAACCCACTGCTACATGCCACCATCATCCCTAACCAACACCAAAAAAAAAAAAATGCAACAGAAAACAACCATATGAACGAACAAACCAACAAACCAACAAACAAACAAGAAAAAAAAAAAAAGCAAAGACTGACCGCATTAATATGACCCAGAATATCCTCAATCTTCTCCCGGGCCTGGCGGATATCCTCTTTGTCGCTGTGATGGACGGGAGTGGCTTTATACAGCGGTTCAACAACAGAGGGTACCTGTCCAAACGCAAGCAACAACGACCGAATTAAAATGAGGTAAACACCTGAACAATACATCACTCGTCGTGTTGCAGTGCTTAGCTGCGAAGGACAGAAATAAAACAACGTATATGCAATTCAGCAACAGAGGACACCTGCCCAAAGGCAACCAACGACAATTAAACTAAATCATATAAATGGAGAGATGGACGAATAAAGACAATAAACAAACAAATACATGATAAACAAATAAATGAATGAATAGATAAATAAGCAAAAAAAATGAATAATTAGATGAAATGAATGAATAAATGAATAAAAATAAATAATATACATAAATAAATAAATAAATAAATACACAAAACAGATAATGAACAAATGATCAAAATAAATAAATGCAGACGGTTAAGCAACAGAGAGGAACTGCTCAAAGCTCCAAAGTGGTCACTGAATTTTAAACAGGCAGATGAAAACATCTCTCTCTCTCTCTCTCTCTCTCTCTCTCTCTCTCTCTCTCTCTCTCTCTCTCTCTCTCTCTCTCCTCTCTCTCTCTCTCTCTCTCCCTCTCTCTCTCTCTCTCTCTGTCTTCAGCCACCCTGCAAGTCCGTCCAGTATTTTCTCCCTGGGTCTACTTGGTGCTTTCTTTCCCTTCAACTGTCCTGTTGTAACCAGGCGTTCTAATTACTCTTTCCTCATAATATATCCTATAAATGTTGCTTGTCTTTTCCTAATCTTACCTACTAATGACCTTCTTGTGTCTGCCTCCTTCAAGACTGTCTCGTTTGTTTTCTTTGCTGTCCTTGGAACTCCCAACATTCTTCTTTGAAACCACATTTCAGTTGCCTCAATTCCGTTCTGACTTTGGGTGTTGACTATCCACGCCTCAAAACTGTACAACAGTATCGGTTCTATATAGCATCCAAGAACTCACTTCCTAATGTTTATTGAAAGGCATTTGTTGGTAGGAACGCTTTTCATCTTCTTGAATGCTGTTTTGGCTTGGCCGATTCTGTTGGCCATTTCTGATGTGCATCTACCGTCTGGTGAGATGACCGTTTCCAGACATTTAAACTTATCAATCTGTCTTAAAGTTGTGCCATTTGCTGTTATTTTACATGAGGGGATTTTTTTTAGTGATTACCATGACTTTAGTCTTCTTGCTATTTAGCTTCAGCCCTTTATTTTTGCTTTCTATTTTCTATAATATTCATAAGGTTTTGTAGGTCTTTTTAATTTTCTGCAATTAGCAAGGTGTCATCATAGAGACTGTATAGCAACATGCCGCTTGCGCATTGTGTGCAGAGCAACAGGCATACAAATTTGAGATAAATGGGAACGTTGAAGATTAGAAGTCAATAAAATCAAATTTGTAAATACAGAAAAAATGGTCACTTGCTTCATGATTCTCTGCACAGGCACCATGAGGAAAGATTTGAGGTGCATTCGACGCAGCAGTCCATTTTCCGCTTGGGACACCTGCAGGAAAATTCTCAGCAGCTCTCGTTCCCTTTCTAGCTGCTCCAAAGAGGCTGAGGCCTGCGCCTGTTGGTAACAAATCAATCAATCAATCAATCAATCATCAATCAATCCAACCAATCAATCAATCAATCAATCAACCAAGCAATCAATCAAGCAAGCAAGCAATCAACCAACCAGCCAACCAACCAATCAAACAACCAATCATCTAACCAACCAACCAACCAACCAACCAACCAACCAACCAACCAACCAACCAACCAACCAACCAACCAACACAATCAATCAATCAATCATCAATCCATCAATCAATCCGAATCATCCGTCAATCAATCCGTTCAATCTCAATCAATCAATCAACACTAGGCACAAAAAGGTGAGCACAAAGGAAATCGACTCAGTGCGACGATCCTTGAAAAAAAAAGTCAATCAATCAGACAATCAATCAATCTATTTATACGTCCATCCCCATCCGTTCATTCATTCATCCATCCATCATTCAATCCATCCATCGTTCAACCATCAGTCTATCAATCAACCCAATAAGTGCATTCCGTTATGAAAGCGTATTTTAAGACAAAATATTAGTCATGCATGCCTTTACATTTCTTAGCTATTGAAAAACAGATTTAAACTAAACCTGGTAACACAATGAATCATCAGTCTACATGTAATAACATGAAACCAGATTAGCCACACTGGTGACTCATGCCCGTCTTAACAAGATCGTTTTGTTTTATTTTTCCTTTTCCTTTTACAAATTGTTCAGGTGGTAGAGGAATGTTGTGTCAGAACCGCTGCCGCAGTTCAACAAGACAAGTCTGATATAGACTGACTAATTTTTAAGGTCTCAATTACCCCCAAAGAACAACTAAAAAAAACAGTGAACAAAAGAATACCACCAATAACAAAAAAGAAGAAAGAAAAAAATGAAATGACGAAAGGATGGAAGAAAGGGAGGAAAGAAAGAAAGAAGGAAGAAAAAGAAAGAAAGAAAGAAAGAAAGAAAACCAAACAAACAATCAAACAAAGAAAAGGACATCCCTGAACGTGCAAAGAAACTGAAAAGTTTTTTTTCTCTTTTCCTTCCCCCCCCCCCCCCCCCCGAATACTGCTCTTTCAGATGATAATCGTATGCATATATTCATTTTGCCACGCTGTTCATGTACTATATACTTTCCTAATGATTGTAATCCACATGCTCACCTGGTTCAGACAATAGTTCTCAAAAGCCAGGAACATGGTGGAGGACTCGATGAAAAGACTGCCGATACTGACTGTGTTCAGCTCCTGAAATATAGTCGGAATCATCATCATCATTCATCATCATCATTCATATCATCATCATCATCATCATCATCATCATCTCAATTACCACCACCACCACCACCCCACCACCACCACCACCACCATCATCATTATCATCATCATCATCGTCAACAACAACAACAACATCATCATGTCAACACCAGCACCATCGTCAATAACGACAGCAGCGTCATCACCATTATCATGGGCATCACCATCATCACCATCCATCATAATCATACTCATCATCATCCATTCCTTTTGTAGATTTTGCACATTATCATCGTCATCGTCATTATCGTTTTTGTTGACGATGATAATGACGATGACGATGAAGGCAACGACGACGACGATGACAATGATGATAATGATGATGATGATGATGATGAGATGTGGAGATGGTCGTAATGTTTAGAGTGATAGTGATGATGATGATGGAAAGGAGGCGGAAGAGAAGCAGGCGGATGAGGGAGAACGGTGATATTAAGTCGTTTGATGGACGTTGTCGTGGTGATGATGAATATCCATAATGTATTCAGGTGTGATTCATCACGCTTGGATAGCCGCATATGCGCTCCACCCAAATCTGCCAACAATGATTATCAGAATTTGTGAGCCTGTGCAGAACCCAACGCATCGTTAAACCCTTGAAACAAGGGGCTAGCGATCTGGGAGGATGGGACTATTGAAGCGTTAAGCTGACTCCAACGGTACGTTTGGAGCATTAAGGCCAGATTTTATGTTACTGGTTGGGATTGAGCTCATAGGTTTTAATCTATTCACTGTGCGAAAAAAAAAATGATGATAATGGCGAATGCTTTAAAGAGGCCGTACTAAATAATTCATAAAATCATCAATTATTTACTTAATCACATCACTCAATCAGTTTCATTAACACTTTGACTCCTGCACCGTGTCCATCAGCACCTGCTTGTCAACCATTCTACCAACTGCACAAAAACGTACCCTTTGACTCCCTCACCCTGTCCGCCAGCTTCCTGCATGAAGCTGGTGGATAGGGTGAGGGAGTCAAAGTGCTGAGTTGGCAGACTGAGTGCATGAGTCAAAAGTTTAAATATACCTCTGAGTTATTAATGAACCCATTTGGTTCACTGATTTAGGGAGTGATCGATTTATTGAAATAATCAATTATTCGTGTATGCATGTGTGTCTGTTTGGAATACCCGCGTTTGCAAGCGAACGTGTGTGTTTGTGTTTGTATGTGTGTGTGTGTGTGTGTGTGTGTGTGTGTGTGTGTGTGTGTGGTGTATGTGTGTGTGTGTGTGTGCGTGTGTGTGTGCGTGTACGCGTATGCGTGTGTGTGCACGCGTTTGCGTGATTGTGTGTCTGTGCGGTCGTGCGTGTGTGTGTTTGTTGATGCCTGAGTGTCTGTGTGCCAGCGTTTGTGCATGTATGTGTGCGCGCCTGTATGGTGTGCGCGTGCGTTAGTTAGTGCGTGTGCGCGCGCGTATTCGATTGTGTGTGAGAGCGGGTGTGCCTGTGTGCACGTGTGAGAGCTCGCATCTGCAAAACAACAGGTCGCTCAGGAACAAAGAACGCGGATACTATCATCTCCACAGCGGAAAATGTACAAGCCCATAAACGAACAGGGGGTGGGTGGGTGATGAGAGTCAGAGGGGGAGGGGAGTCAGCTTATGATTAACCCTCTGACTCCCGCACTCTATTTACCAACTGCAAAAACTAAATCCTTTGACTCCCTCACCCTACTCACCAACTTCCTGGGTGAAGGAGTCAAAGGGTTCAGTTTTTGCTTTGATAGCGTGGATGACGATGTTGGATGAGGGTGGACAGAGGGCAGAAGTGAAAAAAAGGGTTAAACAGACACAGATTTTGTCCGATCACGCGCGCCGAAAGCCCAGCAGACCAACAACAACAAGAAATCCGAGCACGCAATGACGTCACTACAATGTTTGACCAATGCGATTCAAGAGCAAATGAGTGGATAACTCCTGTTAGATTTCTGACACTTGCCCCGGAACTTGACAGACAGCGTGGAGTTGGTGCGGGGGTGGGGTGCGGGGTGGGGGAAGTGGAGGAAATCTTAAACTTCAGAACACTTCGTTACTCGAGGATAGCGGTACTAGGTTTCACTGGACCCATTTTACAGCTTGACCTTGCTTGGGGTAGCTTAGAAGAAGGAAAAAAAAAAGCAAACATTATTTTTCTTACCTTTACCATCAGTTAAGAGCTTGCCAGAACGCATGGCTTAAGGTGAAAACCTCGTAGGGTATAGCCATGATCATTTTGTATCTTCTCCATCACTTTGCATATATGCCATCAGTGGGTATACACATCATTTCTAAGTGCGGAGACGCTATCTTAGAAAAAAAATCAACAACACCAAACAAACAAACAAACAAACAAACAAACTATCTGGGATTTACCACCAGCTTCCTGCAAGACCCAGGTGGAGAGGGAAGGGGAAGGAAATGGAAAAGTTGAATCCCCAGATGGTAGTAACAATGGGCCTGATTACTGATGTTTGCCGGGCGCGCCACAACCACACAAACAGGATATAACGTAACCAGCCGCAGTATCGCCCATCACGTGGCAAATGTCCCCAGCGAGAGGGCGACGAGCGGCTCGGCTTCTTATCAGTGAGTGGACAAAAACCACCATCTGTTTTCCTTGGCTATTAACCCTTTGACTCACGCATCCCATCCACCAACTGCAGAAAAAAAAAAAAGCCTTTGACTCCCTCACACAATCCAACAGCTTTCTGCAGGAAGCAGGTAGATTGGGTGAAGGAGTCAAAGGGTCAAGAGTTTGCTTTACTAGCATGATGGTAGACGATATAGGATGATGATGGACAAGGCTGCAGGAGGCAAAGGGTTAAAGTTCAGTCCGGGTCATACTCTGGTTGACGGTCGCGGTAGTCAGGTGAGTTAACAATGGACTTTTAGCGGGATGGTCGTTAAGTTCAATCCACCTTGACACCTCTCCGCTTGGTTGGGTGAAGGATGGAGATTTTTCCGGACTTCCAGGTCAACATGTGTGCAGACCTGCCAGTTTTCAAAACCCTTTGTATGTTTAAACATTCAGAACGTCAAATGTGCACGTTAAACGTCCTTGATCATGTCACTTGCTGACTTACAGAGACATGCAACATCCAGTGTGTATGCCCCACCAAATACAGAGTACTCAGGTTTGTGTACCAACATACCACCTGCACTGTATGGGAGAAACAACGTGCACACACGCAGCAAATCGGAATACTATGAAAAGTATATTTTCAAAAAAATGTCCGAGTCACACTCTTTAAGTCCAGACCATATAATCTTGGTGGTTCTGTTAACAAAGCAGTGTTCTGCAGTCTAAAAACTGGTCCCTTTGTTTCTATCTTAAATGAGATGATAGACAGAGAGATCTGACTCTCTCCCCGCCCTCCTCGCCTCTGGGGCTCAAGCTCGTCAAGTGAGCGGATAACAATTGTTTAAGGCTTCTTTCAAAACGATTCTTGTTGCTAGTCCTCATAGTCCCAAAACAGCATTCAAAAAGATGAATGGCCTATCAATTAACATCAGGAAGAGAGTTCTTGAATGTTATATAGAACCGTTAATGTTATACGGTTGTGAGATGTGGACAGTCAACAAGCAAAGTCAGAACAAGATTGAGACAGCCGAGATGTGGTTTCTAAGAAGAATGTTGAAAGTTCCATGGATAGTAAAGAAAACAAACGAGACAGTCCTGATGGATGCAGACACAAGAAGATCAAATTATTAGGAAGATTAGGAAAAGACAGGCAACATTTACAGGCTATTTTATGAGGAAAGGGGAATTAGAGCACTTGGTCTCAACAGGAAAGGTGGAAGTAAAGAGAGCACCAGGTAGATCCAGGGAGAAAATATTGGACGAACTTGCAGGGTGGCTGAAGACGGAGAGGGTGGAATATGTGCTTGCGGCAGCAAGGGACAGATACATATGGAGGGCCATGATGGCCGACGCCATGCGGCAGGGCACTTGATGATGGTAATGACGATGAGTCCTCATATACATTGAGCGTGATAAGACTCTAAATTTTACGAAACGGAAACAGAATTTCATTTTAAGTTCTAATCATTGTGGTAGTGTCACAGGCCCAGTTCTCACCCCCAGCTACCTCTTCCCATTTCAAGACCCTTTCAGCGCATAGGGTGTTTGCACAGACTCATATAGCCTGCCAGATGATTAGTTATTAGCAGATTTGAATGGAGCGCAAACGGAACTGTCCGGGTGCAATGAATCCATTTTGAACAGACTCCGAACAAACTGTTTTCCTAATTGATTTTGTACAGACTGTGACTGTTGTGGTTGTGGCTGTTGTTGGTTGTCTTGTGGGCCGTGTCACAATGTGTTTGTTGGTTCTAAAGACTTGCGGTGTTCGATAGGGTAAAAATCCTTCTGTTTGTATTATCAGAAGTTGACACTGTGTTTTGTTTCTTTGCTGATGTTTTTTCTTCCTTTGTGGACTAACACGTTGTCTTCTCATGGGATTCCACCATCTGGGTTCTTTTGTCCGGCCCTAATGGCTGGCATTAATTTTCTGTCGAGGTGGTGTCACACTCTGTTGGTCTAGAGTTCAATCCCAGCTCGCAATATTAAAAACAGGGCTGCTTGCTGTCCATCATAACATTCCCATCTTTCTGGCGGTGTAATCTTAGTGTTTCATTAGTGCCTCTGTCCTTTCACTAGTTCAAGACCTTGTCTGCACATAGAGTTTCGCGGCGTGTCATGGAGGTTACCAAACAACTGCTGGCAGATATGGGAGGAGGCCATATGGAATTATCCGATGAATTCCTCTAAAAAGGAAAAAAAAAAAAAAAGAAAAAACATCTAAAATGTCCAAACTTCTGTTGTGTAAAAATGTATCATACGCTTTCTGTTGGTTCTACAGAACGTTTCTCATTCTTTCGACTTGTCCTAAAAACCGCATTTTCGACTGGTCTTATATGTCATTTAGCACTCTTTCTCTGGATTATTGGTCGTGTCAAACTGTTTTTATGGTTTATATACATCTTTCGCACACTCAGTTCCCCCCCCCCCACCACCACCACCACAAAAAACAACAACAACAAAAAGGAAAAAAAATCAAATCAAACACAAAACAAAACAAAAAAAACACCCAAATCAAAAAACACCATAACAATAACAAAAACGCATTGCACTGTTTCTATTGGACTCAAAGACAGTGTCCTAATTTTCCTATTGGTCCTAAAGACTGATTCACAGTTGTGTTACATCTATTACCTTCCAAGGTTGTGTCACTCTCTGCCTTGTACTCCTAAAGCAGTGTCAAGACCACAGACATCTTTCTATTGGTCGTAAAGGCCCTGCGAAATTGTCTTGACCGAACAGCTGCCTAATCTAACCCAAAAGGCATGTCGCACTTTTTATTTCTATTGTTCCTGAAGGTCACGTGACATTTCTTCTGGCCTTGGTAAGAGATCGTGTCACACTCTCTTGGGTACTGAAAGTTCATTCATGATCTTTCTATTAATCCCGAAAGCCACGTTGTTCTCTGTTTCTGTTAGTTCTAAAATAGCGACAGTCTCATGTTGCGGGTCTCTAATTCGTCTTTATTTCTTTAATTTCACTTCGATTCTAAAAGCAGCATTACCTCTTTTGCTTTTTTTTTCTGTTGATTCTAATTTGTTTCCATACATTCTTTTTCATTCGTTGTAAAAGGCGCGTAAACTTGCTTGTAATGTTTGCTAAGACCCTCTTACATTTTCATACGCTGTCTTTAAAAACCCTGTCACGCTTGTTATTTATTCATGTCATTCCTTCTTCTATTTTTATATTTTCATATAATTTTTTTCGTCGATCGGAACGTCCATCTATTGGTCTTATTATTTGTCCAAAAACTACATCACTTTCTTTTATTGATATTTACACATCAGACACGCACAAACACATAAACACACACAAAAAACACACCAGCACATAAACACATACTATGATTACAATCACACACATACATAATACACACACCTACACACACACACACACACACACACACACACATACAGAGGAGAGAGAGAGAGAGAGAGAGAAGAGAGAGAGAGAGAGAGAGAGAGAGAGAGAGAGAGAGAGAGAGAGAGAGAGTCAGACAAAGACACAGAGACGCAGAGATACAGAGACAGAGATAGATTTGGCATAGATCGAAAACATAGGACCGACGATACTCTGGTACACAGGTTAATTAAAAGGGATCTTCTAAACAAGGAAGTCATAAAACAAACATGCACAGTAATCGAACAATGACACACAACACAAATGCAAACACAACATTTTTGTGTCTAATTTACAAGGTAGGACAAAGGAAAAGATCAGAAAAAAAGGAGCGGAGTGTTAAAGAGCAAGATGTTGGAAGCTTAATTGATTGTTCAGAGAACGGCAATTTTGTCTCTATCATTCTGTCTTGTTCTCTGTCTCTGTCTGTCTGTCTGTCTGTCTCTGTGTCTCTGTCTCTATCTATCTATCTATCTTTCTATCTATCTATCTTACCTGAAGTCTGATCTGTTTGAATGTTTAGTTTTTTAACTGTATCTCGTTTTCTTTGTTTTAATGTTAGTAGATGCCATTATCAGTGGGTCTTTGAGCTCGTGTCTATACCCGCTCAAAAGCAAGTTTTGTTAAATTTCAAATACTTTTTTTTTCTCTCTCTCTCTCTCTCTTTCTCTCTCTCTCTCTCTTTCTCTCTTCTCTCTCTTCTCTTCTCTCTCTCTCTCTCTCTCTCTCTCTCTCTCTCTCTCTCCCTCTCTCTCCTTCTCTCTCTCTCTCTCTTTCCATCCCTCCCTTCTTTGATTTCAACAAAAAAATACACACACATAAATAAATAAATAAATAAATAAATAAATAAATAAATAAATAAATAATAAATAAAAATAAAAAAAAAAATAAAAAAATCGCTCAATAATTTAAACTGACCGATTGCAATGATACGGAAAGAAAACATGCTGGAAACAAGTAATACGAGCTTGAGGCATACATGCTTGACTTGCAACTACATTTGGAACAATACTTGAGGCAATTTGCAAGATAAAAAAAGTAATTTTCCCCCAGAAATCCCTGTTCAAGGTATGCACAATTACGGTTTCTAACGTGTGCTATCCTAGCTGGCTCAGTTTTCTGTAATTGGCCGGACTTTCGGTCCAGTGACGTCTCTGGGCCTCGTTTCAGTCTAACCAGTCAGTGTCCTTCTCGCTTAGTAAGCAAGCCCCCAGTCTACTTCCTGTTGTTTCATTTCTTGGCCACTGCTCAATCCTATGCAGGCATTCCAGGTCTTTCGTCCTGTCTCGGATGGTCATTTTTATTGTACTATTACCCTTTCTGTCTTTATTATTTATTTTTCTATTTTGTTTGTTTGATATTCATTTATTTTATTTTATTATTTACTTATTTATTTATCCGTTTATTTATTTATTTATCCGTTTATTCAGTTTATTTATTTTTTTTTATTCAGTTGGTTGGCCATGATTTTTCTTGGGAAAATACGACCGCGGTTTCCCGTTGCCTTCCATTTATAGGCCATCTTATGAGAAAAGGAGAATTAGAGCACCTGGTCACAACAGGAAAGCTGGAGGGAAAGAGAACACCAGGTAGACCCAGGGAGAAAATATTGAACGTACTTGCAGGGTGGCTCAGGACAGAGAGGGTGGAAGATGTGCTTGCGGCGACAAGGGATAGATGCATATGGAGGGCCATGATCGCCTACGCCATGCGGCAGGGCGCATAATGGTGATAATTATTCATTTGTTTTACTCATTTTTTCGCATTCAGCTTGATATGCATTTCAAGCCATAGTTTCTTTTTCGTGACTGTCTTGCCAGTTTCTCAACTGATTTTGTAGTGTTTCCTTTTGTCTTCAATGTAATGACTTTTTCTACACATTGTATTATTTCTAGATCAATTTGTTCTACTTGTATTTAAGTGTCTTACTTTTTCTTTATTATGTCGTTTATATTTTGCGAGATTATCTTTTAATCGTGTATTATTTTCGTATGGTTTTTTGAATATAGTTTCAATTGTGCGTTATTTTGTAATATGTTATTTTGCACTGGTGTTTTCTGTCGTAGGTGTGTAAAAGGAGTGAGATGTAATAAGGAATTATCAATATGTCCACAAGCTTTCGATGAAACGGAGAATATCGTGTCCATTCTATTAGCCAGTGCACGTCCTCAGAGATCTGTCAGTGTCATGTTTGCTTAACTGAATTTACGCTAATGGTCAGATAAAACCAAAATAATTGTGTTGAAACCACACACAGACACAGACACACAGACACACAGACACACACAATCACACACACAGACACACACACACACAGACGCACACACACACACACACACACACAACACACACACACATACACACACACACACACATACACACACATCCCGTACGCACGCACGCACACTAATTCCATGTGACGCCAATTTGTCTCGATTCCTTTCGACCATGGTCAAGGTGACAGAATAGGTGCTGTCCGAATTCTGAAGGACGCACGTGCTCGCACAAGCGCGTGCACTCATGCACACGCACACGCACACGCACACACATTTATGCAAACAGATATGTGCCACCACCAACATTATACATGTAAAGAACGCACAAGTAGAAACACATACACACACACACACACACACACACA
>CM060306.1:56889561-56899561 GCA_030674185.1 Monoplex corrugatus | reverse complement strand
ACACCGTATAATATCACTCATAGTGAACAGACGTTAAATTAAAGAACGAACACACACACACACACACACACACACACACACACACACACACACACACACACACACACACACACACACACACACCACTCACACATACACGCACAAGCAAACAAACACACACACACCACGCACACACACACACACACACACACACACACACACACACACACACACACACACACACACACACACACCACACACACACACACACACTCACACACACACACACACACACACACCACCACACACACACACACACACACACACACACACACACACACACACACACACACACACACTCACACACACATTATACTAAGTACAAAAAAAAAAAAAACCCAAAAAGAACTCGAACGAAATACCCAAAGCTCACCTCTTTAAGAATCCGAAGATCTCGTCCATAGTTGATTTCGGTCTCGATGATCTCGTAGATTGTCTCCCTTCTTTCCTGCTGACGTTGCAGACATTTGTCGCATAGCATTATTCGCTCTGCCCTTGTCTCCTCGCCACCAGGAGTCGTTTCATCATCATCGATGTCACTAGGTATGCAGTGTAGACAGGTCAGGCTCTGTGGATTGAAATTTGGATTTTTATTTTTGTTTGGTCCTCATCTTTTATACGTTGATGGTAAATCTTGTAGCCATAAAGTACCATAAACAAAAAATGTTGTTATTTCTTTTTTATACAGAATTTGATTAGGAATGATACATTAGCTGCCGTGAGATTTTTACCTTTTCGCCCTATTAGCTTTGTTGGTCAGAGCGCAATGCTAGTACGTGTGGTCAAGGGTTCGATCCATGGTCGAGCCACTTTTTTATTTTAATTTTTTAATTTTTTTTAGCTGATTGTTTTTTTTTGACAGAGCCTTATGCTCAAACTCCGATATTTCGAGTTCAATCCCAGCCCGCAACAATAAAGATTGGCCAGTTCACTGCCCATCCTAATATTTCCACCATTCTGATATCAGCTTGAGTGTTTCTGCATAATTCTCTTTCTTTCCCACTCCCTCCCCCAACTGTTCCCATTTTAAGACCTCTCCAGCGCATAAGGTTTCACGTAGGCTCAGGGAGTCTGCCAGATAATTGCAGGCAGATTTGGATAGAGCGCACATGGGGTTGTCGGAGTGCAACAAACATCCATACCCCAAACTAACGTGAGATACGTGTATGTTGCACATTGATCGTCAGTTTATCGTCTCATCCCGAAACAACAATACCTAGACTATTTAAAATCTAGCGGATAACACTCCCTGTCCAATCCCCTGATATATACAAAACAGTGACAGAACGGATATTTATGTACGAGACAGGTGACTGGTTACTTAACTTGGGAACATAACATTCTAACAGTGACGATGCCAGAGAAAGGTACCTACTTTCTTAATTTTGGTGCCATTTAGTTTTGATTAAAGATGTTCTACTGTGCAAAGAACTTCACATTTTGACTCTCTCTCTCTCTCTCTCTCTCTCTCTCTCTCTCTCTCTCTTTCTCTCTCTCTCTATCTTCTCTCTCTCTCCCTCTAGCTCTCTCTCTCTAGCTCTCTCTCTCCCCTTCTCCCCCTCTCTCTCTCACTGATAACTCTCTCTCTCTCTCTCTGCTCTCTCTCTCTCTCTCCAACACTACGCACGCACACACATCACACCATACACTACACACACACACTCACACACACACACACACACACACACACATACACAACACACACACACACACACACACACACACACACACACACACACACACATACCGTCTAATATCACTTATAGTGAAAAGACGTTAAATCAAGCAACGAACGAACGAACACACACGAACTCACCCACCCACACGAGCACAAAAATGATAGATCATAACCATTAAAATGTCTGAATACGCTCCTATACGACGTTCTGCCAAACAGCACTGAATGTCCACAATTAATGAAATGAAAAACAAAACAAAACAAAACGAAAAACAACGGTCGAGTCGTTCTAACAATATTCTTTTTATGTAACAACAATTGCAGAAAATCAATATGTTGTAATTCTTTAAGTTCACTGTGACCTTGAAGAAGCATCAGATGAAGTAAAACTGGGCTCAAAGTGAGAGAGAACAAGAGCAGACTGGCACAGAAGTGAAAAAAGACTTTACACATTGTCAGAAGTTCTTGAGAAAATACTGTTCACACACTCGCCTAAAAAAAAAAATTTATTTGTTGTTGTTGGTTTTTTTATTCGTGTCATATTGACCTTAACCCTTTGACTCCTGCACGCTGTCCACCAGCATCATGTATTGTCAATCACTCTAAAAAGCAAAAATTTAACCCTAACCCTTTGACTCCCTCACCCTATCCTCCAGCTTCCTGCAAGGAAACTGATGGACAGGGTATGGGAGTCAGTTAAGTTTTTGCAGTTGGTGGATAGGGTGCAGGAATTAAAGGGTTAAGATGTTATCCTCCAAACTGAAGCATTGGTGACTCCACGACGGTTCACAAATTTGACCACAGTTTGGTAAAGATCCGTCACAAACTGCTGAGACAATCTTGCTCGAACATTTTGGTCTCACACTCACACAGACAGACAGACAAACAGACACATACACACACATTTACACACACACGCGCGCGTACACACATATATATTTTATATTATATATATACATACATACACACACACACACAAACCACACACGTAAACACACACACACACACACACACACACACACACACACACACACACACACACACACATACACACATACACACACACACACACACACACACACACACACACACACACACACACACACACACACACACACACACACACTCGCGGAGTCAAAAGATAGAATTATCAAAAGATAGAATTACTTTTCAAAAACGCTGCTCAGAAAACTGCTTTTGATCCAATCGGTGATTGTAAAATGTTCTCTACTGTGTAAGAAAAAATGCCAACAAACATGCATGACAGACAATATTTTTCATTAAGCAGATCTAGAAGATCTTTGTTACACGACAGTAGTCAGTCAGAGAAGGAATACCATGAATTAGTATTTGAAAAGAAAACAAACAAAAAACAAACAAAAAAATGTCTCAAAAACGTTCTTACCAGTCTCTCCGGTTCAATCATTTTGCCCATGATAATAATTATAGTAAATGTGTCGAAGGTAATCAAATTCGACCACAGTCCAAACTATTGAATCACCTCCAGTATGGAGAATGACAGTGACCACTATAGTAGCGTCCAAAACCAAACAAGCAGATCACACTGACAGACTATGCAAATCAGCTGCACTTATCGTACTAACAACCCAACACAACGCCAAGAACTCAGCGAGTGATAAAGTGAAGAGACGAAGAGGTCCGCAATGGTTTTCCGCAAACGGCCAGCTCGCATCGCGCGTACTGTCCTTAGCAACCAGACGCTGCCGGCAGCACCACGAGAGAGAGAGAGAAGAGAGAGAGAGAGAGAGAGAGAGAGAGGAGAGAGAGAGAGAGAGAGAGGGGGGGAGGGAGAGAGAGGAAGAGAGAGAGAGGGGGAAAGGGAAAGAGAGAGAGGGGGAGAGAGAAGAGAGAGAGAGAGAGGAAGAGAGAGAGGGGAAAGAGAGAGGGGGGAGAGAGAAGGAGAGGGAAGAGAGAGAGGGAGGGGCAGAGAGAAATAGAGGAAGAGAGAGACAAGAGAGAGAAAGAGAAAGACAGGGAGAGATAGGACACTGGATGTTTTATTCATATAGGCCTTTGTCCTTTATGAAGGAGTGTAAACAATGTTTAACACAAACGTTGTAAGACTGCATGTTCATAATTCATATACATAGATAGAAATGTACACGAATACGACCGAGATAACATCATACATGGATAATATTTGTGATGATAGAAAACGAGAGAGAAAGAGAGACAGAAAAACTGAGACTGACTAAGTGAGAGAGCGAAAGAGAGAGGCAGAGAGAGAGAAAGAGAGGGGGACACAGACAAAGAGAGACAGAAAGAGAGGAGAGAGAGAGAGAGAGAGAGAGAGAGAGAGAGAGAGAGAGGGAGGGAGGAGAGACATGGTAGGGCTGGGCTGAAAAAGAATTTAGAAATTGTCCAGTGACATTTTGCCTACCACACCTGTGCCGCTCCAACCTTGTTATGGCGATCCCTCTTTTTTTTTTTTTTTTTTTTTTTTTTTTTCATAAAACAACTTTTGTCCCCATTTATTTGTATCATAAGATTTACCATGTGAAATTCGGGCTGCTCTCTTTGGGCACAGCACGTCGCCGCAATGAAGCGCCACTCCTTTTCTCCTTTATTTTCTCCATTCGTGTATTCCTGTTTACCTACGGAAACGCATTTTGTTTTAATTAAAGAATTTAGAATTTTGCTCTGGAAAAACACCTTGTTGCCATGGGATCTTTAACGTACACTGAATACTTGCCGCACACGGGACTTCGTTTTATTGTTTCATCTGAAAGACTAGCACCTAGACTACCGCTTACAGTCAAACGGAGGGGGAAGAAAAACCCTTGTCCTGTCCGCAAATCGACCCTGGGTTTATTGCATCTTATACGGGTTTCTTAACTACAGTTCCACACTCCCAGTATGATGATGATGACGGCGATGACGAAGATGACGATGATGACGATGATGATGATGATGATGATGACGACGACAACGACTACGACAAGATGATGATGACGACGACGACGACGAGAACAATGAGGAATAGGAGGAGGCGGAAGACGAGGGGGATGATGATGATGGTGGTGATGATGGTGATGATGATGATGATGATGATGATGATGAGATGATGATGATGATGAGATGATGATGATGAGATGATGAGATAACAACGACGACGACGATGACAAATGATGAAGAAGAAGAGAGAAGAAGAAGAAGAAGAAGAAGAAGAAGAAGAAGAAGAAGAAGAAGAAGAAGAAGAAGAAGAAGAAGAAGAAGAAGAAGAAGAAAAAGAAGAAGAAGAAGAAGAAGAAGAAGAAGAAGAAGAAGAAGAAGAAGAAGAAGAAGAAGAAGAAGAAGAAGAAGAAGAAGAAGAAGAAGAAGAAGAATAAAGATGACGATGACGATGACGATGACGATGACAATGATTGATGATGATGATGATGACGATGACTACGACGACGACGACGATGACGACGATGACAATGATGATGATGATGATGATGACGACGATGACGATGACGGTAACGATATAATGACGGGTAGAGTTATGTCAAGCACCTGAGGAACGTCAGAAGAAGTGGACAAGGACCGGGTGTCGTGAGCAGACAGGTACGAAGGGGAGATGGGCGTGTCTTGCCCTTGAAACATTCCCCGATACTCCCCAGCACCCCGCTGTCCGTACTCTCCTCACTGGTCATGCTGATGTCGCTCAGACGTTTCTGGTACTTGTGCTTCGGGGCCGGCACTGTCTCGCCTTCAGAGTCCTGTAAAACACACGTACAACGTGTGCATACTTGAATATGAACTTAACAAGAAATGATTCCTGAAGGTGCATTTTTTTTAAGAACGAAAAAAAAAAAAAAGAAAAAAAAAAAAAAGAAAAACACCACGGTCACTGATTTTAAAACCTCGCTTGAGTAGGAAGCTTTTATCGCAGAAATGACTCAAGTAGAAACAGGCCCTTACGTGTACTTCAGTGTACCACCAGCATCGGGCAGCACAGCCGTTCTCACACTTGTGTACACTGTACACAAGACAGTTAATCAATAGAGCCATCTGTAATCACAGCTCTGCTGGGACGTTTTCAAGATCGCCACAATGGAAGAGAGCGGTCCATTGTTTCAGTGGACAGGGTCTGGCCGGTGTTTGTCCACGTCACCCCTCCTTCATGCATTCACTGGTAGGGGAACTTTCTCGAAAGGTCGTCGTAAGATAGGCGGGTCAGAGCCCCAGCGTGATCTGATCCACGCGCTAAAATGAAAAGAGAAGAGAGATCTACAGAAAGACAGACACAGAGAGACAGAACGGTCAGTCAGTCACGGCTGTGTTAGGAGATGGGCCACTCAATTTGGCAGAGGTGCTAAGCCTTTGCCAGAACATGTAGTAAAGGTACGTTGGTATTTTATTTCAATGTAGGTTTGGGGCTGATAGGCAAAGAAGTAAGGTTGCTTTAGGACGTAGGCAAATAAGAATAAGAGGATGAATGATTATGCTTTCAAATGAATTTGTTTAATTAAATAAACTATATTGAATTGTAATGCCATGTGTGGACTGCTTTTGAAACTTATTGCTAGTATGCTTAGTGCGCTTCTACTCTCTTCTCTCCTTCCTCTTTGTGTGTAGAGAAACAACTCCTCTATAAACATCCCAAATTCATCTACCTGTTATAGAGACAACACACTAACCCCTTCTTGCCACCTGATGGTGCAGAACATCCCCCAAACTCCTTCTTGTTATACTTTGATCGAAAAAATATAAAATGGGGGTAAGGAAGTGGGTGAATCAACAAACAAACAAACAAACACGCAGACAAGTCCTTTAAAACAGAGTTCACGGCCTGTGTGCCCTATAGAAAGAAGTTGGCTGTCGTAACATTTCTGCCCGTGGCTGAAGAGGTGGTCTGATGCTACTCCTCTTCTCGCTGGCCCTGTTGTCTTGTTTGTCTCTATATCTCCCCTTTTGGCCAGCTCCATCTGTCTTTTGTTTCATAGCATCCAACGTGACGTCACGTGTGATCATAAAGAAGCACCGATCACACGTTTTTTCCTGCTCACTGATTGTCTTGATATTCCATGATAAAACTGAATGCTTGCCATTTTCACAATGTGCCATTGTATAAAGACATAGACGAAAGAGCAGAGAAACAAGACTAATAGAGCATCGTATATGACAAGAAGACAATAGAGATGTATATGCAAAGAGATAATTGTGTCATTGTGTATAGTAAGATAAACTGAGTGTGTAATAAAAAAGAAACAGAGAGTGAAATACAAAAGCATTGAGCAGCGAACAAATAAGACCTAACAGATGATCGACGAAGAGAACAAGACAAACAGAGAGCAAACAGAAGAAACAGATGAGGGATACGAGAACATGACAGACAGAGATAGAAGAGAGAGAGAGAGACCAACATGAGTAGTGATATCAAACAAGACAGACAGATTGACGATACAAAATAGACCTAAGACTGAGCCCAGTATATCAAACATAGCACAACCATGAGATCGTGTAATTCAAAATCAGAATCATGAAATGTTATTCATCAAGCACCAACTCTGATTCCAGTATGTATTCAAACATAGCACAAAACCACTAATTGGCAATCTGTATATATATATACAAACATAGCACAAAACCACTAATTGGCAATCTGTATTATATACAAACATAGCACCTAAGCACTGATGGGGTTACCTCCGAGTTGAACTCTTCTTCCGTCAGTTCTTCCAGACTAGGGAAGCTGGAGGTGCGAGAGTCCCAGGTCATCTTAGAGGCTTCTTCCAGCAGCAGCATCTTCTCTCTGCCTTCGCCAGCTGTTCCAGGACTGTTCCCAGTGAGGTTGCTGCATGAAAGTGCCTTGGTCCCACCTGCAAAAACTGAGACAGCTACATTAATTTGAATTTTCCTAACAGTGACATTAAAAACATTCATCTTCGAACGAGCGTTAGAGTTTGGAGATTTTGCAAGATGAATTCATCATTCTTGGATGATTCCCTACGCATGCTGTCCAGTCTGTTATCTGCCGTCTGGCAGGGTCCTCGAATCTCCGTAAACCCTCATGCTCTGGTGATATCTTGAAATAGAAGAAGAGTGGAATTGGACATTTGAAACACTAGCCGGCATCACCGGAACGATCACAGCATCAAGATAAGCGGCAAACAGGCCAGAATTTCATGATGCAGGCAGGATAGCACTGAACTCAAGACATCAGACCTTGAATCCACGGCCGGTTCCTGTTCACAAGAGCCAGCTACCCACTCCACTTGGAATGGAGAAGTAATTACGGACATGTTTTAGGTAATATTTGCGTCACGCGACATATAGATTTGCACATACTTAACTTCTGGTGGCCAAAACAAGATTAATTAACCCTTTGACTCCCCAACCCTGTATACCAGCATTTTGCGTTGTCAACCACGATAGCATAGAAAAAACGTAACCCTTTGATTCCCTCACCCTATCCACCAACATCCTGCAGGAAGCTGGTAGATAGGGAAGGGAGTCAAAGGGTTAGCGTTTTGCAGTTGGTGTACAGGGTGCGGGTATCAAAGGGATAATCATTCCACCTAAAGAAGACCTCGCTGAACATTTGTGAAGAAAATATTACAGTTCTTGTCGGAAAACATGAATTAGTGTAAGAAGTCCTTGTATTATGGTAGATGTATATGTGGAGGAAACGTTAGAGCTTGGAGTTTATTCAAGAAGGACTCACTGCACCGGGAAAGTTCCATATGCGCTTCGTCCAATCTGCCATTGTTATCTAGCAGACTGCTGGAACCTGTGCAAAACCCTATGCGCCTACAAGGTCTCGAAATGGAAGAAGACAATGGGTGTTGGGGGGGGGGGGGGTCGGGGATCGGGGGTCGGGGACATGACTTATGACACACTAAGCTGACAACACAAGAATGGAGTTTTTGGAGTTATTTCAAGAGGGAGTCACTGCGCTCGGACAGGTCCATACGCGATCCACCCAAATCCGCCAGCTACTTTCTGACAGACTTTCTGAGCCTTCACAAAACCCTATGCGCTGGCAAGGTCTTGAAACGGGGACAGGGAAAGGGGAGAAGGGAAACACCCACAAGAATGATCGACAGTATTAAGATAAGGCAGTGCACGGGGCCATTTGTTTGATGTTGCAGGGATGGGATTGAACTAGAAACCTTAGTCTTGATTTCACTGCTCTCTTACAAGATGAGGGCTAGCCCGTTACGAAACACGTAGCCCGCCTGTGACCACTGCGTTATCATCAGCATGGCACTTTACCCAGCTGAGCGAACGAGCCACTGTTGTAAATACGAGGGCAAAACGTTCATGTTGCTGATGCAGCCGTGGTATGGATAGTAGGAGTGAGAGTGGTAGTAGCGGTTTCAGTGGCTGTAATCGTAGTAGTGGAAGTGGCGACAGCAGCAGTAGCAGCAACTCCAATAGCTATCGTATAGTTGTGATAGTGATGATTGTGGTGGATGACAGTAGTACTGGTAGTACAGTAGTAATAGTAGTGGTAGCAGTCGTCGTCGTCCTCGTTAGTAAGTAGTAGTAGTAGTAGTAGTAGTAGTAGTGTGTGTGTGGTTGTGGTGGTGATAATAACAGTAGCCGAAGTGGTGATGATGATAGTAGCTTTAATAGGACTATGAGTAGTAGCACTCTTAGCGGCAGCATCATATCACAGCATTAGCAGCAAAAGTAGTAGTAGCAACATTAACAGTGGTAGCAGCAGCAACAACAATAATAGTAGCAGTAATGGTAATAGTGGCGCTGTGGTAGTTGTAGTAGCAGTAATAATGATAGTAGCAGTGGTAGTAGTGGTTGTTGTTGTTTTACAATGTCACGGTCGTTTCAGTCGCTCGCCGTGGTGTGGTGGTTAGCGCAACGGACTACCGACTGGAAGGTTGTGGGTTCGAATCCCTACCAGTCCTTTCAAAAATCATTATGGGATATTTCGGCTCTAACCGGCTCATAACCGGACTTGGGCGTGCTATGGGCTCGTTGGGAAGACTGGGACCACGCAGTCGAGTCTCATCCACTTCACGGATGCGTCACTGAGGGTGTTGCTCAAATCTTCTGACCAGCACCGCAGGTGTCTGTCTCTCTCGGGCTTGGTTGACGCCAGGATACATTTTGATAGTAAGCGTGGAGAACAGCCCTGTCACGCAATATCAATCCTAGATGGAACTCCACAGTATCATGATATCATTCTCATCGACATCATCATCATCGTATTGTAAATACTGCCTCCAGCTTCTGTGGCCATTAAGGTGGCGTAGAAAATGGGACGAGAAAGAACAACAACAACAACAACAACAAAACAAAAATAAAAAGGTG
>CM060306.1:56882061-56887061 GCA_030674185.1 Monoplex corrugatus | reverse complement strand
GTAACTGAAGTAAATGAGAGGGAAAGAAAGAGAGACAGAAACAGAGACAGAGAGAGACAGAGACACAGAGAGAACGTGTGTGTGTGTGTGCGTGTTGTGCGTGTGTGTGTGTGTGTGTGTGTGTGTGTGTGTGTGTGTGTGTGTGTGAGAGAGAGAGAGAGAGAGCGAGCGCGTGTGTGTGTGCAAGGGTTTGTGTGCGCGCCCGCGCGGTGTGTGTCTGCGTCTGTGTCTTTGTCTGTGTGTGTGTGTGTGTGTGTGTGTGTGTGTGTGTGTGTGTGTGTGTGTGTGTGTGTGTGTGTGTGTGTGTGTGTGTGTGTGTGTGTGTGTTGTGTGTGTGTGTGTGTGTGTGATACGTTAGAGAGCTCAAAGGCTAATTCTCTCAATACTGACCTGCCAATGGGTCGCTTTTGTACGGACGTTCCTTACGGAGTCTTCGTTTCCTGTGTCCTTCCTGTCCTCCTCCTCCCCTGCCACTTGTGGGTGACGTCACGTCACTGGAGGACCTCAGCACTGGCACCTGCATTACCGTCATTACTGTCGCCATCTTTTTTTTATTTTCGTAGACATATTCATAGTATTGCCTTCATAAGACTTGTTTGTTTCAGGGTTAGTTTACTGTCACTGTACGAGTGTCACTGTCACTGTCACTGTCACTGTCACTGTCACTGTCACTGTCACTGTCACTGTCACAAATGATTAACCATGTGATATTCAGATTGCTATCCTCGAAGTGCTTCCTGGTTTTACCCCCTGCAGTATGTGTGTATGTCTGTGTATACGTAAAAAATACGAATTTTGCAAAAGAGAACATTTTTATGCCGTGGGATCTTTAACGTGCCCTCATCTCAGTGCATGTGTTAAAGCTAGTAGATGGAGGGAGAAAAATCCCTGTCCAAATCAGTGATTCGAACTTAGGTTTTTTTCGCGTTCTAGGCAGGTGTTAAAACCGCTTGGCTGCAAACTTTACCAGTCCACGTTATTATCAGTAACATCGTCACCAATGCCATTAGCACCTTGAAGAAGTGGCCTTTTTCAGTCTTGAACATTTTGTTCCGCTACATACAAGATCTCAAGGCACAAGCTCTGGACACATAGTTGTCTCGGTTTTTGTTCAAGAGGGAAAGGATTCATCGTTCTCGAATACTTCCATATGCGCTCCACCTAAATTTGGCTGTAATTATCTGGCAGATGTGCTGTGAGTTTGCGCAGACCTTCATTTGTTGATAAAGTGGTGAAAAGGGAACAGGAATGTGGTGGAAAGAACAGGACTGGAGAAACACAAAGCTAACACCATCACAAGGATTGAAAGAGAGAGAGGGAGAGAGAAGGAGGGATGGGACAGAGAGACAGACTGGGACAGAGAAAGACAGAGAGAGGCAGAGAGACAGAGAAGAGAGAGAGGGAGGAGAGAGAGAGAGAGAGAGAGAGAGAGAGAGAGAGAGAGAGAGAGAGAGACAAAGACAGAGAGACAGAAACAGACAGACATACAGACATACAGACAGACATACAGACAGACAGACAGTCAGAGACATAGAGCGCGACAGAGAAAAAAAAAAGAGAGAGAGAGAGAGAATCAGAGAGAGACAGAAAGAGACAGAGAGAGAGATAATATATATATATATATATATATATATATATATATATATATATATATATATACAAATAAACACACAGACATAGAAAGACAGAGGGAGAGAGAGAGAAGAGAGAGAGAGAGAGAGAGAGAGAGAGAGAGAGAGAGAGAGAGAGAGAGAGAGAGACATAGAGACATAGAGAAAAAGAGACAGAGAGACAGAGAGAGGGGGAGAGAGAAGGAGAGAATGATAACTTACTGCGAAAGATTTGTCTTCATCAGAACTACGTTTGCGGGAACGAAGCCTATTCGAAGAACGCTCTCTTCTGCGAGGTTTGTGAACCTGATAAAAAGATAGGTAACAACGTAAACAGAGAACATGACATTCCTTTTGTGAGGCCAAATATAGCACTCCGCTCCCATTCACACACAAAAATCTGACCTGTGTGTTCAGCAAACTAACGGCAGAGACAAATTTCAACAGGCGCAAAAAAAGATTATCGAAAAGAAATAAGCAGAAGCTGCAACGATAATTCCAGTAGTAGCGATATCAAAAGAAACATTAACAACAACAATTGCAATAACATCAACAACAATAACAACAACAACACTACAAGAACGACAAAAAAACAAAGTAATACCAACAGTACCAATAACATGATCATATTAATAATAGTAATACTGATAATATTACTGATGTTGGTAATATAATAATGTTAACAACAACAATAATAACAATAATGATATTAAGAAGAAGAAGAAGAAGAAGAAGAAGAAAAAGAAGAAAACAACAACATAATAATAATAATAATTATAACAATGATAACAACAACGACAATACTAACAATAATAATAAAAACAATTGTATCTTCAGCAACAACAATAACAAGAAGAAGAACAATAACAACATCAGCAACAATACCAACGCCATCAGTAGCAACATTAGCAAAAGAAACAACGACAGTAAACAAAATCACCACTACCAATAGCGAGAACAACAAGAACAGTACCAACCATCTAACCAATCAATCAACCAATCATCTGTCCAACCAATTAACCACCCAAACAATCAATTAACCGACCAAGCAACGAACCACCACCACCACCCTGAGTTGGAGGAATGATTGCTGTTCGAATGTCTTATTCTCATCTCTTTCTGTCTGTCTGTCTGTCTGTCTGTCTGTCTGTCTGTCTCTCTCTCTCTCTGTCTCTCTTCCGTAAAGATGTCTTCACAATGTGTGTGTGTGTGTGTGTGTGTGTGTGTGTGTGTGTGTGTGTGTGTGTGTGTGTGTGTGTGTGTGTGGTGTGTGTGTGTGTGTGGGGGAGAGGGGGGTGCAGCAATCTAACGGCTGAGACAGATTTCAACAGGCGCAAAAACAGATATCAAAATTGCCCCTTACCTTAGTAAAAAGTCGTGCCCAAGACTCTGTATCCAGCGAGACGGCAAGGTCTTCAAACAGTTGGTAGGGGAAATCAGTCTTAACGGCCTCAGTGGCAGGTGACGTCCCTTCGTCTGCGCCATGCACATTCTCTTCTTCCCATTCGGTATCAGACAGCGAGCGTGGATCCCTTGAAACATCTGAACCACTGACGTGATGAGAGACATTGTCGTCATCGTCATGACCAGGCACAGTAGGAGAGCTTGGAAAATCGTCACCTCTCTCAGGTCCACTTAAACTGTCGCTCTCTCCTTGGGGGTGTGACTGGATAGGTCTCTCGGCACATTTTGAACAGTCGTTCCTCTCAAGGAAATGTGAACCACCATCTTTTTCAAAGGTGTCGCTCTTCTCAGGTAAGTTTCCACTGTGCTTTTCAGAGATGTTTGATGAGTCGTTCTTTTCGGGGGAGTCTGGCTCATCGTTCTTTACAGGGAAATGAGAACCAGGCATTTGTCTGGAGCAATGGGATCGTCTTCTTCTTCACAACAAACTAGACTATCGTTCTTCTCTGGTGACTTTGAACCGTCTTTGTTTTCAAAGAAGTGTGGATTGTCATCAGTCTCGGCATCAAGTGAGCATTGATCCTCACCCCTTTCCGTACTGGGCAAGTCGAGCTGTTGTCGTGTTCCTTCGGTTTCAGTCACATTACTAACTATACCTCTTTGAAATATATTATCTGAAGGGATTGATTCAACATAGTGAGTGCCGTTGCTTTGACTGAGGATTGGCTGGACTGTTTGCTTTTCAGAACTGTTCTGGTCTTCAGGATGACGTTCTGGAGGTTGCAGCTTTGCATCTGGAATATCTGCTGTAATATCGTCTGAAAGAGGTGACAAATCGTCCTTGCTTTCAATCCTTTCTTTGTCCTGTGGTGCTTCAGTGTTGACGTAATTTGCAGACCTGGTTAAATCTCCACTCTCATCTTCTCTGATTGTGTCTAAAGGTTTAATAAACATGGACATATTATCAGGGCCATCAGCAGAAGCACCAAGACTGGAATGAGTTTGTGAAATAGACACAGCTTTTGTTGAATCACTTCCTCGCCTATGCTTTTGCTTGCGGAACTCATCAAAACTGGGAATGTGCAGTCTGCCTCGTCTGGTAGGGGCAGAGCAAACTGATTTAGAGAACTGCTCGTTCTCTGTAAGCACCTGACGAAGCTGCTGAATGGACGGATCGTCCGAAACCAATGTTTTTCTCCTGGATATTTTGGGATCCATGACAGTATTTTGAACAGACGGTGTAGAGTTAATCGAAGGTGTATTCAATGTTGCGTCAGAAACGTCTTGTTTCTGGGAAGTTCCGTCACTATCTGTGACTGAAGCTTTCACAAAACTGGAGTCTTGAAACTTCAGGGATGACTCAAAAGCTGTTTGTAATTTTTCACTCTCCATCGTGGTTAAGTCTACATTTGAGAACGACTTCTTCAGTCCGAATTTCCTAACTCTCAAGATATTTTTCTCGACCATATCAGCATGCCTTGAGAGATGCTTTTTAAACAAATCATTCTTTAAAAGAAACTCTACACGCGAAATTCTTTTCATTTTAGACATTTGAGAAATGCTTTGTTTGCCATCAGTTAAAGGTTTTGCATTTTCGATTTCGGTTGCTCGTGGTAGCTCAATATTTTGTGATGAATTTGTGTGTTCGGTGGAGCATGGTATTCCGTTTACTGACGAATTTGTCGGTGTATATGCTGGACAGGCCTTTGTATCTGAAGTCTCCAAAGTCGTGTCCTTCATGTGGTTACAAACACTTATTTCATTTTCTCCAGATGACGGTGAGTCACTTTGTCTGATTTCTTCTTTGACGAGATCAACACTATTATGGTCAGAGCTAATCTGAACCACTGTGTAACCATTATCATTCAGATAAGACGTGCTTACCGTTTCTGAACCTTGTGAATATGATCGCTGACCGCAGTTTGTTTGTAGGTCTTTGTGAGACACGTTCTTTAAGAGAACAGCCGGTTCTACTACACGATCAGT
>CM060306.1:56869561-56874561 GCA_030674185.1 Monoplex corrugatus | reverse complement strand
TAACCAACTAACCAATCAATCAATCAATCAGCCAACCAACCAACCAACCAACCAACCAACCAGTCAACCAACTAACCAACCATCCAATCAATCAATCAACCAACCAACCAACAACCAACCACAGTCAACCAACTAACCAACCAACCAATCAATCAATCAATTAGCCAACCAACCAACCAGTCAACCAACTAACCAACCATCCAATCAATCAATCAATCAACCAACCAACCACAACAACCAACCAACCAACCAACCAATCAGTCAATCAGTCATCAATCAATCAATAATCAACTACGGAACTTCGACTGTGAACTTCTGAAGTGAGTAATCCCTTTCTTGAACGTCTCTGCCTCGGTGAAATCACTGTGATCGTGTAAAGCGTCTGTGAAAGGCTCAAAGAGGAGGAAAATGACCAGCTTGTGGTCACGTAATCCGCAGTTTCGCGGCGTTTGTTTTTTGTCTTATTTTGGTTGGAGTATCCACTGCACTGCATGTATCTGATATATAGGTTGGAATGTTAGTGAAGTTATTTTGGAGTGGGTAGGCTATAGACATACATAGTTTGGGTGGATTATTCATGTTGTTATGTGTGTGTGTTATGGGATGAAGTGGGGTGGCGGTGGTTGTTGATGAAAGCTTTTATGTGGTGTGTGTGTGTGTTTGTGTTGTGTTGTGTGTGTGTTGTGTGTGTTGTGTGGTGTGTGTGTGTGTGTGTGTGTGTGTGTGTGTGTGTTGTGTGTGTGTGTGTGTGTGTGTGTATGTGTGTGTGTGTGCATGTATGTGGTTTGTGTTTGTGTGTATATGTGTATGTGTGTGTGTGTGCGTGCGTGTTTGTGTGTGTGTGCGCGTGCGTGTGTGTGTGTGTGTGGTGTGTGTGTGTGTGTGTGTGTGTGTGTGTGTGTGTGTGTGTGTGTGTGTGTGTTTCTGTGTGTGTGTGTGTGTTGTTTGTGTGTGTGTGTTGTTGTTGTGTGTGTGTGTGTTTGTGTTGTGTGTGTTGTGTGTGTGTGTGTGTGTGTGTGTGTGTGTGTGTGTGTGTGTGTGTGTGTGTGTGTGTGTGTGTGTGTGTGTGTGTGTGTGTGTGTGTGTGCATGTGTGTTAGAAAACTTCAACGAACAGAGCGGCCTTCACATAATACATAATCCTCTGTGATTCTTTTGTTTTTATTAGATGTTTTTTTCTTTGACATTTAAAAACATTTAAAAATCAACACACACACAACACACACACACACACACACACCACACACACACACACACACACACACACACACACACCACACACACACACACACACACACACACACATCCATATACACAGAGAACACTCACATACACACACACACACACAAAATACACACACACACACCACATACACACACACAGTCACACACTTCACACGCACACACACACCACACACACACACACACACACACACACACACACATCCATACACACACACACACACACACACACACACACACACACACACCAACATACACACACACATACACATGTATGTATGTATACATATACATACATACACACATATACGTATACATACATACATACATACATGTATGTATCTGTCTATCTATCTATCTATCTATCTATCTTCTCTCTCTCTCTCTCTCTCTCTCTCTCTCTATATATATATATATATATATATATATATATATATATAAATGTGTGTGCATGATTGTGTATATACGCGTGTATGTATGTGCATGTATGTGCATGTGTGTATGGGCGCGCGCGTGTGCATGCGTGTGTGTGTATTGACACACACACACACACACACAGTCCACACACATCCACATCCACACACACACACACACACACACACACACACACACACACACACACACACACACACACACACACACACACACACACACACACACACACACACACACACACATACACACACAACAAAAGACCGCCTAGTTCAGAACTCTAGCCGACTGCACACTAACAAACGTCTAAAATATTCTGGCATTTACCGTGACGGTGGAAAGAAAGGCAGAAAGGCAATAACATCGTGTCACCATTGCGTTGATCCATTTTACAACTATAAACAGGAGCGTTGTATTTGAATCAAAACAGAAACACCAATGTCTATGGCGGGTGGCGTTGGTGGTGTGATTGTGGCTGGGAGGTATTGGAAAGGGGAGGAAGAGTGAGAAAGATCGAATTAACGGTAATATTTATTTCAGTGTTGCAGCTCATTGACCATCAATTCTAACGGGGGAAAAATATCCGCCCACCCTTCCTTAGAAGCACAACAAATACACATCAGATATACAGGCATGCACAAGCGCATACACACAAGGACACACCGCACGCAGGCACACATACACATCAGGCACACTGATTATATAGAGAGAGAGAAAGAGAGAGAGAGAGAGAGAGAATGAGAGAGGAGGAGAGAGAGAGAAGAGAGAGAAAAGAGAGAGAGAGGAGAGACAGACAGACAGACAGGCAGAGAGAGAGGCAGAGACAGAGAAGGGAAAAAGAGAGAGAGAGAGATACAGAGACAGAGACAGTAAAAAAGAGAGAAGGAGAGAGAAGAGAAAGAAGAGAGAGAGAGAGAGAGAGAGAGAGAGAAGAGAGAGAGAGAGGATACACACACAGAGAGACAAAGAGAGAGAGAGATAAAGAGAGAGAGAGAAAAAAGAGAAACAGAGAGAGAGAGAAGACAGACAGACAGAAGAGAGGAGAGAGAGAAGAGAGAGAGAGAGAGAGATGTGTTGTGTGTGTGTGTGAGAGAGAGAGAGAGAGAGAGAGAGAGAGAGACAGAGACGAGACAGAGACAGAGACAGACAGACAGACAGACAGACAGACAGACAGACAGACAGACAACAAACACATTCCATTATCATCACCACTATCACCACCGCCGCCTCATATTCACAACACACATACACACTATTACCATCACCACCACCACCACTCTTACAGGAACACATACAGCACGCTACCCCCTACCCCCACACGTATGCTTAGGCAGACACACACACACACACACACACAACACACACACACACACACACACACACACACACACACACACACACACGCACACAGACACACACACACACACACGCACACAGAGTCACAAAACACATGCACGCTCAGATTGCACAGCGTCACACGGCTGATTGATCAATCGATCACACACTCGAACACCGATCAAAGGGATCAAAAGATCAACTGAGCTCATGTTCTGTCCCACGGGAAAAGTGATCTTTCCTTCCCCTACCTCGACCCCACCCACACCTACACCCACACCCACACCCTATACCCACACCCTCCCTTTTTTGCCAGTTCACCCGCTCGCATATCCCCATTACCTACATATACCCCTCACATTAGCCTAACTTTTGGGGGTAAAATTTTCCTCAGAATAGAAAACAAAACAAAAAAGTCTACGAATATGAATGATTAACTGCGTTAGGCATTTAAACCCAGTCACAGAGGAACAGGGAGAAGAGTGGCAGAATGGTTCAGACTTTCGCCTGCCAATAACTAAACTCGAAGTTCCAGAGTTCGCTCCCCGTAAAGGCCTCAACGTTTCTCCTCAGTTTGACTGGAAAATGGAATTGAACGTTTAGTCTTTCGGAAGGGGATGAAAATCGAGTCGGACCTGTGTGTCTTCTGGCTGCGCACGCTGAAGATCTCACGACAGTTGAAAATCGTGAAGAGCAGGGCATTGCCCGGCTGCCTTGGTATAAAACATTGGAGAGATAGGTTGATTTCCCAGGTCCCACCCCTTGAAAACCAATTAGCTTTCTTGCCTTTCTGAAGTCTTCATTTAAAAAAAAAATGGTGAATATGAATATGAATTTGAAGCGAGGGAGAGGGGGACGGGCGCCGCCCCGGGAAAAACTGAGGTCTCTGTCACCTCGATCCCCTGCGACCTCAGGGTTATGGAACTATCCAGGCAGGACCTGAGGACCTGGCCAGCTCCTGGGTTTATGTGCAGGCTTAAGGCTTGTGCAGTGATCATTCTGGATTTTCTCCATCACATGGCACCTGTGACGATAGTGCATATGGAATTTATTCCGAGCGCAGAGACATCATCTTGAGAAACTCAAACTGAAACAGAGGAAGAAAGGGAGAATTTAACCTAGTGACAGAGGAAGAAAAGGGGCATTTGAATCTAGTCACAGAGGAATAAAGGGGCCATTTGAACCTAGTCATAGAGGAAGAAAGGGGAATTTGAACCTAGTCACATAGGAAGAAATAGGGCATTTGAACCTAGTCATAGAGGAAGAAAGGGGAATTTGAATCTAGTCACAGAGGAAGAAAAGGGGCATTTGAACCTAGTCACAGAGGAAGAAAGGGGCCATTTGAACCTAGTCATAGAGGAAGAAAGGGGAATTTGAATCTAGTCACAGAGGAAGAAAAGGGGCATTTGAATCTAGTCACAGAGGAATAAAGGGGCCATTTGAACCTAGTCATAGAGGAAGAAAGGGGAATTTGAACCTAGTCACAGAGGAAGAAATAGGGCATTTGAACCTAGTCACAGGATGAGAAGAGGGGCATTTGAACCTAGTCACAGAGGAAGAAAGGGGGCATTTGAACCTAGTCACAGAGGAAGAAAGGGGACATTTGAACCTAGTCACAGAGGAAGAAATAGGGCATTTGAACCTAGTCACAGAGGAGAAGAGGGGCATTTGAACCTAGTCACAGAGGAAGAAAGGGGTACTTGACCTAGTCACAGAGGAAGAAAGGGGGCATTTAAACCTAGTCACAGAGGAAAAAGGGGGCATTTGAACCCAGACAAAGAGGAAGAAAGGTGGTATTTGAACCTAGTCACAGAGGAAGAAAGGGGGCATTTGAACCCAGTCAAAGAGGAAGAAATGGGGCATTTGAACCCAGTCAAAGAGAAAAAAAAGGGGGCATTTGACCTAGTCACAGAGGAAGAAAGGGGGCAATTGAACCTAGTCACAGAGGAAGGAAGGGGCATTTGAACCTAGTCACTGAGGAAGGAAGGGGGCA
>CM060306.1:56857061-56864561 GCA_030674185.1 Monoplex corrugatus | reverse complement strand
AGAGAGAGGGAGGGAGAGCGAGAGAGAAAGAGGGAGAGAGAGAGAAGGAGAGAGAGAGGGGAGAGAGAGAAAAAGAAAGACAGACATACAGACAGAGAGAGAGAAAGAGAGAGAGTGAGACAGAGAGAGAGAGAGTAAAACGGGACCTTGGAAAGACCTACATCATCAGAATGATTGAGGCATTAAGGTAGCGAACTATCCAGCTTTTATTCTGACTGTGGACTGGAATTGAACTCTAAGACGTCAGATCTTGAGTCGAAAGCTCCATCAACCACGGCAACCAACCAGAATTCTCGTTTCAACCGGATGAGATCAGTAATCTGATCAGCAGTTGAAAAAAATGGGAGTATGAATGAATTCCAATCTTTTGCTGGATAGATTCGAAAGCGTAATTTGAACCTGCTTTGGAACAAATCCAGCAAACTATTTATATGAGACTGGATTGTCTATTAAATGATGGCAATAAGTCATCACTCCAAGCTTCAAAACGCTTTACTACTCAAGGATGATGGCAGTAGGTCTCTCTCTCCCTGTGTGCCCGCTTTTGTTGCAGATGGCGGTTAATTGGTATGTCATCATCATCATCATCATCATCATTATCATCATCATCATCATCATCATCATCAAGTGCCCTCCCGCATGGCGTTGGCGATCATGGCTCTCCATATGTATCTATCCCTTGTTGCCACAAGTACATCTTCCATCCTCTCTGTCCTCAGCCACTCTGCAAGTCCGTCAAGTATTTTCTCCCTGGGTTTACCTGGTGCTCTCTTTCCCTCCACCTTTCCTGTTATGCCCAGGTGCTCTAATCCCCCCTTTCTCATAAAATGGCCTGTAAATGCTGCCTTTCTTTTCCTATTCTTCCTTATGGATGATCTTCTTGTGTCTGCATTCGTCAAGACTGTCTCGTTTGTTTTCTTTGCTGTCCATGGAACTCTCAATATTCTTCTTAGAAACCACGTCTGGGCTGCCTCAATCTTGATCTGGGTTTTTGCGTGTTGACTGTCCACGCTTGCTAATTAAAATCAGAATTCTCGTCTCTACAGGATGAGATCAGTATTATGATCAGCACTTGAAAAAGAAAATGGGAATATGAATGAATTCCAATCTTAGCCAATCTTTTGCTGGATAGATTCGAAAGCGTAATTTGAACCAGCTTTGGAATGAATCCAGCAAACTATTTTGTACGAGACTGGATTGTCTATTAACTGATGGTGATAAGTCATCACCCCAAACTTCAAAACGCTTTACTACTCAAGGATAGTAGCAGTAGGTCCCACTGAATCTGTTTGGCAGATAGTCCTTGCTGCACTACATGTACACTAGACGTAAAGCATAAACAAAAAGATATAAGAGTGAAATGCTCACAGTTCAAACGGCCCTCTAGCACCAATCTGTATGAATCGTTCTTGTTTTAGCGTCTTCCTCCAGAGTCATTTGGACACAGCACGTTACAAATGATCAGACTCTAAAGTGAACCGTGGAGAACCCAAGCTGTTAGCTGACCTGACCAGTTTCCCTCTATGTTGCACAGTTTGCACTTTAATGGGCGTCCACGCTGGGTGTGTTCGTGTTTCCATAAGCCACCTGACGTAACTTACAGGATCTTTTGCGTATGAATTTGATATTCTGCAGACGTATATATACAAAGGGGTTTAAACACATACGTGAGCGCGTGCGCACGCGCACACATACGTGAGCGCGTGCGCACGTGCACACATACACACACACCACACACACACACACACACACACACACACACACACACACACACACATACACACACTCACACACACACACACACGCATACACACACACACACTCACACACAACACACACACACACACACACACACACACAAGCACACACACACACACAAACACACACACACACACACACACACCACACACACACACACACACACACACACCACACACACACACCACACTCACACTAAGAATTAAATGTCATATAGACGACTTATATCCCAATCACTTGAAAATTTACACTGATGGATCAGTAATTGAAAGAAAAGCAGGCTCAGCGTTTTTAATACCTGCTCTCAAAATTGAAAAATCTTTCAATATAGGACTTGATAAAACTGTCTTTACAGCTGAACTCTTTGCAATATTAATGGCTTTAAAATTTATGATAAGTCTTCCTCGGACAATTTTTCAGATACTTTTATGCGTCGATTCGCTCTTAAATTATCAAAATTACAAACAAGACCTGAAATGATTCTGGAAATTAGTCACTTGATTCATGGTTTATCTTCAAGAGGCACAGATATTACTTTCTGCTGGATACCTTCTCATAGTTCTTTTTATTATAATGATAAAGTTGATAGGCCTGCCAAACGGGGAGCTAATAACTCACCAGATTCAAACAATATCCAGCTTTCTCTCTCATTGCACGAGACTTACACTTTAGTGGACAACTATGTCTGGAAGCAGTTCCAATTAAAACAGAAAAAGTATGATAAATGTCACATGAACTTTGAAGTCAGCAAAATACTTAAGCAGCTTCCTGCCAACAGACTTATACAATCTCTTATGTACAGATGGAAACTTGATGCATTCAAAACAAAATACACCAAGAACATAGTGTGTTTGTGTAGAAAGAAGATAACGCATAGTCATATTCTTTCTTGCGTTAGGGTAAAACGACATATTCCTACACTATCTATGAGTTCAGTTTCTGACATATTTGCCTCATCATCATTACTATATGATTTTTTTTGTTAGCCTGTCAAAAAGTCCTATAGCGAATTACCTTTAAAATGCTATTTCACTTGTTCACTGTTATAGTTAGTCAATTCTTGGTTTTATTTTTTATTCATTTCTTCTGAAATTTATCAATTTTGTTTGTTACTTAGTTAGTTTATTTAAATCGTTAATTATGGTTACGTTATTTGTTAGTTTTACCTTCCCCTCCTCGAAACAGTTGTTTTCTGGATCATCTTTTCTCAAAACCAAAATTGACAATTTTCAAACATCCTCTTCACTCCTCCTCTATCACCCCCCCCCCTTCTTTTTTGTTGTTGTTGTTGTTGTTGTTGTTGTTGTCTAAATCACTTTAGTGAATAGACATTAAATCAAAGACCACCACACACACACACAGAGAGTCGTGTATCAGATTACTGACAAAGAACTTACACTGTTGATACATATGACAGGACCCACAAAACTCAGACAAAAGTCATGTACGTAACCTGTACTTCCAACTGCAACGAAACCGGTTTCTAGAACTAAGGGACTGAACTGTGGTTGCCGTGTTTACCTTCCCACGCTTGACCGATTGTCAGAAGGGAAAAGAAAAAGCAAGATCGTCAAGCCATACCAAGGTTATCCCCTTTAACATCCTTTAATGTGTCTTGCAATGTATTGTTTGGAATTAAACGGATCTCCACAAATACTAGTATGTATGAATCTTTTTGTTTATGCTATATCTCTAGTGTAGTGCAGCAAGGACTATCTGCCAATCAGAATTCTCGTTTCAACCGTCTGCAGACTGTTCAACATAGAGGGAGGGAGAGAGAGAGGGAGGAACGGGAAGAGAGATAGAGAGAGAGAGAGGGAGAGAGAGGGAGGGAGGGGAGAGAGATAGGGAGAGAGAGAGAGAGAGGGAGGGAGGGAGAGAGAGACCTACTGCCATCATCCTTGAGTAGTAAAGCGTTTTGAAGCTTGGAGTGATGACTTATTGCCATCATTTAATAGACAATCCAGTCTCATATAAATAGTTTGCTGGATTTGTTCCAAAGCAGGTTCAAATTACGCTTTCGAATCTATCCAGCAAAAGATTGGAATTCATTCATACTCCCATTTTTTTCAACTGCTGATCAGATTACTGATCTCATCCGGTTGAAACGAGAATTCTGGTTGGTTGCCGTGGTTGATGGAGCTTTCGACTCAAGATCTGACGTCTTAGAGTTCAATTCCAGTCCACAGTCAGAATAAAAGCTGGATAGTTCGCTACCTTAATGCCTCAATCATTCTAATGATGTAGGTCTTTCCAAGGTCCCGTTTTACTCTCTCTCTCTCTGTCTCACTCTCTCTCTTTCTCTCTCTCTGTCTGTATGTCTGTCTTTCTTTTTCTCTCCCTCCCTCTCTCTCTCTCTCTCCCTATCTCTCTCCCCTCCTCCCTCTCTCTCCCTCTCTCTCTCTATCTCTCTTCCCGTTCCTCCCTCTCTCTCTCCCTCCCTCTATGTTGAACAGTCTGCAGACGGTTGAAACGAGAATTCTGATTGGCAGATAGTCCTTGCTGCACTACACTAGAGATATAGCATAAACACAAAGATTCATACATACTAGTATTTGTGGAGATCCGTTTAATTCCAAACAATACATTGCAAGACACATTAAAGGATGTTAAAGGGGATAACCTTGGTATGGCTTGACGATCTTGCTTTTTCTTTTCCCTTCTGACAATCGGTCAAGCGTGGGAAGGTAAACACGGCAACCACAGTTCAGTCCCTTAGCTCTAGAAACCGGTTTCGTTGCAGTTGGAAGTACAGGTTACGTACATGACTTTTGTCTGAGTTTTGTGGGTCCTGTCATATGTATCAACAGTGTAAGTTCTTTGTCAGTAATCTGATACACGACTCTCTGTGTGTGTGTGTGGTGGTCTTTGATTTAATGTCTATTCACTAAAGTGATTTAGACAACAACAACAAAAGAAGGGGGGGGGGGTGATAGAGGAGGAGTGAAGAGGATGTTTGAAAATTGTCAATTTTGGTTTTGAGAAAAGATGATCCAGAAAACAACTGTTTCGAGGAGGGGAAGGTAAAACTAACAAATAACGTAACCATAATTAACGATTTAAATAAACTAACTAAGTAACAAACAAATTGATAAATTTCAGAAGAAATGAATAAAAAATAAAACCAAGAATTGACTAACTATAACAGTGAACAAGTGAAATAGCATTTTAAAGGTAATTCGCTATAGGACTTTTTGACAGGCTAACAAAAAAATCATATAGTAATGATGATGAGGCAAATATGTCAGAAACTGAACTCATAGATAGTGTAGGAATATGTCGTTTTACCCTAACGCAAGAAAGAATATGACTATGCGTTATCTTCTTTCTACACAAACACACTATATTATTGGTATATTTTGTTTTGAATGCATCAAGTTTCCATCTGTACATAAGAGATTGTATAAGTCTGTTGGCAGGAAGCTGCTTAAGTATTTTGCTGACTTCAAAGTTCATGTGACATTTATCATACTTTTTCTGTTTTAATTGGAACTGCTTCCAGACATAGTTGTCCACTAAAGTGTAAGTCTCGTGCAATGAGAGAGAAAGCTGGATATTGTTTGAATCTGGTGAGTTATTAGCTCCCCGTTTGGCAGCCCTATCAACTTTATCATTATAATAAAAAGAACTATGAGAAGGTATCCAGCAGAAAGTAATATCTGTGCCTCTTGAAGATAAACCATGAATCAAGTGACTAATTTCCAGAATCATTTCAGGTCTTGTTTGTAATTTTGATAACTTAAGAGCCTGAAGTACTGATTTTGAATCGACGCATAAAAGTATCTGAAAAATTGTCCGAGGAAGACTTATCATAAATTTTAAAGCCATTAATATTGCAAAGAGTTCAGCTGTAAAGACAGTTTTATCAAGTCCTATATTGAAAGAATTTTCAATTTTGAGAGCAGGTATTAAAAACGCTGAGCCTGCTTTTCTTTCAATTACTGATCCATCAGTGTAAATTTTCAAGTGATTGGGATATAAGTCGTCTATATGACATTTAATTCTTAGTGTGAGTGTGTGTGTGTGTGTGTGTGTGTGTGTGTGTGTGTGTGTGTGTGTGTGTGTGTGTGTGTTTGTGTGTGTGTGTGTGCTTGTGTGGTGTGTGTGTGTGTGTGTGTGTGTGTGTGTGTGTGTGTGTGTGGTGTGTGTGTGTGTGTGTGTGTGTGTGTGTGTGTGTGTGTGTGTGTGTGTGTGTGTGTGTGTGTGTGTGTGTGTGTGTGTGTGTGTGTGTGTGTGCGCGCGCGTGCGCACGCGCTCACGTATGTGTTTAAACCCCTTCGTGTATATACTTCTGCAGAATATCAAATTCATACGCAAAAGATCCTGTAAGTTTCGTCAGGTGGCTTATGGAAACACGAACACACCCAGCGTGGACGCCCATTAAACTGCAAACTGTGCAACATAGAGGGAAACTGGTCAGGTCAGCTAACAGCTTGGGTTCTCCACGGTTCACTTTAGAGTCTGATCATTTGTAACGTGTTGTGTCCAAATGACTCTGGAGGAAGACGCTAAAACAAGAACGATTCATACAGATTGGTGCTAGAGGGCCGTTTGAACTGTGAGCATTTCACTCTTAGATTTTTTGTTTATGCTTTACGTCTAGTGTACATGTAGTGCAGCAAGGACTATCTGCCAAACAGATTCAGTGGGACCTACTGCTACTATCCTTGAGCTAGTAAAGCGTTTTGAAGTTTGGAGTGATGACTTATCACCATCAGTTAATAGACAATCCAGTCTCGTACAAATAGTTTGTTGGATTCATTCCAAAGCTGGTTCAAATTACGCTTTCGAATCTATCCAGCAAAAGATTGGCTAAGATTGGATTTCATTCATATTCCCATTTTCTTTTTCAAGTGCTGATCATAATACTGATCTCATCCTGTTGAGACGAGAATTCTGATTTTAATTAGCAAGCGTGGACAATCAACACGCAAACCCAGATCAAGATTGAGGCAGCCCAGACGTGGTTTCTAAGAAGAATATTGAGAGTTCCATGGACAGCAAAGAAAACAAACGAGACAGTCTTGACGAATGCAGACACAAGAAGATCATTCATAAGGAATAAGGGGATTAGAGCACCTGGCACAACAGGAAAGGTGGAGGGAAAGAGAGCACCAGGTAGACCCAGGGAGAAAATACTTGACGGACTTGCAGAGTGGCTGAGGACAGAGAGGGTGGAAGATGTGCTTGCGGCGACAAAGGGGTAGATACATATGGAGAGCCATGATCGCCAACCCACGCGGGAGGGCACTTGATGATGATGATGATGATGATGATGATGATATGATGATGATAATGATGATGATGATGATGATGATGACATACCAATTAACCGCCATCTGCAACAAAAGCGGGCACACAGGCGGGGCCAACACCACAGACCTCAATCACTAATCGTTACTTTCCCAAATAAAGAAATATCCAACACTACCAAGAACTACCGCATCATCAGTTTGATCGGCCGTGACAGCGAAATAATGCTCAAAACTATTGTGAATAAGTTATAGCTGCATTAATGCTTAGGAACAGGACGGATTCCACACAGACAGAGATAATATTGAACAGACCTATAAGGGTACATTTGCGTGGCCTTTGCCAAAAATGTCTTTAATGCCAGAGCAAGTTCTTTCATCTTCATACATTTCGAGAAACCGTTTGGCAGGCGACAGTCAACCTCACTCAAAAAACAACAACAAAAAAACAACAAAAAAACAGAGAGAGAGAGAGAGAGAAGAGACAGAC
>CM060306.1:56847061-56852061 GCA_030674185.1 Monoplex corrugatus | reverse complement strand
GAGTCACAGAAAAAAAAGAGGAAATTTCCAACACAGAATTTTCAGACGGTGGGGGGTACTATTTATACATCTCGTGCTGACCTCGATTCCGGTTTCCTCTGTCTGTGGTAAAAATAGGCTGGGATCATGGTTTCTGGATGGATGTCATGTTACGTTGATTATCAGGGATTTTCTCATTTAAAATGCTTTTCCACGTGTACGCTGAATCTATGAAAACTGCTTCTCTTTGTACGGGCTGGCTCCGGAACAGAGGGATTGCTGTCGTTGGGGTGGCTGTACAGACAGAATCAAATAAGCTGATGATGATATTAATTGAACGTGATTGCGGGGGTTTTCGTCAAGTTAGCTGATTTTTTATAGACGTAAATTCAAAGTGCCGTGATTTCAGTGTCTGCTGGCTTACTTGATTGGCTACAGCTTAAGAAAGCTGAATGTCAGCCTGAAAAATCAAAACAAAACAAACAAAGCAAAACAAACAAACAAAGAAACAAAAAACGAACGAGAACAAAACAAAGAAAGTAAGAAAGTTGGAGAGTTGGGGGTGGAGGTGGTGAATGATGACGCGGTCACTCTCGGTAGCCCAACAGGCTGCCATCTTCGCAGTGTGTGTCAGCAATGAAAGTGTCAGTGGCAAGCCGTAAATTACCACGTGTGTGAGTGTTAAGCTTTAGCGGGCTGATTGGTTCAGTGGGCAGTGTCATGGACCGAGAAAGAAATCTGATTCACGAGCTCATACAAACTGACTTGCTTTCTACCCATTTTAACCCTTTGACTACCGCACCCTATTCACCAACGGCAAAAAAAAAAAATGATCCCTTTGATTACCTCACTATATCCACCAGCTTCATGCAGTAAGCTGGCGGACAGGATGAGGGAGTCAAAAGGTTAAGTTTTTGCTTTGCTAGAGTAGTTGACGATGCGGGATACTAATGGACAGGATGCGGGAGTCAAAGGGTTAAAGAACGATTCATTTTGGTGATGTAAGTCTAGTATCTGATTGCAAAAAGAAAAAAAAAAAAGGAAAGAAAAAAAGTAAATCTGTTTTTTTCATCTTATTTCAAGATCTTATTTATTTTCTGTATCTGATACTGGATTTGATTCAGTTCTTGTGTCTCGTTTGGATTCAGTTTACTCTTTTGTTCGTTGGATTAAGTTTATCTTTGTCATGTTTGGATCATTTACTCTTGTGTCTCGTTGGATTCATTCTCTTTTGTCATGTTTGGATTCAGTTTACTCTTGTGTCATGTTTGGATTCAGTTTACTCTTTTGTCATGTTTGGATTATTTACTCTTGTGTCATGTTTGGATTCAGTTTACTCTTGTGTCATGTTTGGATTCAGTTTACTCTTGTGTCATGTTTGGATCAGTTTATCTTTGTCATGTTGGATTCAGTTTACTCTTGTGTCATGTTTGGATTCAGTTTACTCTTTTGTCTCGTTTGGATTCAGTTTACTCTTTTGTCTCGTTTGGATTCAGTTTACTCTTGTGTCTCGTTTGGATTCAGTTTACTTGTGCATGTTTGGATTCAGTTACTCTTGTGTCTCGTTTGGATTCAGTTTACTCTTGTGCCATGTTGGATCGTTTATTTTTTGTTTGGATTCAGTTTACTCTTTTGTCTCGTTTGGATTCAGTTTACTCTTTTGTCTCGTTTGGATTCAGTTTACTCTTGTGTCATGTTTGGATTCAGTTTATCTTGTTACTCTTTTGTCTCGTTTGGATTCAGTTTACTCTTGTGTTCTAAGATCCTGTCTTTATTTTGCATAAAAATCTATGTCTTGTTCTTCCCTTCCGTTCTTAGATCTTGCTTCTTTATTTTGTGTAGAAATCTATGTCCTGTCTTTCCCTCCTGTTCTAAGACCTTGTTTCTAAGTACTGCTTGTCCCCCTTCCCGGAGTTCTGATACTTAATTTTACATGTTCCATGGAAATCTGAGTCCTATCCTTTCTTCCCTTTTCAAGACCTTATTTCTTTATTGTGTACTGACCTTACGTCTCTTTTTGTTTCGTTGTAAGACTTTATTTCCTAATTTTGTACGAAAATCTAAGTCATGCCAATCCCTCCTGTTCTAAAAAAAAAAAAAATAAAAAAAAAATAAACCACACACACACACATAAAAACAACACACAATTTTCTTCATTCTATAATGGAGTAAGAGGCCTCTTGGTTAAAGCATCTCTTTAGAACTCCAGAAACCTGCGTTTGAAACATACGGACCGAGCAGTTGTTTTTTTTCTAACACTCCCTTTCATTAGATCTTAGAGTGGTGGTTAGGTGCTAGTCTTTTGAGAAGATGATAAACTAAGATCCCTATAAAACACACACTTTGCTTTAGAGATCCGTGGTAATATTTGCTAAAAACTCCACTTTAATAAGTTAAAAAAATTACACGCATATAATAAAAAAACAACAACAAACAAACAAACAAACAAAAAAAGAAAAAATTGGGTGGCTGGAACTGAAAACTGGAATTTCTTCGAGATAGATTCCTATCATTCCATACTATACGGTATGTACTCATAGTATGCGTCCTCTCCGAGCAAAGCAACCCGAATTTCATATGGTACACTGTAGTGACAAAAAAACAAACGAAACCCAAAAACAAACAAACAAAACAACAACAAAAACACACAAAATAAACAAATCAAAACAAATATAAGTCCTGTTTTTCTCCTCCAGTTTTAAGACCTTATTTCTTTATTTCGTATAAAATCTAAGGTTCTTTCTTTTCACTAGAATAAAAAAGAAAGAAATCTAAGTCTTGTTCTTCCTTCCCATGTCAAGACCTGATCATCATATACAGCTGTGTGCAGGCTCGAAGAAACTGCTAAATCATTACTGACACATTTCGAAGAGCACATGCTGCGAGTATGTATTAAATGTATGGAGCGAATCCATCTGAAAGAAGTTCCAGATAACAGCTCCGATTTGATTTCTAACCCTGTTATGCCATCAAGCTTCTGCAGATTCCCTTTGCTTAGATTTTGGGTAATAGAGAAAAATAAAATTAGATTGAACACACAAAGCACACGCGCACCCACGTACGTACATACACTCGTATGTTCGCGCGACCAAACAAGTATGCACATACATACTCACGCTCGCGTATCTGAAATCGCGCGGACGTACGAAGGCACGCATAAACACACACACGCACCTCACACACTCACACAAACACACACACCAACACGCAACTACACACATATACATACTTACATACATGCACTATGCATACATACATACATGCATGCATACATGCACATACATACATACATACTACATACATACATACATACATTCACACATTACATACATACATACACACACATACATACATACATCCACATACATACATAATACATACATACATACATACACACATACATACATACATACAACATACACACATACATACATACATACATACATACATACATACATACATACATACATACATACATACATATGAGACATTATGGGCCTAAATCTAAGCTTTCCTTCTGTATCGACGACACGAAAAGTTAAAAAAAAAACTGAAAAAAAAGCACAAACAACGACAACAACCCCCCACAAAAAAACAAAAACACCGACAAACAAATTATAATACACATACTCACACACACACCACACACACACACACACACACACACACACACACACACACACACACACACACACACACACACACACACACACACACACACACACACACCACGCGCGCGCGCGCACACACGCACACACATAAATGCATATACACACACAAAACAAGCAAAACACACATTAATACATATACACACAGCAAACAAGCAAAACACACTCACATACATATACACACACCAAACAAGCAAAACATACACACACACACACACACACACACACACACACACACACACACACACACACACACACACACACACACACACACACACACACAGTCACACACACACAAACACACACACACACACAAACACACACACACACACACACACACTACACGCACGCACGCACGCACACACACACACCACACACCACACACACACACACACACACACACACACACACACACACACACACACAAAACTCACATTTCCAAAGTAAACGGCATTTGTTCGATTTCAACACAAGTTGTCCATGGAATACTTGAATGAATGAAAGAGCAAATACAATTAATCAGTATTTTTAAGATAAGATTTAATCTGCACGACGACAGAGATACATAGACTGCGATTGTATAGTCTTTATCAGTTCTTGCTCATGCACAAAGTTGAATTTTTTCGATAACAGAGAGTCTTTACAAAGGTCAAGTAGATCTCATGATTTATCCACAGTGCCCAGTAGCCAATCTTAACAGCAAAATTGAAGTAGACGCGATAATAAACTATATCAGCAGTTAGTCACGACAGATTGTTCGCTACTGAGAAGCCAATCTTTCACAACGAGTTAAGGCAAATACGCCACACTGCATCGTTATCGATAACGACGATTGATCTTAAATACGACGTACATCCTATTCATCGATCATGACAATTGATTGATTGAACATGTTCAGACGCAGCCTGAACGTTAGATTGCTGTAAATGTTGGAACGTTTGTCTTTCCTTCATAGACGATTTGGTCTATTATCCGAGTTACGGAGAACTGTGTCTCCCATATAAAAAGTGGATTACAGAAGCAACTGAGACTGAATGACAGTTTCAGTCTCAGTTTTTAGTTTTTCAAATTGACGTCTCCGCGTTCCGAATGAATTCCATATGCACAGAGTCACATACACCTTGTGATGGTGGTCATGGCACAAGCCTTAAGCCTGCACATAAACGTATGACCTGGCCAGGTCCTGAGGTCTACTCTAGTCTATGTTTTATCTACCTACATTTGTGTTTTACTGAATATCAGCAAAACTGAAGCCCTCCTAATCGACCAAAAAGTCATCCATTTTATTTTGTATTTGCACATACAATTTCAAAGCGTCTTTGGCAATGCCAACATTGTATTCAACTTTCAGTC
>CM060306.1:56834561-56839561 GCA_030674185.1 Monoplex corrugatus | reverse complement strand
CCAGAATAGTGTATTACAATAGGATAAAGAAGGTCAGTAAAACTATTCTGTCCGGCAACCATATAATCTGCTACTTTCATTTTTAGTTTCTCAAGATGACGTCTCCGTGCTCGGAATGAAATCCAATCGCACTGTCGCAAGTATGACTTGGCAAAGTTTGAAAATGAAAAAAAAAAAGAAATATCAGACTAAAGATAAGAATACAAAAAGATAAAGATAAGAACTCTTCAGTGGAAAGCCTGTTGAGAACTTAAGATTTTCTTCGGACCAAAAATTAATGTTAACTTTCAAGTCCTGTGGAAGCCCCATTAAAGAAGATTTGTTAATGCAGACTGTTGAACTGTCACATTCTGAAGAGAACCACCTGCATTTTGAGTGCCTGGGCTTGGAGCATGTTTCAATCCTTTCGAAGCATTTAATCACTTGCATATAAGTGAACAACAACTGAGTGCCATATTTAAAAAAAATCAAGTTTAAGTAATGTAAATGTCCAGTCTCATATGGTTTGACACAGACTGACAAAGACAGAAAAAACATCGTAGTGAGGAAAAATGTAAATACTAGAAGATCACTTTCCGTTGTGGACAGCTTATTGGGATGGGAACATTAGACCGCCTTCATGTCTGAACGTAACTCTCAAACCTTATGGCAAACCCCCTAAAGCCAGACTTATCCATGTGACAATGAAATTGTGTGTTTATATGTGTTTGTGTGTATGCATGTTTGCGTGCATGGTGCGTGCGTGTGTTTGTGTGTATGTCTGTGTGTATGTATGTTTATGCGTAACATATGTATATATCGACTTACTTGTGTACATTTTTTTTAAAAATCATCCTAAAACCTTTTTGGAGTAGATGCATAAAAACATACATTAGTGGTAGTAGAAGTAGTAGCAGAAGTGGTTGTAGTGATAGTGGTAGTAGTAGTATGTCCGGCATGTCTAGAAAGAGAAAACTCATACAACCGAAGTAACGTGATTGTTTGATCATACAGCAGAAATAATGTATTATGCATGTTTGTTTATACAAAAATAGTATCCGTGTTTCGTCATGTAGCCAGTAGAGGCATACACTACTGACATTTCAGTGAATTTTTAGACGCCCACCTCTGACACAAGGATGAGAGGATTTTCATTGCTCAGAACAGTGCCCGTATCACAGCCGGAAGTCCCGACTTGGACTAATACCTAGCAGACATAGAGACAAGAAGTCACACTTTTCTGTCTCACTGCACTTTTTAGATTGTGGTTTGAAAAATAGTTCGTGTATACGATCTCCATTCCTTCCACCAGGCTGTGGACAGTTATGTCCTTAATCTATTCAAGGTTGATGAAGGTGATGCATAGAAGGAGAGGAGATGAATACTACTCCTATCATGCTGAATCCAAGATGACAGATGCTCTGCCATCTTACTTACTCAACTCCCCTAAAACCTGAACGTACGTGATGTACATACATCATTCATCATTTAGTTAACAAGAAATACCACAAGGGCGCGGATGGGACCAGGAGCACCAGAGCCTCGCCACTCCCCAGACATCTCTTCCCAACCTCCACACGCCACTCGACAGTCATTCGTCAAGCAAGGAGAAGAGAGAGAGAGAGAGAGAGAGAGAGAGAGAGAGAGAGAGAGAGAGAGAGAGAGAGAGAGAAGAGAGAGAGAGCAGACAGACAGACAGAGAGACAGAGAGAGACAGAGACAGAGAGACAGAGAGACAGAGAGAGAGAGAGAGAGAGACAGAGAGAGAGAGACAGAGAGAGACAGAGAGAGAGAACAGGAGAGAGACAGAGAGAGACAGAGAGAGAGAGAGACAGAGAGAGAGAGACAGAGAGAGAGAGAGAGACAGAGAGACAGAGAGACAGAGAGAGAGACAGAGAAGAGAGCAGAGAGAGACAGAGAGAGAAGAGAGAGAGAGAGAAGCAGAGAGAGAACAGAGAGAGAGACAGAGAGAGGAGAGAAGAGAGAAGAGAAGGAGAGAGAGAGAGAGAGACGAGACAGAGAGAGAGAGAGAGAGAGAGGAGAGAGAGAGGAGAGAGAGGAGAGAGAGAGGGGAAAGGGGGGGAGCTGTCCACGCGTTGCGTAACCCATTCCGACCCAGTCATCAGTTACCTTGTTTACGCCGGGGTGTACGTATATAATTATCATTTATCCTTGTTACATATTTAAAGACCAGTCGCCGTGGCAAAGTGGTTAGTGCAGTGAATTACTGACTGGCAGTCATGGTTTTGAGCCGCTATCAGTTAAAAAAAAAAGTGGACTTTTTCCTGCTATTACCAGCTCTGATCCAGAGCTCAAGTGCGCTATCTTTTGGTTTAGAAGACTGAGACCAAAAAAGTTGAGTCTCATCCAATTTATGGATGCGTCATTGGGGATGTTGCTCACATTTTCTAATCAAAGATACATGTGTCTGTACTTCTCAAAATTGGTTGACGCCAGGATGTGTTACGATAATAATCATGGAGTGCAGCCATGTCACGCAGTATTGATCCCAGGTGGCAGTCCATGGGATCCTGATCATCCCCAATATCACGAAATCATCAGTCATTGTAGCATGGTAAAAACTGTCCCTCCTGTGGCAGTACATGCTCTGACCTTGTGGTGACCTCAGTTTCTCTTTCCTCTGTTGCTGCCAGGGAGAAGAGTGGCAGATTGGTTCAGGCGTTTGCCTGCCAATAACTAAACCAAAGTTATAGCGTTCATTCCCCGATGATGTCTCGACTTTTCTCCTCACTTTGAACGGGAAATCGAACCGAACGTCACGTGTCTAATCCTTCAGTCGAAATATAAGTCGGACCCGTGTGCCTTCTGGCCTACACATGCTAAGATCCACACCCTGTTGAAAATCGTAAAGAGCAGGGTATTCGCCAGGCTGCCCCGGTAAAGACATATAAGACACGGGGAGAGAAAGAGAGAGAGAAAAAGAGAGAGAGAGAGAGAGAGAGAGAGAGAGAGAGAGAGAGAAGAAGGAGACAGAGACAGAGACAGAGACAGAGACAGAGACGGAGACAGAGACAGAGGTTGACTTCCCAGGTCCCTCCTTTGAAGGCAGTTAGCTTTTTATTTTTACGAAGTCTTGGTTAGAAAAAAAAAATGGGTGACGTTGTATTGTAGCGCCGCGCTCTCAAAGGGGAAAGCATCCAGAGTTCCACATAAAAAAATCCACTGTGATAAAGAAATGAATATGAATATGAATACAAATCCAGGTCGGCGTTTTTGGTGTCAGCGGTTCATGGAGGCTGTTGTCAGAGGGCTGTTGATAGTCTTCTTTATGGGGTGGAGGGGTGTGTGTGGGCTTTCTCACTCGTTCTGGTTGTGCAGCTAAGCGCTTACCATTGTGAATAGGAGGCTATTTAGGCCGTGTCTTTAGTAAGCTGAATCAGAACAAGCACTGTTGAACTCCAACGAAATGACCGTGCAGCAGTGCAGGGTCTCCTTCGATAAGTGGCCAAATGCCAACTTGATGTCTCTGGCTACCGAGGGCTTCATGGCACTGGGGCTTCGACCGAATGAATTTGGGATTTGGTGGTGTGTTTTGAAGCTGGAGTAGCCACTGATAAAGCATTAGGTGGCACAAAACTTGGGGAAAAAAACATCTAAAGGAATGTAGGCCTACTGGAATTCTAAATCCGTTCGAAAAGACAGTAGGCCTACTGGAATTCTAAATCCGTTCTAAAAGACAGTAGGCCTACTGGAATTCTAATCTGTCTAAAGACAGTAGGCCTACTGGAATTCTGAATCTGTTCTAAAAGACAGTAGGCCTACTGGAATTCTAAATCCGTTCTAAAAGACAGTAGGCCTACTGGAATTCTAAATCCGTTCTAAAAGACAGTAGGCCTACTGGAATTCTAAACCGTTCTAAAAGACAGTAGGCCTACTGGAATTCTGAACTGCTAAAAACAGTAGGCCTACTGGAATCATCTGTTCTAAAAGACAGTAGGCCTACTGGAATTCTAACTCCGTTCTAAAAGAAAGTAGGCCTACTGGAATTCTTAAATCGTTCTCAAAACAGTAGGCTACTGGATCTGAATCCGTCTAAAACAGTAGGCTACCTGAATTTTGAACCTGTTCTTATAAAAAGTAGGTCCTACTAGAATCTGAACTAAAAGTATGGCCTTCTGAACCTGTTCTTATTAAAGTAGGCCTACTAGACATTCTGAACCTAAAAAGTAGCTACTGAACTGTTCTTGCTAAAATGTGCTACTGAATTCTGAAATGTTTCTAAAGAAACTAGCCTTTGAAATTTAGCGTTCTTCCACAGGTATCGGATCCATAAAACTAAATACCCATGTATTTTTTGAAGTTTCTGAATACTTATGTATTTACTTATGACATCCTTATTTCTGAGATTTTCACATTTTTCTTTTCTTTCTTTTGTTATTGCCACAATGAATGTTGATTTAGAGACAGGATAGTAAAATGATGACGTTGTGTGCTATATCTGTTTTTTTTTTAAAGAAAACGATACTTGACAATTGCCGACTTAGCTGCTACACATTGACGTTGAAATACACTTTTATATATATATTTATTATATATTATATTATTATATTTATTATATTATTTATTATTTCATTTCCATTGTTATCATTTATTATCATTACTATATACAATTTAGATTATTCTGAGAGTAATTTAGTAACCATACTGTTTTGAACAAGAATGACGATGCCGCATGGACACTGATCAAAATATATAATTTTATTATCATATTATTTTATTATTGTTATATGTGCTTTCTACAATCAATTAATACTTGTCAATTATGCCCGCACCGACGCACCGCTGCAGTGTAGGGAGGCACTGAAAAAAATGAACCGTATTCTAAGCAGTGCTTCCCTTCATACGTGTCTCGTCGATTGCGACAGGCGCGTATATATATGCCCAAGCAGAGAGCATTACATTGGCCCAGTTTTCTCCCGCTGTGACTTGGATAATTCACAGGAGTATATCCACATTTTCTGGGACATAATATTATTCAGTGTTCCTTTCCTCCTGACTTT
>CM060306.1:56824561-56829561 GCA_030674185.1 Monoplex corrugatus | reverse complement strand
ATGAGCATACGATATTGGGGATGGATAATACTGCAAGGGGAAGTAAACCTGTAAGTACTCTGGCATGAATAAGTATTGCGTTTTCTGTGTAACTCAAATAGGTAAATACGTTTCATTAAATAAATGAATAAAAAAAAATGAATGAATAAATGAATGATGAATGGTTGAATGAACATATATATCGATGAAATTGATACAGAAATAAACGTTAAAAGCATACACCATCCCCACCAAATTGATACATAAATAAACATTAAAAGCATACACCACCCCCACCACCAATCAAACAATCAATCAGTCAAATCAGCTGTCCGGTCAGCCAACGTTTACTTGACCAGATCAGCGTTGATATACAACATTAGCATCCTACTCAAATGATTCTGCCCCCCTCCCTCCGTGGGGATGCCGGGGACTCTTTCAGTATAAATGTATCCCCATCTTCTGGAAATTCTGTGCTAGAAATGTCCTCTTTTATGTCACTCTCTTTGTGTTTGCCTTGTTCCTTTGCTTTCTGTCATTTCGTCCTATCGTTTTCTGCCTTAATGGTTCATTCACCTGTATGTGTTCGATAAAGTCTTACATACTTTTTCTTAGGATTGGTAACTGGGTCATGTATTTAATGCATATTTGGCTCTAGGGAGGTGAGATATGCGGAAGCAATTTTGGGTAAGTTATGCCTGTTTTTATATATGTTTTGGTGTCCTTAGATATGCTTATATTTGTATTCAGGTGTGGGTTTTTTTTTACATTCCTGTGCGATAAATTGGACGGTGTGGTCAATGTCGGGGTCATGTCCTTTGATTATGTGCGCGAATGCATTGATACGTGTACTTACTTTTTTTTCTTTTTTTTTTTCTCCTGTTGAAGGTTGTATGTTTGAAGCGGTTATGGCCCTGATATGGCTCTCTATGTGGTCGGCTGGGCTTTAAACAACAATAACAATAACAACAAATGATTCTGCATGGCGTTGATAGCATGTGTGTCCGCGCGTTTTAAGGAAAGGAGGTCTGCGTTGACCGCATGCGTGTGTCTGGTGTGTGGGTGTGCTTTGCTTGAATTGTCAAGATTTGGTGCCATATAAATAGTGTAATTATTATTATACCATTAATCATAATCCCAAGGTCCACAGCTGTGTGTCATCAATTGGTAATGATGTCAGTTACGATCACTATGTGAACAACTCTAGAACGTCAAGTACAAAATATCATCATTGTAAGGCATACACCACATGAATATCACACACACACACACACACACACACACACACACACACACACACACACACACCACACACACACACACACACACACACACACACATGAATATCTCCCTGTACCACAAAAGAGAATAGGGGAGAGGGGGAGAGAGAGAAAGAAAGAAAGGAGAGAGAGAGAGAGACAGACAGACAGACAGAGAGAGAGAGAGAAAGAAGAGAGAGAGAGACAGACAGACAGACAGAGACAGAGAGAGAGGGGAGAGAGAGAGAGAGAGGAGAGAGAGAGAGAGAGAGAGAGAGAGAGAGAGAGAGAGAGAGAGAGAGAGAGAGAGAGAGAGAGATAAGCGGTTTATCTTTTCATGGGCAAAAGATACTGGCTGAAGGGTACATTTCAGACTTGATGTTGCTAGACTACACTTTCATCTACAGCTACAACTTCAGAAGTTTGTCGATAAATAAACAATGCCAGACACAAAGAAAACAATGACCCTCATTATGGGCTGTCACTTGACAGATAAGCGGGAGGTAGGGGAAGGGTGAAAGCGTATATATATATAGAGAAACTGAAGATGAGGAAGAAGTAGAAGGAGGTGGAGAAGGATCTATCTATCTGTCTATCTATCCATCTATCTATCTGTCTACCTACAATGTATCTATCTATCTGTCTGTCTGTCTGTCTACCTGTCTATCTATCTACCTACTAGCATTTTGATCCCAACACTTCGGCCTGTGTTGAAGAGAGAGAGACAGAGAGAGAGAGAGAGAGAGAGCAGAGATACAGAGAGAGAGAGACAGACAGAGACAGAGAGACAGACATAGACAGAGACAGAATTTCTAGCACGTTTTCGAGATTTTGCCTACCAAACGCTGAAAGTCTACCATAGATGTGCTGACAGACAGTGAACTCGCTAGAGCAGCTGTGCAAATCCAACTGTTTTTCCTTCACACTTGCACTGACTGCTTTTCACAGCTTCGACCGAGAAAAGTCAGGACAACGATGTGGAACACAGGTCTTTGTCTGGAAGAGTTCCTGCAGCATCTGGGTCAGTCTGCTGACTGATGATTAAACAAACAAAGTTATTGGACCATACTGAGGTTGATGGGGAAGATAGAGAGGTGAAGAGAAAAAAATTTCTCTGAACAAATATCAACCAAAAGGACATAACTCTTGAGAGTCACGTAGGAATTATCTCCCATGTTGTGAAACTTCTCATATCTAACATAGTTTGCACTACCCATTCAACTAGCATAGAAGCAGATACAAAGCACAAAAACTGTAAGCTCAGAACACTCCTCTTCTTTGAACAAACTTTGCCTTATTTATGAATTTTGGTCGCCTTTCGCAACAGCCAATGACTTTTGGTTGCTCTTTGCAATAACTGATGGCATTTCGTCGCTTTTTGTGGAAACGATGAGCTTCGTTGCTCTTTGTACAGCCGATGACGTCTGATCGTTCTTTGTATAACTGATGGTCTTTCGTCTTGTATCGATGAGTCTCTTTGTATAACTGATGACTTTTGGTTGCTCTTTGTATAACTGATGACTTTTGGTTGCTCTTTGTATAACTGATGACTTTTGGTTGCTCTTTTATAACTGATGACTTTTGGTTGCTCTTTGTATAACTGATGACTTTTGGTTGCTCTTTGTATAACTGATGACCTTTTGTTGCTTTTGTTAGTATAACTGAACTTTGGTGCTTATATATAACTGATGACTTTGTCTCTTTTATAACTGGTGACTTTGTTGCTTTTGTTATAATGATGGCATTTGGTGCTGTTTTTATAATGATGACTTTGGTTGCTGTTTATATAAGTGATGAGCTTTGGTTGCTGTTTATATAAGTGATGAAGCTTTGGTTGCTGTTTATATAAGTGATGAACTTTGGTTGCTGTTTATATAAGTGATGAGCTTTGGTTGCTGTTTATATAAGTGATGACTTTGGCTGCTGTTTATATAAGTGATGAGCTTTGGTTGCTGTTTATATAAGTGATGAGCTTTGGTTCTTTTTTGTATATCTGATGATCTGTCGTCATTTTGTTTTGTACAGTTGATATCCTTTTGCTGGATCTTTGAAATCAATGACAACCTTCGGCTGTACTTTGTTATAACTGGTGAGTTTTTGCTGCTGTTTGTGATATTCGATGATGCTTTACTTTGGTTGTTCTTTGCCTGAGTGATGACTTTTTGCTGCTGGTTTCATAACTGATGACCTGTGGCCGCTCTTTGTTTAACTGATTTTTCACTGATCTTTGTTAAACGGATGATCTTTGGTCACTTTTTTTTTTTTTTTTACAAATGACCGTATTTGGTTGCTTTTTTGTGTAACTGAAGACCTTTGGTCATCTCTGTATTATTGATGACCTATCATTGCTCTTTGTTAACTGTTGAATTTGGTCACTCTTTCATTGATGACCTTTAGTCGCTCTTTGTATAACTGTTGGTCTTTTCACGTATCCACCTTTATGTTTTCGTGTAACCGCTTTGGGCTGCATAAAAATTCAAAAAGTTACCTCATCTCATCACCATCATGTGCCCTGTCGCATGGCGTTGGCGATCATGGCCCTCCATATGCATCTATCCCTTGTCGCTGCAAGAACATCTCCCACCCTGTCTGTCCTCAGCCACTCTGCAAGTCCGTCCAATATTTCTCCCTGGGTCTTCCTGGTGTTCTCTTTCCCTCCAGCTTTCCTGTTGTGACCAGGTCCTCTTTTTCCCTTTTGCTCATAAAATGGCATATAGATGTTGCTTCTTCTTTATCAATGATCTTCATGTGTCTGCCTCCATCAAGATCTCACCTGCGAAGTTTAAATGGCAGGCTCTCTTACATCTGTCTCATATCGAGATCTTCGTCAGATGGCCGCACGTTCTCTACTCCGAGAAAGTATGCAGTTCAGCGTTAGTAGAAGATGGATTCATCGCGTTCGGGTAATTCCATAGTACTCCATCTAAATCTGCCAGCAGAAACACAGCAGACTCCTTGAGCCTGCCTAGAAATCTTTTTATGCTGTGAAGTTGGGTTGATCTTGAGGGTTCAAATCACAGATAAGACAGCAATTCTCCCCCCCCCCCACCCCCGCCCGTTCACTAGATCTTAAGTGGTGGTCTAGCCTGAGTTTTTTTTTTTTTCGGACGAGACGATAAACTGAGCGCAGAGTCCACCCAAATTACGTTTAAGATTCTCACCGTAACAACAGAGTGATCCATGGCAAAACTGTGCAGAAAAATACGCTTTTTACTAGATAAATAGAAAGAAAAATTGAGTGGGGCTAAAAGCAGCAATGCACTCTCCCCGACGATGATATATTGTTGCAGAAAACAGGCAGGCAAACAAACAAACAAATAAAAACAAACAAACAAACAAAACAAACAAACAACAATAAACAACAAACAAACAACAAAACAACAACAAACAAACAAAACAACAACAAACAACACAACAAACAAAAAAAAACAACAAACAACAAACAAACAACAAACAAACAACAAACAAACCAAACACAAAAATACAACAAACAAACACAACAAAACAAAGCGACAACACACACAAACACACACACCACACACACGCACACACACACACACACCAACACACAACCAATACACACACACACACGCAACACACACACACACACAACACACACACACACACACACACACACACACACACACACAAACACACACAAACACCACGCACCACACACACACACACACACAACACACACACACACACACACACACACACACACACACACACACACCACACACACCACACACATACTACAGA
>CM060306.1:56809561-56812061 GCA_030674185.1 Monoplex corrugatus | reverse complement strand
GCCTGAATTGTTCTATTAGCTAAAAACGATTTAATGTAATTGAACATATTGCCCGATAAACCAACAGATTTTAGCTTGAACAATAAACGTTTATGCCAAACTTGATCGTAAGCTTTTTTCACATCAAAGAAAGTAGCTAAAACACTTTTTCTGCGGGCAAACTGTTGTTTGATCTGAGTTGTAAGTTTAACTAGGTGCTCAACTGCGGATCTTCCTTTTCTAAAACCTGCCTGGTTTACCGGAATAACGTTATTTTTATCACAGTAGTGTAAAAGTCTGTTTAAGACCAATCTTTCCATTAGTTTGCTTGTGTGGGACGTTAAAGCAATAGGTCTGTAACTGTTTTTATCGGTTTTCGATTTTCCTGTTTTTAAGATTGGTATAACTATAGACTTTTGCCAGATTTGTGGCACAGTTCCAGTAACCCAGCATTTCTGCAAAATTTTGTGTAGAAAAATAAGGTAGTTTTCAGGGAGATGTTTAATCATTTCAGTCGAAACTGCATCAACACCTACCGAACTCTTTTTGTTGTGTAGAGACAGTACTGTGTTTTTTAGCTCTTCTAAGGTGATTGGAGAATTAAACCAGAGATCATTCTGTGGTACTGGATCAGTGTAGATTGGGTTGTAATCTTCCATTTCTCTGTGATGTTTGCAGTCAGGAGATAAACCTTCAAATTTACTGTTTTTGGCGAACAGATCCACAAAAGTTTCTGCTTTGTCCATGTCTGAAGGAAATGTGTTACATGTTTCAATCATTATCGGACACCTAGGTAAGTTGGTTCCATCCTTCATTTGTTTCATTTTCGTCCAGACTTTATGGAAATCTTTGAAATCTGAAATTTCTTTTGTGCAGAATGATGCCCAATAATCTTTCTTTGCTTCAGCAATGATTTTGTTACATTGGATGTTAGCTTTTTTCATTTCGACATGATTCCTCAGGTTTCCGGCTTTTGATGTAGATTTTGAATTTCTCCCTTTTATATTGAACTGCTTTCTCACATGCCTCTGTCCACCAAACATTACCCAATCGATTATTTGATCTAGAAGATTTGAGTTTCGGAATCGATAGGTCTGCAGCGGCTAAAATTGACTCTTGGAATTTAGAAAACATAATGTCTACATTTTCACTTTCATAATGTCTGTAATCTTGATTAGCTAGAGCAGTTCGAAATAAGGACCAGTCAGAACGCTTGTAATTATATTTTGGAATAATTTCAGGAGAGCTGTCTTTCATCCTGATGTTTTTGTCAGTTATGGTTATGATGATAGGTAGGTGATCGCTTCCCAAAGTGTCTCTGTGAGTTTCCCAGGTACAGGATGGTGCTAATTCTGGTGAGATTAGAGACAAATCGATGGCTGTCGCCCTGTGTTTGGAAACATCAGGGATCCTAGTGACACTACCATCATTTAGAAGGTAAAGCGAACTATCAACGATATTTTCTACCAAACGATTGCTCGTAACAGTAGAACAGTTCTTTTCCCAAAATGGGGAGTGGGAATTAAAGTCTCCACCAATTAGCCATTTACCACGCTGCTGATCTTGGATAGTGCGCAGCCATTCTGTGTTGTGGTCATTTGGACCTGTTGGTAGGTAGACTGACAAAACGTTAATGTTTAGAGAATTGCTTAATTGGACAGTGGCAGCACAAGCATGCAAATCTTCGCTTGATTTCAAAACTGGGGAAGTAAGTAAGCAGTATTGTAACTCTTTGAGTATATAAATCGCGGTGGATACCTTCTTCCCGTGATTCCCACATTCATAGACTGGAGGATAATAATAATTGGGGAAATTGGGAAGCTTGGTAGCGACAACATTCATCGACTGTAGAATCAAAATTTCACACCTATTTGATGCTAGGAAATGCTCCAAGTAAGCCGAATTGGTGGAAAGGGATCTACAATTCCATTGCAAAAACTTGACTTGGGATTGTTTTCGCATTGCTGATATTGGTTAATCTCCAACTTTCTATTAACTGTTATTTATGGTCGATAATAATGAATACTTTGATTTTCTGTGTCCAGGAGAACTGGACAGAAAGAAAATTACGTAATTACTTAGACTACGAAGTAAAGAAAACAAAATTGTAGCAAAATCAATAAAAAGAAAATTACATAGTCCAACGTACGAATAACTTATAAAGGTGATAATAGATTACAAGGGATAACAAATAACCAAAAATCAAAATAATGGCATTCACGTCTTCAAATGTACAGAGTGTATAGTCTGACCGAGTCTTGATAGTCGGACTAAAACCTAGTTATTGTTTATTTTCAGCAGAAGAAATGTCAGAGATGACGAGGAAAAAGTCCTGTGACATGAACATTAAGTATTGTATATGTAATACTGTTATTTCAAAACATATTATACGGCCACCATGGTGTGTAGTTGTCAAAAGGGTGGTACTGTCCTCTGGAGAATCTGGAAGGGTGTAGCTGTGATGATCTTGATCTTGATGTTCTCCTTGGAGTCTCCCAAAATAGGTCTCGAATGTGTCTTC
>CM060306.1:56792061-56804561 GCA_030674185.1 Monoplex corrugatus | reverse complement strand
AATCTCGTCGTCCCAATAACGGACGCATCTTTTGAGGGTGTTTAGTCAATCCCCCTGACCAACACAGCAGTTGTCTGTATCTCTCGGGCCTGTAGTTGATGCCAGGATGAAGTAGTTATGAAATGGAAGCGTACATTAAAGCCCTGTCATGCAATCTCAATCCATAAATTGAACTCGTTATTTTTCAGTTCTCATATTTTGCCAAAGCATTATGGGGAAAAGTGTTCAGCGGTATGTAAAAATTGGAAAGTAAAACAAATTAAAAACAAAACAAAACAAAATCAAAACAAAGCAAAACAGCAAACAACAAAATCAAAGGTCATCGCAATTTGCGATAATGGTTATTCCTAATCCGTCATGGAAACAGAAATTGACAAGAATGAGAAATTATTGAAATAATTTCATTCCACAGAACAATTTTTACCGACGAAATGGAAATTAATAAGAAAAAACAACAGAAAGGGGGTGGGGGCAGAGAGAGAGAGAGAGAGAGAGAGAGAGAGAGAGAGAGAGAGAGAGAGAGAGAGAGAGAGAGAGAGAGAGAGAGAGAGAGAGAGATGGTCAAGCCACTCTGTAATCTCCCTTTATATATCAAAATTAACAAAATCTAAACAAGTAATTGCTTTTAACACATGTATTTCTCATCACAAATCTTCGTGCAGCTGAGAAACTAAAACAGCAGAGCTATTAAAATCTATCAGTATTATGGTATTATTTAGACATCTGTACAGTTTGTCACATTTACACCTATTAAAGAAAGAAGAAAGAAAGAAAAGATAAAACATCCGGGAGGAAGGTGATAAAACGTGTGACGTATCATTGTTGACGATTTTAAGAAGTAAAATCGGTCACATGGCCTATATTTGGATCATAACGCTGAAAGTTTTAAATGAAACTGATATCCGTTTTTACATAGAAATGTTGCAAAAACAGAAACATGGGATAAATTACTAGAAAGGTCAAGATGTAAATTTTGATAAATTCTCAAAGAAAAGTAGTCAGTGACCATATCTATACACGTATAAAGCATTCACAGGTCACACACTACCGGACCCTGTCTTTAGAAACGAGATCTAAAGCGAAAAGAAATGAAGCCGTTTATCTTGTATTTTTTTCATCTTTTTATCTTGAAGTGGAATAAAATCATTAGAAATCTGAAGACGCGGTTTTCCACTAGGATGTTAGACCGGACCGTAATGCCTAAGTTTTTGTCGTCAATGTGTACTTATCAATTGTATAAGTTAAACTATTGTCAGAAGAAGAAGATGCTGAAAACTGAACTTTTGTTGTAGATTGGTGATGGCTTTTTGTTTTTTTTATCTTCGCCAATGAGGCCAAACTGTTGCCCACCATAGATACATATTGAAGAATACAGTTATGTAGTATTAATGAAACCAATCTGTGTCCTTCATCTTGTAATTAAAGAAAGTCGATTTCTTGAATTTCGACATTTTTTTGTTTCAGAGAGTATCATCGCGAAGATACAAACGATCTAGAATATTAGTCAGTGAAACCTTGAAGAAGCTTCATATGAAAAAAAAGAAAACCCCTTTCGCATGAAATGAAACTTGAAGGGCAGTGGAAGAAGGTCAGAACAGCGAAAGCAGATTTAAATTATTGTCTGAAGTTCCGGTGACTTTGACCTTGATTCTTAACCTTTCAAACACGTATGCTTCACGATTCCTCAACGGTCCCACCTTTGACCAAAACTGGTGAGAGATCCGCCCATAATCAGCGCGCATACACAGACACACACACACGCGCGCGCGCGCGCGCGCACGCACGCACGCACGCACGCACACGCCACACACATTTGGTCGATATGAAATAATCTCTTTTTCTTTTTAGAAATGGAGATCAATAAGAAAGAAAAAAAAAACCAACAGACTGACCGCTGGGTTGACCTTACAACACATATTAATTGAAAGAAAGAAAAAAAAGAAGAAGAGGACATAGCAGAAAAGGACAAAAAGGTGGCACACGTTATCGTAAATGACAGCAATACAAAAGCACATAACCTTTCTCTTCTTCCAACAATATCATAGCTGTTATAAAGAATTTTGCGAGCACAACTCAGACAATACAAGAACACAATAAACAAAATCCATTGCTTTCATTATGATGCAAAATCAACAGGACCAAAAGCGCTGGAATGAACATAATGCTGAAACAAGGCATTCTGTGTTTCTCCTCCAATAAACTTTAATGCTGGACAAAAAAACAGTAAAAGGGAAAGACAGGTAAGAAAAAGAGAGAGAGAGAGAGAGAGAGAGAGAGAGAGAGAGAGAGAGAGAGAAGAGAGAGAGAAAGAGAGAGAGAAAGAGAGAGAGAGAGAGAGAAAGAGAGAGAGAAAGAGACAGAGAGGTGAATGAAAGAATAGAAAGAGAGACAAAAGAGAGAGAAAAGAGAAGAACAACAGAGACGGAGTGAGAAGAAGAAAAGATGAGAAGAAAGGAGAAAAGAAAGAAGAAGAGGACAAGAGAAAAGAGACAGAAAGGGGAGAGAAGAAAGAGAGAGAATAAAAATGATTGGATAAACACAAAGAAGCAAAAGAAATAAAAAAAAAAAAAGACAAGAAAGAATGGAAGATAGCAAATGAAAGCATGGAAAAAATAAAAAGAAAAAAAAAACAGAAAAAAGAAAAGAAAACAAAGAACAAAGAAAGAAAAAAAGAGAGAAAAAGGAAAAGAAAAAGAAAAAAGAAGAAAGAAAAAAAAGAACATAGAAAGAAAACAAATAACAAAGAAAAGAAAAACAAAGAACAAAGAAAAGAAAAAAGAGAGAAAAAGAAAAGAAAACAGAGAACAAAGAAAAGAAAACAAAGAAAAAAAAAGAAAACAAAGAACAAAGAAAAGAAAAAAAAAAACAAAGAAAAGAAAAGAGAGACAAAAAAGAAAGAAAACAGAGAACAAAGAAAAGAAAACAGAGAACAAAGAAAAGAAAACAAAGAACAAAGAAAAGAAAACAGAGAACAAAGAAACTAACAAAGCAAGCAATAGCTTCCACAATAACGAAGAATTATAACATTTATGCACACGGTACTGCTAAAAGCAAAAAAGGTTCATGAAAAAAAAATGCTGAACTCAGCTTTCTTTTTTTCAGGAATAATAAAACATGAGACATTCAGTTTACAACATTATAATTATAATGTCTGTAGACTGGACATACATAAACCACAACGCTTAGACTTATCATATGATTAGGGTGAATGAAAGAAAGAAGGAGCTAATTGTTGTTGCAAATTTGAGTTCAGATATACGGCTCAAGATGAGCATTTTTGAATAAACAGATGCAGACATTAGCGAACATTGTTGGAATCAAAACATAACACACATTCACAACACACACACACAACACACACACACACACACACCACACACACACACACACACACATCCCACACACACAGACACACACACACACACACACACACAACACAACACACACACACACACACACACACACACACACCACCACCCCACACACAACGTTTATACAGAGAAAGCAGCTACTAACCAACAAACCAAACAAACACGTACAGCTCTGTAAACACTGAACCATGCACATGACTCGAAACTACAAGATCTACGCACGCTATTGTTCTACCTCTATTTTCCAATACAAACGAAGGAAATCACACTAACTCGTTCGTAAAACTATTATGGTGAAAACTGTCAATCAAATATAGAACACAATCAGATTATGACTTAATCATATAACAAAAAAATCAGTTTAGAAAATGACTATTCAAACAGATAAAGAAAACATATTCTCTAATACACGTCAACATCAAGTAAGAAAACAAATCATTATGCATAGAACCAATGTGCAAAAATTTGGTGATCCGTATTTACAACGTATTCCACGTGCAGCGAAAGGCACTTTCAGATGGAAACTGGATGAGAGAATGATATATACGTATTACACGCACACGTCAACTGTTGTCAACGACCCAAGTAATTAAATGATACACATCAAATCAGACTCACAAAATCAGACTCAGTAGTAATACTGAGTATTTAGAGGGTAAAATACATCTGGGTCTCAACAAACAGTAAGAATCAAGAGATGTGATTTTTTTCCCTCACCAGATGTTTCAACGATACCGCATCACAACATTAAGATCACAAACGATGACTTTGAAAGAAGATGGAAAAAAAAAAAAAGCTGTGTGTTATAAAAGTTCACAAAAAAGATGCATCAGTGTAATGGATTCTCTTGAACTGAATCCTAATAAATCATCACTTCAAGTCAATTCTATTGCACTTTTTACTTTAGCGTCATGTCTCATTATTTTCTCGTCGGTGCAAACTTTTAAGGTATGAGCTTGTATAGCTTTTCCCAGGCACTTTGATATCTTATACTTTCAGCTCTGTATAAATATGTCTTTCTTGTAAACCCATTTTTTCACATCCCGTGTGATCTTGGAATGTAAACGTACTATTATGTAAGAACTGTTAATTTCTGGCGAGAAATGATAAATCATTATTTCTTTCTAGTCGATCTAACGAAATTCGGGTATTTTCTTTTTACAATAAGAGCGGACTGTTGCCTTGGCATGTCTTGGAAATCAGCCACATGTCTTGAAAATCAGTCACATACAAGCTTGTGTGGGTCGTAGAAGTAAAGGCAGAAGATAGAGTATACTGGAAACTGCGTATTTGCGGTTTTGCGCGGTTATGGTGAGAGATAGGATGATCGTTTCGCAAGAGGATATGCATTCGAAGTTAGCAACTGTGCTTCCTACCTTTTGATCAGAAGTGTGTGTGTGTGTGTGTGTGTGTGTGTGTGTGTGTGTGTGTGTGTGTGTGTGTGTGTTGTGTGTGTGTGTGTGTGTGTGTGTGTTGTGTGTGTGTGTGTGTGTGTTTGTGTGTGCGTGCGTGCATCCGTTGTGTGTGTGTGTGTGTGTACACGTAGTGTGTGTGTGTGTGTGTGTGTGGTGTGTGTGTGTGTGTGTGTGTGTGTGTGTGTGTGTGTTTGTTGTTGTTTGTTTGTTTGTTTGTTTGTGTGGTGGTCTTTGATTTAATGTCTATTCACTAAAATTTATTTAGACAAATTGTTTGTGTGTGAGTGTGTGTGATGTGACAGTTTGTGCGTATGTGTGTGTGTGGTGTGTGTGTGTGTTTGTGTGTGTGTGTGTGTGTGTGTGTGTGTGTGTGTGTGTGTGTGTGTTTTGCTTACATGGTCAACTACGGGGGTGGGGGTGGGGTGGGGGGTGGAAGCCAGCCCAAGTGCACTCCCAGACAAACGGCTTGCAGTAAATCCCAGAGTATTCGTATCATCTCATCTAAGTACCCATCCATTTCCCTCCTTGTAGAAATGCCTTAGTGCTTTTTCAGTGTGAGTAGTGATGGACTCGATAATTAAGTGGGTAAGACATTGGACTGCGAACGGAAGGTCAAAGGTGACTGGAAACGGAAGGTCAAAGGTGACTTCAAACGGAAGGTCAAAGGTGACTCAACAAGAAAGGTCAAAGGTGACTTCAAACAGAGGGTCAAAGGTTCGATCCTGCCTGGGTATCTTCTGTCTGTTGGGTAAAAGGGGGATATTTTTTTTTTCCGATCTCCCAACTCAACATGTGTGCCGACCTACCAGTGTGTATACACAGGTACACACAACATCCAACACGCTAAAGATACAGTGAGTCGTGTCAGTGTCCTGTGGCTTCACCCAGTACAAATACTGTCACCGAAGACAGAGTACTGCAAACTGTGCAGCCACATACTGCTTGTCCAGTGTGGGCAAAAACAACTTTTACCTTTTCCTTTTTTTTTTTATTCCTTTTCTCACATTGGAATGAGCAGCAGTGAAGTTTCAGTCTTTTTCTCCTAATTTTTGTATCTGGTGTTTATTTGTTTCTTTGTGATCTTACGCTTGACAAAGGCCAGTTGGCCGAAAATTTGCGCCTGTTTTGTCTTGTTATATCCAATACGCGTTCTTATGTTTTTTAGTGTGTTTTTTTTTTCTGGTTCCTGTTAACTTTTACCATGGAAATACGATTGATGATAAAGTCTTGCCGTGGATAGTTTGTTTGTTTTCGTGGGATCTTTAACACAAACACACATTCACTTACAATACAGCACAACTGCAAAGTGAAATATGTGGCCTAGTGGTTCAAACATTTGCCTACAACGTCAGAAAAACAGGATCGAATCAGGGAATGGACAGGGGTTTTATTCCATCCCTCCTCCCCAGTAAATCTCAAGTGGCAGTCCAGGTGCCAATCTTTTGGATGACAAGAAACACTGACTGCCGTAGTAACGAAAACGTTATCCCTTGCAAAAAAATTGAAAAGAAAGTCCACGTTGAAAGGGTAACCAAAAATACATGCATGCAGAAAAAAAATGGGTGGCGATGCGCTGTGGCGACGCAGTCGTCCCCGGGAAAGCAGCCTGAATTCTGACATGGTAAATGCATGTGACAGGAAAAGAAACAAGTCCAAATGCAATACGAAAGGTCGTGGTGTTCAAATGATTCGATCGGACTCACGAACACAAAAAAAGTTCTATTCTATGTAGTCTTAGGTTGTAACTTCAGTCTATGTTGGTCTCGTTTGTTTGTCTAATTCACAAATACCACACATTATTATCTTGAAATACTTTTTCATATTTCATCTACCTATTAATCAAATCGGTATATAATGATTTTGTAGTATCGCTGGTCTCGTTTGTATATCTAATCCATAAACAATACACATTGTTGTCTTGAAATATTTTTTCATGTTGTATTTTCCATCGATCAGATCATTATGTAATGATTTTGCACACACAATAGGGTTTGCACGCAGGCAAAGGACTTATGCTTTGATCTTTTGGATCTTTTCCATTACGTGGCATCTGAGTCATCAGTGCTTTTGGGAACTTATTCCAAGCGTGTATACAGCATCTTGACAAACCGAAACTGGAACTCAGTAACTGAAGCACAGCGACATAGCCGGCCGATAACACAGCGAGCTGTCGACATAACGGGTGCGCGCCAGGCATAATTGTTATAAGGCATGACTAAGCTGGAACGTGGAAGGAGGAGAAGAACCTATGCCCAACCCTATTCCTCCCGAAAATGATTCCACCCATCTCTCTCTCTCTCTCTCTTCTCTCTCTCTCTCTCTCTCTCTCCTCTCTCTCTCTTTCTCTCTCTCTCAATCTCTCTCTCTCTCTCTCTCTCTCTTTCTCTCTCTCTCTCACTGTCTGCCTATCTGTCTGTCTGCTGTCTGTCTGTCTTTTGTCGTCTCTCTCTCTCTCTCTCTCTCTCACTGTCTGTCTGGCTCTCTCTCTCGTTCCCTCTCTCTGTGTCTCTGTTTGTCTCTGTTTCTGTCTCTGTCTCTCCCCCTCTCTCTCTCTCTTTCTCTCTCTCTCCATCCCTCTCTCTCTCTTTGTCTTCTGTTTTGTGTTTCTGTCTGTCTGTCTGTCTGTCGTCTGTCTTTCTCTCTCTCTTACTGTCTGTCTGGCTCTGTCTCTCGTTCCCTCTTTCTGTGTCTCTGTTTGTCTCTGTTTCTGGCTCTGTCTCTCTCTCTCCCCCTCTCTTTCTCTTTCTCTCTCTCTCCATCTCTCTCTCTCTCTTCCTCTCTTTCTCTCTCTGTCTCTCTGTTTTGTGTTTCTGTTTTCTGTCTCTCTCAGCACTGAAAATTAGGGACACTTTCTAGAACATTGTAACAAATCAAATCGCAAGAGAATGTTGCTCTGTGCGTCTGCATCTTCGTAAGAGACTATGGCTTTTAATGTGAATAAGTCATCCATCCATCTATCCATCCATCTCTCTGTTTCTTTCTTTGTATTTCTCCAGCGTCATCCCCATCATCTTTACCTGCTACTCATCTTTCCCACGCATTATCGTTTTGTGTATTTCTGGAACTGGTACCAGAAAAGCATGTAGACGTATGCATGTCTGTGACTGTAATAACTTCCACTTAGTCCTTTCTGGTTATTTCCACCATGACACCTGCCTCATAACTCCGCCATTTCCTATAATTATAAGTATGACGTATATGAGTTATAATACATATTTCCGTTTACTTCATTTCAGGTGAAGAGATATGCGGGTTGCTTTTGCCAGCTTGGTTAATAAACATATCTTCGTTTTTAGTTAGAGCTTAAAAGATGAAATCGGGCCTTCACAGTTCTATTACTTGCGCAACTCGTTTGGCATTCCTCAGTCCATTTGTACTGGAGATGGAAAAAGGGAGGGGGGGAGGGGACGGGTGGAGAGAAAAAGACAAAAAGTATGTTTTCTTCTGTCTTCTTCACCCTCTTACCCTCATCTCGCATTTCTCTCCCCCCCCTCCCCACCCCACTCCACCCTTTCCTCCTTATGCTTATTTTTGCAACTTCTCCTTCCTCCATCTTTCCCTCCCTCCCCCACTGAGCCCCCCCCCCCCCCGCTCTCTCTCTCTCTCTCTTCCTTTCTCCTCATGCTGACGTGGATTGCCTACACCTTGCCGTTTTCACCTGCCGAGGGGAGAGGTTAAAAATAGCTCTTTCTGCATGTAGCGTGGGAGAGGCAGAGGGGCAGAGACTAGGAGGTATTGGCTGCTAGCTGCCGGTTCCAGTCAAACGCAGGTGAGAGAGTCGGAGATACGAAGAAAGAGATTGTTACCTCGCCTTGCCGAAATGCTATCTCTGAATGCGTTTTGTCTTGTTTTCATTGCTTGTTTGCGGTCGATTTCTTAGTTGTCACAAAAGGTTAGTTTGCAGTCGGTTCGAGTCAACACACGAATGAGAGACTCAGTGAGCATGTGAAAAAAAAAAAAAAAAAAAAAAAAGAGAGAGAGAGAGAGAGAGAGAGAGAGAGAGAAGAGAGAGAGAGAGAGAGAGAGAGAGAGAGAGAGAGAGAGAGAGAGAGAGAGAGAGAGATTGGAATTGAGATTCAGACGATTTATTTGTACATTTGAAGACCCTGACCCCTCAGATGAGATAAAATGAAAACGCCAAATTCACATATTCATTCACACAGTGGGAAAAGAGAGAGAGAGAGAGAGAGAGAGAGAGAGAGAGAAGAGAGAGAGAGAGAGAGAGAGAGAGAGAGAGAGAGAGAGGAAGGAGGGGGAACAGACAGACAGACCGACTGGTTTCTGGCTCTGTGGCACTGTATCATTGTATTTTGTACTCTTTTTTTTTTTGTCTTGTCACAACAGATTCACCAGGCAGTGCTGCAGTCACTTCCAGTCAACAGATTTCAATGCTATAAAAATCCTTTCATTTTCTTATAAATTTTCCCATCCTCCTTTCCTGCGTAGCTAAGCGGAACCTACTGCTACTATCATTGAATCATAACATGTGTTGAATATTTAAGTCTAATCCGAAAGACAAGCATCCAGAATACCACCACACAAATCTAGTGGGGCAGGTAAAAAATACTGTTCATTTTGGGTGTTGGATCCTGAAGTTTTCGGAACCTCTCGCTGTTTTGGCAGGGGCTTCTAATCCTAGACCACCATCCGGCAGCTTGGAGCATATGGTTCTGCAAGTAAAGGGCTCGGGTCCTCATAAACTCGCAGATGTACCATTTCTAGGGTTCGTATCTATATATCATATCCAATTATCAAGAGAACCGACAAAAGCATCGGTATACTCACAATGCAACTAAACATTTTTTTAGGCTCCTTTGAGCAATTTTTTTTTATATCTAATCCTCATATACCCTGAGAGTGGTAGACTTTAAACTCTACAAAACAGAACAGAACAGTTCTAGGGTACTCTGCGCATTTGCAGGCTGAATGTTCGAGTTGACAGTCCCCCACCCCCACCCCCCCCACCACCCCCCCCCACCCCCCCCCCTCACCTGCCACAACTTCTCAGCCACTTACCATGCTGCACATTCTGGCTTCTCTTTAATAACCTTAAGTTCATTTATAGTGGGAATCCCAGGCCAAGAAGTCCATGGCAATTTACGATGTCAAACCGCCATAGGGCCATCCGCCAAAGGAGACTTCACTGCTGCTGTGTCATTTTTGGTAGAGTTAATGATGCCCGTTCTGATAGAACTTATAAAGGACACTGCCTACTCATTCCCCCTACTAAAGCTTATAATCGCTCAGCAGCGGAGTCTGACTCTGTAGAAAAAAACTCCCATGTAAGATAAGACGACCACTGCCATCACGGCCCTCCAACATCATCTCCCATCAACCACTGACACCCCAACTTAATCTCATCTAATGCAGGCTCAGAAGCGATAAGGAAATCCGAAACTGAGGTCAGCACGGTGACACAGTGATGGTGAGCAAAAACAATAGTTGCCGATCTCTCTTTCTATGTCTCTGGTAAATCTAAGCTCAACGTCTTTTAGGCTGATGTTTGGGGAAAAGGAAGAAGGTGAGGGGGGGGGGGGTGGAGAGGAGGGGAGGGGTGGTTGCGAAAGAAGAGCGCGTAGAGGTTATTACCTTGCGTTTTCCTTTTAGAAAAAAAAAGGAGGAGGAGGAAAGAATAAGAGGAGGACGAGGTTGAAGATTCAGGTGGACAGGAGGCAGACAAAAGGTACAATACAGTATGGCACCCCCCTCCCCACACACACACACGGATGCATACACATATGCACGCAAGAAGTACACACACCCACACTCACAAGCACGCTAGCACGCATACATGAATTTTCAGAAGTACATACACACGTGCACACACACACACACACGCTAGCAAGCAACACTGTATGTAACATTGGCACACGAAAACCTGCACGCACACAACACGTATATAAAACACATATGCACACACCCACACGCGCATTGACACACACACACACACACACACACACACAACACACACACACACACACACACCACACACACACACCACACACACACCACACACACACACACACACACATACATACATACAAACACACACAACACACACACACACACACACACACACACACAACTCACACACACACACACACACACACATAAATACACACCCACTCTCTCTCTCTCTCTCTCTCTCTCTCTCTCTCTCTCTGTCTCTCTCTCCTCCCTCTCTCTGTGTGCTTTCTGTCTCTTTTGCTCTGAAAATCATAGACAAACAGACGTACGACCAGACAGAAACACACTTTTCTGTCACAGATAAAAAAACATCAATCGAGCAAATAACACTAACTTGATAACCTGTATCAAATATGAAATCCATGAAATGATCCCTGCCTTGAGCAGCAGCAACAGACCAATATCTACCCTCAGACGACCGGACATTGCCGCCTACTCCAAATACATTGTGTGCCCAATGGGACTGCCCCACACAGACGAGTGAGCATGCCAGACAGGGCCATCGTGTCCAGGACACATTCTAAAGTTTTGCCCACTAGTCAGAAATGATATTGCTATTGTTGCTTAAAGCCCAGCGGACTGCGTAGAGCCATATCAGAGCTATAACCGCTTCAAAACATACCCAACTTCAACAGGAAAAGAAAAAAGAAAACAAAATTAATACACATGCCAATGCATTCACGCACATAATCTAAGGACATGCCCCCGGCTTTGACCACTCCGTCCAATTTATCGCATCGCACAGGGGATTTAAAAACACACACACTGAATACAAATTTAAGCATACCTAAGGACATCATAATATCTATCTATCTATCTATCTATCTATCTATCTATCTATCTATCTATCTATCTATCTATCTATCTATCTATCTATCTATCATCTATCTATCTATCTATCTATCCTATCTATCTATCTATCTATCTATATATCTATCTATTCTATCTATCTATCTATCTATCTATCATTATCTATCTATCTATCTATCTATCTAACCCAAAAATGCATTTAATACATGCTACCCATATTATCAATCTCTAATATCTAAAAAGCACGTATTACTTTATTGAACACATACAGTGGGATGAACCATTAAGGCAGAAAATGATAGGAAGATATGACCGAAAGTAAAGGAACAAGGCAGAAACAAACAGAGTGACATAAAAGAGGAATTTTTAGCACATAATTTCCAGAAGGTGGGGATACTATTTATACTTAAAGAGCCCCCGGCATCCCCACGGGGTGGGGGTGGGGTTCAGAAATAGTAAAATGAGCAGTGACCAAATGGAGAATTACTTGAAGAAACAGCTCTGGGGCAACACAGAGGACTTGATGAAAACCATATCCTTCATCCACATCATCGGACTGAATATTTGTAGGGTAATCATGCTCAAACGCAAAATAACAACAACATTAACAGCAACAACTTACTGGAATACAAAAATGTTACGTCTACCAATATTCTCTCCGAGATACTTAGAAATCAAAAGCATTCTTTCGACTCAAACTGACAAAGGAACAACAAAAATGTGGTCGTTAAAATGGCTTGACTGTCCTGTTTTTGTTTGTTTCTTTCTCCACAAGAATTCCTCTTAGCTCCCCACTCACCACCACCACCACCACCCCCCCCACACACACATACCCCCTAACTTCATCTCTCTCTCTCTCTCTATATCTCTCTCTCTCTCTCACCGTCTCTCTCTTTGCCTCTGTCTATCTCTCTATCTCCCCTGTGATATGATAGAG
>CM060306.1:56767061-56787061 GCA_030674185.1 Monoplex corrugatus | reverse complement strand
CAGGCATAAGAAGTCTGCTAGATAATTTCTGACAGATTTAGGTGGAGCGCATACAGAAAAGTCCATGTGCCATGAATCCGTCTTGAATAAACTTCCGCTCTCATTCTGATTCCGACTCCGGTTCCATGGATATCTCCCTCCTCCTCTGCACTCCTCCCACCAGTGCATAGAAAAAGAACAAACATACAAACACCACAAAGAAAGAAAACTAACACTTTGCACATGCCATAAGCCTGCGCATAGATTTTACCTGCTAGAGAAAACTTGACGTTCTAAGTTGTGGGTTCTTTCTGTTTGTGCTGTCAGTATCGGCTATAGTACTGTGTATTCACTAGTCTCGTGGTTGACACACGTTTCCTTATCAATGGTGCAAGTTAAGTGCAAGACTAGAACAAGCTTTGTGTTATGTGGTTATTTGTACCACTCCTATAATCAACTTGACTATAACATGATCTTTTTGTTTTTGAAAATCAGCTGACGTGTGAGCGTATACAACCCCTGACAAAAAAAAGAATGCACCGCGAGAAAAGATCACCGACATTCCCCATCAACCAGCACACAGCACACCACAGCTTCTAGAACCAGTACCAGTCAGATACAACACTTGACCAGTAACATCGCGACCACCACAACACGTAACAAACCACACTCTTCCAACAAACCACCCCGGCACTCGTGAAGCGTCAAAACCAACACGTGTAACAATGACCCCTTCTCAGCTCGTTCCGGCAACTCCTGAGACACTGCTGAAGCTAGGCCGTACTGGCTCTTACCCTTCGCTTGGACTTTATCAACGGTGTAGACAAGGGTGGGGGGGGGGGGGAGACCAGCTTCATGGGCAAGAGCTGGTCTTCAGTACACACTTGTCCAGGCTTGCGCACTGGAGAGGAAGAGCTGTACTTCCACCCCACCCCAGCGTGCAGTTCCATAATGTCTCGAGATCATTGGATGCTATTTGTACAAATGACACACAAGTGCTAACTGAAAACAAAAGTCCTTCAGTCACACCTGTTAGGGTTAATTAATCCACTTGCTTGATTTGGTCGCATCATCCGCTACAACTAACACGTTGCCATGCCATCATTTCGGGTATCCCTCAAATTCCGTAGATTGTCGACAGGAGAAGAGCTAGCTGGTGAATATGGAAGACTAACGAACCTCAGCACATCCGGCCTGCTTGTTTGCTGCCGCACCCACAGACATGAAGGACTCTGCTGCTGTGCTCCATCAGACCCCCCCCCTCCCCTGTCTCCAAAGCCACCACACTTGTCACAGGACCAGCTGACGATGATGATCCCCACAGTACTCATATAGTTAACGACTCGTCCACCGGCGTCGAATGTGAAAAGCTAATCACTCAGTATCGGGCGTGAGACGTTAATTACTCGACCAACATCGCCTGAAGAACGTCAGTCCTTCAGCAGAGTGGTGTAAGGTTAATCACTTGAAGTGACAATGCGATATAGGCTGTCTCAGCAACGACAGTGGTACGCCACCTGTAAGTAACTCTCGTCCATCGTCAGTAACGTTCAACTACCGGTAACATCCGTGTAGTGTTACTCCGAATTGTTACAGCTTCGCCGCTACTCCATAAGCAACATTTGATAAAAAAAAAAAAAAAACCCGATGGTAGAAACTCTCAGGTTGTCGGTGATCCATCACTGGTAAGAACAGCGTAACGATGTATCCGTCAGTGATATTCTGTTAGTAACTCTTCCGGTAAGATAGTGGGTAACGTCATTCCACCTGAAACACACGTGTGACGGCACCTAATCAGTAACCCATATTTGGTGTTACTCCATCAGTAATGTGTATTGGCCATCACTCAGTGAATGACAATTATATGAGTTAAACTCCTCTCATAACCGCTGTATGAGGTCATTCGGTTCACGAGTTCACTGTAGCATCACTCACTTGGTAACATCTTGCACGGTGTTACCCTATCTGTAACAGCTATGCAGTTAACATCTTGCACGGTGTCACCCTATATGTAACAACCATGTAGCATTGTTTAATGGAAAAAAACATATCACACAAATAAAAATGTTGTTAATGCGTAAGTAGCAGTGTGTTACTGTGTTCAATTGCGTGAAATCATCACATCAATAACGACCCTTTTCTATCGATAAGTTACAGAAAGTCATCCACCAACAGTCGCTGAATTCGATAACACAGTAACAGTCGAGTTAAGTTCCCATCAACAACACAACTTCCGTCACAGCAGAAACATTCTCGTCATGATACATCCATCACTAACAGAAATCCACCACATCAGAAACAGTCCTGAAAAATCCATCAGTAAGAGGAAATCATCAGCTCAGTAACACATTTCTTAAATCCTACCGATCACAGAGATTCATCACACGAAAAATCTTACAGAATTCAGCAAGAACACGAATTCATCACATAAGTAAACGTTATGTTGAATCCGGCAATCACAGAAATCCATCACAGAAATCCAGTCACGGTCTTCTCATAAATCCATCGCACCAGTGGATCACCTGTCCATCAGTAACAAAAATCCACCACATCGGTAAACATTCTGTTACGCAAATTCTTCAGTCACATCCATTCATGTACATCCAAGTATGAAACGCCAGTGTTTTCAATGCACAGTTTTCATAATATCATTAGCGGTGATCACCATGTCACAGATCTGGTCACAACGCTTTTTGATACATAGCGTATAACAGCTTTGTTTTTGCTGTTTGTCCTGGTTTATTTGAGGGAAGGGAGCAGGTTACAGTATCACACGTTTCCTCATGCTGACTATGATGGCATGGTAGAAATCGTGCGAGCAAGCGCTATCATGATTGGTCTGATATCTATCTACACGATCATTAAATTGGGACGATACTATTCCTTTGAACAATCTGTTAAGATACGCTAGGACTGTAACATTCCTCCAACATATGTTTTCTACGATATCAATATATGAGGAGAACAAAATTCTTCAAAAGGAAGGGTAAAAAACCCCACAAAGTTTGACGTTAAACGAGATTTCTTTACATGAAATCAACTCCGTTATATACATGTACACATCTGACCAGTGACAATGCCTTCCAAGAGAATCATCATGATAATAACTGGGATAATGATCACATTTCTTTGCAGAATTGTGACAGGGCAGACTAGGAAAGAAATGACTGGACACTGATATTTTTTGAATGGACACTGACATTTTCGGCAAACAACAACAACAATAACAAAATAGAAAAAGGATAATAGAAAATGTCTGACGTGATGTACTGTGAAATTATCATCACATCCCTTTGTAGAAATGTGACAAGACATTCTAGCATTAAGATAAAATGAATTAGCACAGTTATCAAGGACAAAAAGTCGACTGACACACTGTGGAAACGATATGCCCTTGCTCTCTTTGTTTTTCAGCCGGACAAAGGATGGGATAACCTTAGCATCCTCGGGTCTCCATCTTTCCATTTTATTTGTAAAGTCATGACAATCGTTTTGAAGTGTCGTCACTTCTATATTTGAGAAGAGTCTGATGCAGCACACGGGACAATACGCGTTACCAAGAGGAAGATCATGATCCAAGCCGATAAACCAGCCGCAGCCTTCCTATGCAGACACTATCATCGTGATTGTCACTTCCCCATCCCCATAGGATTGTATAGCTACAGGAGACACTGCCGATAGTACTGTTACTCCAATCTGCAGCAGGACTTCTGTGGAACTTAATGAGGCTCATTTTGGTGTGATAATGGATCTTTGCCTTTCTTATACTCGCAGGCATCTGGCACCAAAATAATGCCAGCTCCGTCTCCACTCCACACCCACATACTACATCATTGCAATGAATGCATTTTGTCAGGCTAACCAACTAGGATCCAACTCCGCCTTATCATCATCCGAAGCCAAAGCGCTCAGATGGACAGTACTGGATAATGCTGGCAGTGTGTTGTATCAAATTCGGGTTTGAGTAAACTGGGGCGATTTTTTCGCCTGACTCAGATGTAGTAACCATCAAATAACGTATATCAGATTGTAATTAAACCCTCAAAAAGCCATATAAGTCTATGTACTTGTACTCATCACAAACGCTTGACTATCATAGTAACGACAGATATTATAAATCGGGAATCTGCGTTGACGGGAGATACTGATAAACCGATATTGCATAATGAACAAATCAGCAAAGATAACGATGAAGGATTTTGTGCATGCTCGGTAATGCAAGAATCAACTCAACAATGCATCTAACTAGAGAGTTCCCACCACCCTTCCAGACGGCTCTATGGAACTCTTGTAAGAAGGCGTCGGAGTTTAATGCACTGACTGACAAGAGTGTTCCTCTGATATGCGTTGTGATATAACGTGTCACATACGTCCCGAGCTCAGAACGCCGTTATACGTCCTCGCCCTCCGACTCGTGACCGTTCGTGGGCATGGTGGCATTGCGGATCTGCATGGACTTTTTACTGCGGTACATGTCCCACAGTCCCGACACGATCTCCGCCACCACGATATCACTGGAGTTCTTGCCGATCAGGCGAAGCGTGAACACCCCGTCATGTCTCAAGTACTCCAAGACAAAGCGCGTGGCCAGCTTCTTGTCCGGGCCTGAGCCGAGACGGTCCATGATCTTGAGGAACTTTCGGATGAAGTGGATGCGGGATGTTGGGAAGACCATGTGCCAGAGCCAGGAGGTGAAGGAAGAACAGGTCAGGAGAGAGACAAAGACCAGCCAGAACCACATGAAGATGTAGATCTTCTCGTTGAAGAGGTTGATGGGCAGCACACACTGCACGCTGTAGCGGTGGTTATTGGTCATCTGGCGGATCTCGAAGTCGCACATGGTGACGCGGGGGAAGCGGCGTGAGGCCGACCACTCTGTCCCTGTGGCCAGGTCTTCCAGGACCTGGAATCCGTACAGGTTGTAGTCTGTGGACAGGAAGGCGTTGAGCATGAACAGTTGCCCGATGGCGTTGGAGATGTACATCACCTTCATCAGGAAGTACACAGACACCAGGTAGTTGCCGTATCGCCTCCCACACAGGATGGACAATTTGGCTGACAGGATGTGACGCAAAGTGACGCAGCACCGATGCCGCGACTCGCGCTGGTTGTCCAGGCAACGGTCAATATGGCGGACCACGTATTTGATCGTGCGCATGCGCACCTCGGGACTCTCGTACTGAGCGTCGCTGGCGAGGGAGACGATGCGGTCGATGTTATGCCGGACTGGCCGTTGAGGAGCCGCCAGATGATGCAGGGGATGTAGAAGAGCAGGGCCTGCAGGAGCAGCACCACGGGCACCCACTGGTAGTAGGTCAGCTCCTTGTCCGTGCGCCTGGTGATGTCCTGCGGTACGATGAAATCCATGGGGATGTAGTAGGTGTTGGAGATCCAGCAGATGTTGTTCGTGTAGTCCACGTGCGCCCCCGTGAACTGAAAAAAAAAATTGGAGAATTGGCATGAACAGTGTTTGAGGACCTTGCCACTAGAAAGGGTACAGACATTCTCACCTGTGTTATGCAAATCCATCAGCCAGCCACAAGTTTCCAGCCGCCTCCAGACACCTTCATCAGGGGAATAAGTGCTCTTTGACTGCATTAAGAGCTAAGGCGTGTGATCTGTACGGCATGATGCAAGTGTTGCTCCATATATTATCGTGTAAAGTAGATCGTACTCAGCTTCTCTGTTCAAAGAGAAGGATCGGAGAGGGAGAGAGAAAGAGAAAGAGAGAGAGAGAGAGAACAGAGAGAGAGAGAGAGAAGAGAGAGAGACAGAGAGAGAGAGACAGAGAGAGACATACAGACAGACAGAGACAGACAGACAGAGACAGACAGACAGACATACAGAAAGAGAGAGAGACAGAGACAGAGACAGAGACAGAGACAGAGATAGAAAGAAAGAGAGAGAGAGAGAGAGAGAGAGAGAGAGAGAGAGAGAGAGAGAGAGAGAGAGAGTTGTCGATAAATCATCATGTAAAGTTGATGGTACTTAGCTTCTCTGTTCAAAGAGAGAGAGAGCGAGAGAGAGAGAGAGAGAGAGAGAGAGAGAGAGAGAGAGAGAGAGAGAGAGAGAGAGTGGGGTGGAAGTTGTCCATACATTATCATGTGAAGTAAATGATACTTAGCTTCTCTGTTCTGAGAAAGAGAGAGAGAGAGAGAGAGAGAGAGAGAGAGAGAGAGAGAGAGAGAGAGAAGAGAGAGAGAGAGAGAGAGAGAGAAGACGAGAGAAGAGAGAGAGATAGAGGATAGAGAGATAAGAGAGAGAGAAGGAGAAAATATTTAGAATGCAATAATTCCTGGCGCCAGCTGATTTGCCAGAAGAAAGCAAGACATTACAGCTATTGACTTCAAATGATAAGAAAGTTTTGATCTATGACCTAAATGGCATATGCGAATAGCTGGGAATTCCCCTGTAACGTGTACGAAATATGGCCTAGTCTACCTCTATAAATAAAGAGCGGTAGGTTGGTGTGGATAACAGACCCTGATCCAGTTCTATTTGGAGACGTTGTGCTCTTCGAGACTGGCGCCAAAAAGGAAGCATCAGCGGCGAAAATTTAACACTATCATGATTTTTCTTGATTTTTAGTTGTCCCCCCCCCCCCCTCTGTTCTCTGAACAGAGAAGCTAAGTATCATTTACTTCACATGATAATGTATGGACAACTTCCACCCCACTCTCTCTCTCTCTCTCTCTCTCTCTCTCTCTCTCTCTCTCTCTCTCTCTCTCTCTCTCTCTCTCTCTCTCTCCCCCTTCTTTGAACAGAGAAGCTAAGTACCATCAACTTTACCATAATTTCGATACATTTCTCTCAGAGATTTTATGACCAGTATCTGCAATGTTTTTCCAGTACTGTCAACAGAAGACCTGTTGCTGCTGAAGTGTTCTTTTGTCTTTGTGTCCATTGTTTTCGCTGTTTCACCAGAAATTATATTTCAGAAACAGTTAAACATTGGTAAAGCAGCTGGCTTTAAAAAAATGGCCCAAACATTGTTTAAATATATTTTAAAAATGTTTTTAGTCCTTTTTCTCCCACTGGACGAAGCAGCAAGGAACTTTTTAGTCTTTTTCTCCTACATTTCGTATTGGTGTTTATTCGTTTGTGATCTTACGTTTACGCTTGACAAGGCAGTTGCCAAAAAAAATTGCACTTGTCTTGTCTGGCTGTATTAAATTAATACGCGTTCTGATTCTATTTCAGCGTGTTTCTCCTTCTGGTTATTGTTTAAATAGCAAGAGAGAGAGAGAGAAGAGAAGAGAGAGAGAGAGAGAAGAGAAGAGAGAGAAAAGAGAGACAGAGACAGAGACAGGAACAGAGAGACAGAGAGACAGATAGACAGACAGAGACAGAGACAGAGACAGACAGACAGACAGACAGAGACAAAGAGACACAGAGAGAGAGAGAGAAAGAGACAGACAGACAGACAGACAGACAGACAGACTAGAAACAAAGTAAGGAAGAAACGTAGAGACACAGAGACAAAATGAGAGAGTTAAAGAGAGAAAAAAAGGTAGAGAGATACAGACAAAAAAGTTAAAGAAAGAGAGAGAGTGAGAGTGAGAGAGAGAGTGACAGAGAAAGGGACACACAGAGAGACAGAGATTTAAGAGACAGAGACAGGCACAGAGAGAGACAGACGCAAGCAGAAGGAGTGTGTGTGTGTGTGTGTGTGTGTGTGTGTGTGGGTGTGTTGTGTGTGTGTGTGAGTGTATGTTGTGTGTGTGTGTGTGTGTGTGGTGTGTGTGTGGTGTGTGTGCGTGCGCGCGCGCTGTGTGTGTGTGGTGTGTGTGTGTGTGTGTGTGCGCGCGCGCGCGCGTGTGTGTGTGTGCACGCGCGCGCGTGCGCACGTAGTGTGCATGTGTATGTGTAAGAACAAAAGATGTTAGGGACCGTACTACCTAACTTTCCCCTTCAAATACACATTCAGTACATATCAGTCCCCAGAAGTACAGTTTATGTTGGAAGCTCAGTTTCTGCCGGATGTGGAAGATCCTCAAATCCACACTGTTGTTCTACGGTGGTGATATTCTATTCGCCGCTGAAGTCAAACCGTCGCACACTAAGAGATACAACTTGAAGAAGGAAACTGGACATAAGTATAGAAAAAGCTTTTTGTTCTTAAGTTTGTATGGAAAGTCGATAGTTCTTAAGCTTATATAGAAAGTCGATTCCTTCAAATTTTGACCATTTTGGTTTACAAAGTGTAATCATGAAGGTACAGGTGTTCTAGAATTTCAGTCACTGTTACCTTGAAAAGTTTCATATGACTTAAATTTCACGTGCTTCGATGACATTGGTAGACTAATACAACTGTTTTTGAATACTATCGGAATTCCTTAAAAAAAATTACTGTTTACACGTCTCCCTCGAAATTTTCTGATTTTAGGCACTTGTGTGTGTGTGGTGTGTGTGTGTGTGTGTGTGTTGTGTGTGGGTGTGTGTGTGTGTGTGTGTGTTGTGTGTGTGTGGTGTGTGTGTGTGTGTTTTGTGTGTGTGTGTGTTGTGTGTGTGTGTGTGTGTGTGTGTGTGTGTGTGTGTGTGTGTGTGTGTGTGTGTGTGTGTGTGTGTGTGTGTGTGTGTGTGTGTGTGTTGTGTGTGTGTGTGTGTGTGTGTGTGTGTGTGTGTGTGTGTGTGTGTGTGTGTGTGTGTGTGTGTGTGTGTGTGTGTGTGTGGTGTGTGTTGTGGGGTGTGTGTGTGTGTGTGTGTGTGTGTGTGTGTGTGTGTGTGTTTGTGTCAATTTGACGTTGACCTGGGTGTTTCATCTTTTAAACTTAGCATTTCGCTACTCCTCAACGGATTCACACCTTTGAGCCAAAAGTTGGTAACGTCCAAAGATAAATAGCTGAGAAACTCAAGTCGAAATATTTTGACACAGACTGAGACAGACAGACAGACAGACACACCACACACACACACCAAACGACACACACACACAAACCACACACACACACACACACACAACACCACACACCACACACACAAACAGACACACACACATCACAACACACACGCACACACACTCCATCATCCGCTTCTATTTAACACTAAAAAAATAAATAAAAATAAAAAGATGCAAAGAAACAGAAAACCTTTTACGGACAGACAGCGAGGAATCAACACATTAAAAACCCCCAGCCCTATTCAAGACATCTGAAGCAGAATTAACCAGCAGCACGCTCGAACTGCCATGAATGTGAATGACCGGTTACCAGTGCTGGCTGAAGATACCGAACAGTAGATTGTTCGATTTCAGTTCTTGTTGTTTAACGCCCGCCTTCAGTTAAAGGTCAAATCAGATATGCCACCGTGTATCAACAAAGGTCAAGGATGAGTTGTATCACCAATTTAAAAACTTTCATCATTCAGTATTGACCGGTTAGAAAATGGTCAGATCCCGTAAAAGATTCGACTAAAACCAGATCTTTTTTACACAGAATCATATCAAATGAAAAAAAAAAAAGTTTGTTTTAATTAGAAACGCAAACATATTTTCCAGAGGAACATCACGAAATGTCTTCATTGAGTCTGCTGTAAAATAGTTCTATCAGGTGTCATGCCATTCCAAGCAATCAGTTAACAGGTAAAACAGTTTCTATCAGGTGTCATGCCATTCCAAACAATCAGTTAACAGGTAAAATAGTTCTATCAGGTGTCATGCCATTCCAAGCAATCAGTTAACAGGTAAAACAGTTCTATCAGGTGTCATGCCATTCCAAACAATCAGTTAACAGGTAAAATAGTTCTATCAGGTGTCATGCCATTCCAAGCAATCAGTTAACAGGTAAAACAGTTCTATCAGGTGTCATGCCATTCCAAACAATCAGTTAACAGGTAAAATAGTTCTATCAGGTGTCATACCATTCCAAGCAATCAGTTAACAGGTAAAACAGTTCTATCATGTGTTATGCCATTCCAAGCAATCAAGTAACAGGTAAAATAGTTCTGTCTGGTTTAATGCCATTCGAAACAATTTCTATCAGGTGTTATGTCATTCCAAGCAATCAAGTAACAAGTAAAATAGTTCTGTCTGGTGTAATGCCATTCCAAGCAATCTGTTGATAGGTAAAACAGTTTTATCTGGTGTCATGCTATTCCAAGCAATCAATTAACAGGCAAAATCGTTCTCTCTGGTGTCATGTCATTCCAAGCAATCAAGTAACAAGTATTTGAAACTGAGACTGTCATTACTACATGGCAAGCATCAAGGAACAACTTCTCAAAAAAAAGAGTGAGTAAGGAAGCTAGCAGACCTTTAAACGAAGAAAATATATATTGCAATTGATAGCAACGAAGACTGACGATAACCTTTTGTAGCTACGTGAATCTCTTTCGAAAATCTTCTCTGTCTCGGGTGAAGCGGTGGCTTCCTGGTTAGAACAGCTGTGTAGTGCACAAGAACTCCGAGTTCTGACTAAATAAATAAAAAAAAAAATGATACGACGTGTTCTTGGTTTTTATGCGGAAAATGTGAATCAGTCTCACCCCACTGCAACCCAACTCAACCCGTGTGTGTGTGTGTGTGTGTGTGTGTGTGTGTGTGTGTGTGTGTGTGTGTGTGTGTATGTGTGTGTGTGTGTGTGTGTATGTATGTGTGTGCGCGTGCGCGCACGTACATGCGTCCGTGCGTGCTTGTATATATATATATGTGTGTGTGTGTGTGTGTGTGGTGTGTGTGTGTGTGTGTGTGTGTGTGTGTGTGTGTGTGTGTGTGTGTGTGTGTGTGTGTGTGTGTGTGTGTGTGTGTGTGTGTGTGTGTGTGTGTGTGGTCCCATATCCTGCGTCACAGAACCTGGGAGAGTTTTTCACCATGCCATAATAAGGAGGAGGAAGAACACGATAATCATGAATCTATGAAGTTTCCATTCTGAATTAAGACTGAGTGACAAAGAGACTGTATAGCATGGCATCAACCAGGCCTGAGAGGTACAGGCACCTGCGGTGTTGATCAGGAAATGTAAGCAACTCCCTCAATGACGCATCCACGACGGGATGAGTCTCGACTACGTGGTTCCAGTCTTCCCAGTGAGCGTAAGGCAATCTCAGCTTTAGTGTAGAAGCCGGTGGAAGGCTGAACAATTCCCGATTACCTGTCAAGCCTACTTGAGATCTATGTTCCCTCACGTACCCTCCGCTCTGCCTCCGATCCTCTCACTTTTCGCTTTCCACGCACTAAGCTCAATACCTATGGTCCACGAGCCTTCTCTGTTTCTGGTCCACTCTCTCCTGGAACAAACTTCCTCTTTCAGTCCGTCAGCAACCTACTTTTGTCTCCTTCAAGTCCGCTCTCAAAACTCACCTTTTCTCCTCTGCATAAAATCCTGACCTCACCCCCCCCCTCCCCCACTGCAGCCTGTCTCCACTCTGTGTGGAATCATATTGTAATATATATTTGTATAAAATATGTTTTCTATAATTTTCCATTGCTTTTCTTATTTTTTCCCATTTATAGCCATGTGTATGTGTGTGTGTGTGTGTGTGTGTGTGTGTGTGTGTGTGTGTGTGTGTGTATGTGTGTGTGTATGTGTGTGTGTGTGTGTGTGTGTATGTGTGTGTGTGTGTGTGTGTGTTTGTGTGTGCGTGTGTGCGTGTGTGTGCGTGTGTGTGAATGCGTGCATACGTGTATGTTCAGCGCTTAGATTTGATTTTTATCAAGATTTTGCGCTATAGAAATACTGTAATTAAATCAAATCAAATTAAATTAAATTCCACAATGACTTTGACACGACAAACGGATATCGAACACACAATATTCCCTGCGTCAGTCCGTTGCGCTAGCCGCTGCACAGCGTGACTGGCATTTTAGCCTGATTTACTCCAATCCCACTCTGATCTGCTCACCCCCACTCCCACACCCCTGTCCCTCCCAGAAAAATCAGAGAAGCGTAATTCCAACGCCATCCAATCCAATCCGGCACAATGCGACACAATCCAATCCTGGACGGTCCGTCACAATCCCCATTGCCCATCGCTCCACTCGGCAAGATCAGAGGCGTGAGAATGACTGATCTATTTTACAAGATGGAACATCATGCTTGGGTGACACCCCCCAGGTTTTTGTCCATGTACAGACGGAGTTCAACCAGAAGTGAAATTAATGACTGGAAAATTCCTTTTTTTTTTCGTTTCTTTTTACTTGCAAATTTTACTTCTTTTTCGCCTTCTTTGGAAAAAAACAACAACAACAACTTATTTTTCTCTTTTTACGCAGTTTGATTTCTTGGGAAAAAAGCATGTTTTTTTTCTGGTTGTTTCTTATCATCGCCATTTTTACCATCATCGTCTTCGTTGTTATCGTAGTCAACAATATCGTCATCGTCATCATCATCATGTTCGTCGTCGTCATCATCATCATCATCATCGTCGTCGCTAGCACCATGATCATCGTCATCACCATCGTCGTCGTCGTTTCTGTTTTTATCGACATCATCTCCATCATCATTGTTTCTTCCACCATCATCATCATCATCATCATCATCATCATCATCATCATCATCATCTCATCATCATCATCATCATCATCATCATCATCATCATCATCATCATTATCATCATCATCATCATCATCATCATCATCATCATCATCATCATCATCATCATCATCATCATCATCATCACCGCTGCCAAAACAATTTTTATATCGTCGTCGTCATTGTTGTCGTCGCCATCATTATCTTACTTGCAACTGCAGTCATGGCCAATATTACCGTAATCAGGTTCATCGCTCGTCGTCGTCGGCATTGTCATAATTACATCCATCGCCATCATCATCATCATCATCATCATCATCATCATCATCATCATCATCATCGGCGTCGGCGTCGGCGTCGTCATGAATACAATCATCACAATTGCCATCTTCACCATCATTTTCTTCATTATCATGACATCGACATAGTTGTTATTCCTTTTCTTTTTTTTTCAAATCTCGGCTCAGGTATGAATAATGTGCACCGAAGCCATATAATTATTTCTTTTCTGATATAAAACAAGTGAACAAATAAACAAGCAAACGAACAAACAACATAACAAAAACAAGATCAAGCCATTCTATCAATCTTCCGTTTCACATAAACACATATTTTTTACATTACACAAAATCCAAGATTAATCTCAAGATAATTGTGACCTTGTAGAAACATCACATAAAATATAAACTTTAACAAAAGCAATTTAAAGAAAAGGACATTGAAAACTACTGTTAAGATAAAAAGGAGATTGAAACGAATATGTGAAACGTTGAACATGGGAGACCTGGGCCAAAAGTAAGGCATATTCCGATTCTTTTAAACTTTTTAAAAATCAAACCACGCTGTCCTAATGAACTCTTAGAGCTGTCATTCACTCTAAGCGTTCTATCATCGATTCTAGCAAAGACGAGCGAGCCTGCTTGTCAAGATTGTCCATTGTGTTTTCATGAGAAATCGACAAACCTATCTTTATATTTCTGTCCTCAAAACGGGCGGACTAGCACAGTTGAGGAACCTGCGAACTCAAAACCTGATTATCTTGACATCAGTCTCAGCCCGCAACATAAACATTGACATGCACGCTGTCCATCTTCCATGTCGACCGTTCTGGTACTTTCTACGGATTAATTTTATGTTTCCTCTTTTCCATCCTCCGTTCCCATTCATTTTCAAGTCTTTTGCTCAGATTCAAGAAGTGTCTTCAGTTAACTGATTGGCTTTCCCTGTGGGGATGCCGGGGGCTTCTTTCAGTATAAATAGTATCCGGAAATTCTGCGCTAGAAATTTCCTCTTTGCTGTCACTCTCCATGTTTTTCTGCCTTATTCTTTTGCTTTCTGTCATTTCTTCCTATCATTTTCTGCCTTGTTAGTCCATTCACCTGTATGTATTTGATAAAGTCTTCCGTACTTTCTCCTAGGATCTATAATTGGATACATGTATTAAGTGCACTTTTGGCTCTACGGAAATGAGATATGCAGAAGCAATTTTAGGTAGTTGAGGCCATTTTTATATATGCTTTAGTGTCTTTAGCTATGTTTAAATTAGTATTCAGGTATGTTTCTTTAAATCCTTTGTGTAATAAATTGGACGGAATGGTCAACATCAGGGGCATCTCTTTCGTTAATGTGCGCGAATTCATAAGTGCGTTTATTTTTATTTTCCTTTTTTTTTTTTTCTCTGTTGAAGTATTGTGTATGTATTGAAATGGTTATAGCCCTGATATGGCTCTACGCAGTCGGCTGGGCTTAAAAAATAACAATAAGCTGGTTGGCTCTGTTGACAAGAGCCGTTGACTCAAGACTTGATGTCTCGAGTTCAATCCCAGTATGCAACATAAAAAGAAACTGGCCTCAACAGCAGATATTTATGATCCAATTATTTTGGTGGCGTCAGGTTTGGTGTCATAGGTTTCGTTCTTCCCCTCTTCACACCCCCCCCCCTCCACCTCGCCATTTTGTCCTTGCCAGTGCTTCGGGTTTTGCACGGGGTCAAAGAGTCTGTCAGGTAACTATTTGCATGTAAGGAATTGAATATCTCTAGAACAACTTCCCAAATTAGAACACCAAGTGTTTCTAGTAATGTTGGGAAGGGCACATACGGGATTGCTGGAGTAGGATAAAATGATTAATCCGTTTAAAAAAATCCAGAACTATTTGGTGTAACAGCACACAAAAAAACATTAAAAAAAAAACCCTGCTTATACAGATAATGATAACGACAATAGTTTACGTACAAGCTGATGTATTTGTCATGATCTGTCAAGTTGTATCTTTCCAACACATTCTAATTTGAGCGCATATGGAATCACCTAAGCGTAGGCGTTGTGACCCCTCTTTAGGAAAATTGAAAACGCCAAAAAAAAAAAAAAAATAGCAATAGAACAATCATGAAAACCGAAACGTAAAAATTAAACACGGCCCAGAAATCAGCCTAAGCCTCACTACTTTTCGGCTCTGCTTTTTAATCCCCGTTGCCATAATGGATTCACTCTGAGACCTGTCACACATTTAATGGTGAAGTCACACGCGTAACGCAAGATTCGCTGTTTTTACAAAAACGAAATGCAGTCACAACACATGAAGTATGTGATGTGTGATTTAACGACCCTAAGCCTAGTTCTTTTTTCTGACAGTATGTCTCTTCATTGTGTGTGCAGTAGATGTGTGTATGTGTGTGTTCGTCCGTTCTATAATTTAACGTCTTTTCACTATGAGTGACATTGTGTGTGTGTGTGTGTGTGTGTGTGTGTGTGTTGTGTGTGTGTGTGTGTGTGTGTGTGTGTGCTTGCGTGCTTGTGCGTGTGCGTGTGTGTGTGTGTGTGTGTGTGTTGTGTGTGTGTGTGTGTGTGTGTGTGTGGTGTTCTTTCGTTCGTTCGTTTGTTTGTGTTTGAGAAAGAGAAAGGGGAAGAGAGGAAGAGAGTGGGGCTGAGAGAGAGAGAGAGACAGACAGAGACAGAGACAGAGAGAGACAGACAGAGACAGAGACAGAGAGACAGACAAAGACAGAGACAGAGACAAGAGACAGAGAGAGAGACAGAGAGAAGAGACAGAGAGAGAAACAGAAAGAGAGAGACAGAGAGAGAGAGAGACAGACACAGAGAGAGAGTCAAACACAGAGAGAGAGAGAGAGAGAGAGAGAGAGAGAGAGAGAGAGAGAGAGAGAGAGAGAGAGAGAGAGAGAGAGAGAGAGAGAGAGAGAGAGAGCTGTGTTCAAGTGATATATGTTTTGAGAAGTTAGAGCACAGTGCCACATTCAAAAACGGAAAACGAAAACTTGAAACAGTGTTTCTTTAGACCTCTTTGCAGAGGGTGACACTCGTCATATACGTAACTGTCATGTTGTTTAAAGAAAACAAACAAACAAACAAACAAACAAACAAACAAACAATGCTTCGTGTTGTGCGTGTGACATGCCCTTTAGTTTTGTAGCATCGATTTCTGAGATGGGGAACAGGACAGCTTGTCAAACTTGCCCATCGTGATTTTAAGACACATTAAATAAAATTAAAAAAATGAATAAATAAAAGACTCCTGTCATTTCTGTCCTTGAAGATTCCCTTGATCACACGTTTTTATCATTAATACATACTCAAAAATCCCTTTGAAAAAAACAAATCTTTTACGTACTTTATTGTTTATTTGTATTTACATACGTGTTCAGTTTTATTCATTCTTTTACTATTGGTTTTGAGACATCATGCTATTATGTTAAAGATACGGATTTTTTTGTTACGAGTAACTTGTGTACACGTTGTTTGGTCCATACGGTGTCAGCTTTATTTATGTGGATACACATTGTATATATTCTTCATATGGTGGACGTGAAGGCTGGATGTTTTCGTGTTTCCACGAACCAAAAAAACACAGACATGGGTTAGAGAATCTTAACCGTGCGTCTTTTATGTTCTGGATATATATATATATATACACAAGGAGGGGGTACAGGCATGAGCAAGTCTGCATGTAAGTTGACCAACGGGATGTGTTAATATTTTCACCCTTTATCTGCCAGGTGGTTACCCAGACAGGATTGAATCCGGACCTTCCGATGAGGTGTGTAATGCCCGAACCAACTTACTATATTATGCCCTTCACTGGATTTTTGAAAAAACATATTTTACGGGAAGAAGAAAAAACTGTCTATGCTCCTTAATCATCAACATGAATAATGTCTATCTGTGGGGCACCAGCAGCCCTGAATCATTAATCTTTTCCCCTAAAAACACTATGCTTCTAAGATTCTATCGAAATATTCTATAGAATACAGCGAGTTTCCCACTTTTTAAGGAAAGAGACATGCTCTCATGCACTGATCCATATACAAAATTTGAAGCCATAGAAACCCACGCTACTGGAATGTTCCCTGCCATAGACTGACACGGAAACATAGACATAAACGAACCGCAAACAGAAGAATGAGCAAAAGTCACTCATTCAAAGCATAATCATGTTAGAGAGAGAGAGAGAGAGAGAGAGAGAGAGAGAGACAGACAGACAGACAGACAGACAGACAGACAAACAGAGACAGACAGAGACAGACAGAGAAAACACAAAATGCACTACAAACAAAACAAACAAAAACATAAAAAAAGAAAGCAGAAAAGAGACGAAGAAGAAGAAGTACAAAGTGTACAACAGAACAAAATATGAGAGAAAGAGGCGAAGAGACAAAAACCACACAAGACAGAGGGCGAAAGAAGAACACAGAGACAGATGGAGGGAGAGGGAGAAAAAAAAAAAAAAAACAGAGAGAGAGAGAGGGGGGGGGAGGAAGGGAGAGAGACAGACAGACAAAGAAACACAGACAGAGCGAGACAGGGACAGAACGAGGAAACAAATTAAAAAAAAAATGCACTACGAACAAAACAATCAAATAAACAAAACAAACAAACACAAATGAAAAAGAAAGGAGAAAAAAAAGGAAGAATACGAAGTACAAAGTGTAAAACAGAAGAAAATATGAGAGAAAAGGGCGAAGAGACAAAATCTATACGTCTTGTATAGAAAGAAGAACACAGACAGAGGGAGGGAGGGGGAGAGACAGAAAAAAAAGAAGAGAGAGGGAGAGAGAGAGAGAGAGAGAGAGAGGGAGAGAGAGAGAGAGAGAGAGAGAAGTGGTGTGTGTGAGTGAGTTGTGGATTGCGAGAGAGAGAGAGAAAAAAAAGAGAGAGAGAGAGAGAGAGAGAGAGAGAGAGAGAGAGAGAGAGAGAGAGAAGAGAGAGAGAGAGAGAGAGAGAGAGAGAGAGAGAGAGAGAGAGAGGTAAGAACCTACAAACGAGCAAACGAGAGAAAACAACCGAAAAAACGTACGAATGAGAGAACGATTGGGGGAAAAAAAAAGGTGTAAAGAAAGCTTTGAAAAAGGCAAAAACAAAAACAAAAACAAAACAAAAAAAAGCAAACGAACAAAAATAATTCAAAATAAGAGAGAGGCAAAAAGAGAAAAAGAAAAGAAAGAAATAGAATGAAATGAATGGATGGATGAATGAATGAGCAAAAAGACAACAAAAAAAAAGACAAGCAGCTCGCCATCTCAAGGCTTCATGATTAAAAGCAGAAGATGGCGTCACACTGAAAACAGGGAAGCAAGGAAACAAACAAGTAAAAATAGAGAGGCAGTGTTAATGTTACGATGGGCATCCAGCGAAGCTTTTATGTTTGGTAATAAATAACGCTCACCAGGGGTAAACACGACAAGCAACAGGACGCATTTTGTCAGCTTCCAGCTTAAATTATTATTGTTCTATCACATTCTGTGGTGGCGGATGCTCAACAAACAGGCTGTTTAAATTCTTGTTCTGTTGTCTTTTTGCGAGCGCTCGAACGCACATGCATGTCTATACACGCATACAAGCACGCCCGCGCGCGCGCGCACACACACACACACACACATAACGCGTGCACACACACACACACACACACACACACACACACACACACACACACACACACACACACACACACACACACACACACACACACACTGTTTCCACCAACCAATTTGATTCTATATGAAATTCGCATAGGCTTGACTGGATGACATGAACTGACAAGTGAAAATGCCATGGTATTGACTGGTTAAAATGAAATGCTGCTGCTGCTGAAAGCGTTTGAGCATCAGTGGAAATGCTCCTGTAATCCTCTGGATCTGGTCCTATTGCAAAGAGACAAAACTGGTCAAGCCATTTTAAGCCCCGTCTCCCTGTTTTAATCCAGAGATCAATTAGATAAAATAGATAACCATTTATAATTTGCTGTTCAAAAAGCAGAGTTCCGGATATGACAGAGGAAAAATGTCAAACCAATCTAATTATCCCCCTTTCCTTAATTAATAAAAAAAAATCATCAATAAAACAATCGTTTATAACATGCTGTTCTCATATGGCAGACGCCAGGAAGATTATAAATTAAAACACCACAGAATACCGAATAAGCCTACTTATGCCAGTGAATTCTGAAAATGTTGTGAGCTGTTCCATTCTATAAAAGATTATGCTTTGGAGTTCGGATTTTCTTCAAGAGGGATTCATCGAACTCGGACAGTTCCATATGGGCTCCAGCCAGATCTAATAACAATTGTTTAGTAAAACTCCTCGAGCCTGCACAAAATCCTATACGCTGACAAAGTCATGAAATGGAGAGGGGAGTAGGGAACAGGATCTTTGACACGCTAAGCTGATACCACCAACATGGTTGAAACATTCAGATGGGCTGCGAAGCGTCCAGTTATGTTGTCAGCCGGTATTGAACCCGAGACACGAGATCATGAGTCCATGTTCCTATTAGCCGGGCCCTGCAACCTTTCCCTATAACTGTTGTGTACAGTGTTTTCACAGCATTCAACTTCATCCTTCCCTCCTTACCCCTTACCCCTTACCCCTTACCTCTTACCCTTCTCCCATCTTCCAGAGAAGCCTGTGGAGAGTTTTTTTCACTACGTCGTTTCCTAACTTTTACATTGTTTGCTGCGCGAAAGCAGAATTCATATTCTCACGTGTCGGCGTCACCGGGTGCGGTGTTGGCCGCTGCACATCTGGACACCACCATCTCCCTCCAGGCCGTTCTGTATTGGTATTTGTAGACAATTTCTTGAATATTTAGGCTACTGATGTTGGTTATGTTCTCCGTGTATGAGATCGGAGGTCTGCCTTTCTTTCTTTTTTGCCACCGTTTTTCCTTGAAAGATGGTTGCCATGAGGTACGTGTTCTTGTTGCGTGACACATAGCCAATGTACATGTATGTTAGTCTTTTGTATCTGATGTCTGCTGGTAATATTCTGGTGGTATCACGTTCTTCCAGGATACTTTCATTAGTTCTTCTATCTGTCCATTTGACACGTAGTAGTCTCCGGCAATACATATCACGACGATTAAAACACCACAGAATACGTTGCTGTATATGAGCCATGTAGCTCATATTGGAAATGTTTGCTGCACAGTGAGGCTTATACATTCTTGTTTAAAACATGTTCTTAAAAACAAGGGTGTCATAATATCAAGATTTCCTTTTTATTACAGTTTTAATGTCATATTGATCGCTGAATAGTGGTTCAT
>CM060306.1:56757061-56762061 GCA_030674185.1 Monoplex corrugatus | reverse complement strand
TGACTGATAGATTGATCTCTCAGAGAAGATGGACATAATTTGACTGATTGATTGGTCTCTCAGAGAAGGTGGACACAATGTGACTGATTTAGATCAGCTTTTTATGTTGGCACCCAATTCAGGTGATACGGCTGACCGGGAAAACCGTCCCAGGGAAGTAGGGGAAGTGCTAATTCTATACTGGCACCACCACAACTGCAATGATGTTAAGATTGGGACAGTGAGAAGGCCAGTTGTAGTGTAGCGCACACCATGGTTCCAACAACCATTAGCATGTGAATCCGACATTCAACCAACTGAGGTGGCCACAATATTTCAAAACCTCTTATGAAAGGTTTTATACACTAGTCCTCGTATACACTACGCCTGGAAGGATTTTAAACATCAGTTACGGACAGAACAAATGGCAGGGCCATCCGACAGCGGGCTATCCGATCTAAAGATGACTGACACGAAAAGGAGATCGAAAATTTACTCCCAAAATGCCCTGGACATCATATATTCAAGAACATTTACGAAATGTTCATAAAATACTATCTCTTTCATGTTTGCGATTCATTTCTAGGCGTTTCAAAACCTTTGTTACCGTTATAGTATCTTTAAAAGTATCTCCTAGAAATTCTAATAAAAATTCTTAGGAAGACATCATGGTTGACGTAAATTAAAGAATAATAAGAATAAGATGCTTAGAATGCATTCAGCCTCACGATATTTTTTACCATTGGGTTGAAATTTATTGTTCTGATATTCTTGTATCGACTATTTATCTTCTACTTCAAACATTTCATTGACAAATCAGCGATGTTTTCTTTTCACATGAACAAAAATATATGACCATAAAACGCTAATACACATTTCGTCATGAAGCACTGATACATAGTTTAACTTTCTGTTTATGAGTCATGATCTAGAGTTGACTTGCTCAGGCTCAGGTTGAAGATATTCCGAGACACTGATACATAATTCTACTTGTAGCTCTTAGTGTTTTGATTTCAGGTTTAAATCGCTTAGGTTGGAAGACATCACATAACAAGGAATAAAAAGAAATGAAAAACACTGGACAAAGGAATACAGACAGAAGAACGTTTGATTGAGAGGAAGCCAAGGGACTGCTTACATCAAACATGGGAATATGTGAAGCGACTGCAGTTTTGGCTGATCTCGCGTTTAGCCCAGTCAGATTTTCACTGAACTTTAAGGCGCGTTGATTTAAATTGATTTGATTAAAAAAAAATATCACAAAAAGACTGAGTACATTAATACATTGCGGACAAGACAACAAGAAAATAATTATACATTCATAAGGCCTTTCTCCTGTACACAAATAAGACAAATACAATACCTTACTGGCGGGGCCAAAGCAACGTACAACTGACAGTACCTAGTTTACATCTCCCTTCCCCTAAACAAAGCGATATAAGACACTCCGACACACACTTCTCCCTACCGACACCCACTTGTCCAAGTCTATGGACGGTGGACGAGAGATAAAACGCAACGACCACCACCATCTCCGCCCGCCCTCCCTTTCTCACCCCAATTGCTTCCAATTTCTTTTCCCCCCTGACTTGATGAAGCCACTAAATGAAAGCATTTTACTGTCTAGACCTCACCTCATACCCTACCACCTCCCCCTCCATCCTTTACTCCACCTAGCCCTCATACCACCCCCTCCCTACTCCCCACCTCTCACTTCGATCTCCCATCTTCCTTCCCTTCCCCATCCTCGCCTCAAGTTGTCCCACCCCTTCATCCTAAAGCCTCAGAATTCTCACCTTGTTCGTTTTCTCTTCACTCTTTCTTTCGCCTTATTCCCTCCCTCCTGTCTTCTACTTACCCTGTCCACCTCCCACTCACCCCCCCCCCCTTGAACCTAGCCGCCCCTTCCACAACACTGCCCTATCCCCTCATTCCTTCCGACCCCTCCCTGGTCTGTCTGAATAATCTCCTTTTCTTTTCAATTAGTAGGGAACAGGGCTGCTATTTGGGGTTGTGGCTTACATTCTTCTGTGACCTGAGACTTCGACTCGTAAGAATAATTCCTGTTTGTTCTATTGTGATGTGGTGTGGTGTGGTGTGGTGTGGTGTGGTGTGGTGTGGTGTGGTGTGGTGTGGTGTGGAGTGGGTGGAGTGGTGGTGTGGTGTGGTGTGGATGGTGTGGTGTGGTGTGGGTGGTGTGGAGTGGTGTGGTGTGTGTGGGTGGTGTGGTGTGGTGTGGGTGGTGTGGTGTGGTGTGGTGTGGTTGGTGGGTTGTGGAGGAGTGGTATGGTATAGTGTGATAGGTGCGGTTTGCTGAGATGTGTGTGTGATGTGTTTTTATTATGTTGCGTTGCATTTTGGTGGGGTGTAGTATAGTTTAGGTGTCGTGAGGTGTGGTGGGATGTGGTGTGGTGTTGTGTGGTGTGATGGTGTGGTGTGGGGTGATATGATGGGTGTGGTGTGGGGTGGTGTGATGGAGTGTGATGTGCTGTGATGTGATGTGTTCTGTAGTGGATTTGGTGGGGTGTTGCGTTGCGTTGTGTCGCGTGGCATCGCATGACACGGCGTTGCCTGCATCACATTGTATTGCATTGTATTGTATTGTACTGCATCTTTCCTCATAGCAATTTAACTGCATGACACAAATATCACTGCATATTTTAACGAACGAAAAACATATACCGAAAAAGCTCAGATCGTCCCCACACTACACTGCACCATCCTTCTCCAACCCCAACTTTTCCAAAAAAAAAGAATCAATCAACAGGTGAGACATTTAGCCAACCACCATTCAATCAATGAACCAACCAGTCAACCATCTGGCAACCAATCCATCCACTATCTCTTGACTCCCGCATCCTATCCACCACTCAAAAAAAAAAAACTTAATCCTTTGACTTCTTCACCCTATCACCAACTTCCTGCAGGAAGCTGGTAGATAGGTTGAGGGAGTCAAACGGTTATGTTTTTGCTTTGCTAGCATGGTTGACAATGCAGGCTGCCAGTAGACAGGCTGTGGGAGTTAAATGGTTAATCAACTATGTTCCGATTTATCAACCCACCCATCCAACAACCAAGAGTCCATGGAGTTCGGAGTTTCTTCAACAAGAATTATCATAAGTCGGATAATTCCATATGCGCTAGATTCACCCAAATATATCAGTAATTATCTGGCAGACACTTTGAACTTGCGCCAGAACTTATGCGCTGGCAAGATCTTAAAATGGGGAAGGAAGGGAATAGGATGTAGACCTATTAAACACAAAGCTGACTGCCATTAGAATGACTCATCATCATCATCATCATGACTGGGACATGAAATGGTCAGCAAGCAGACCAGAGAAATTCTTCTGCTGAAAGGCTGGGATTGAACTCGAAACAAGAGGTCTTGAATCCACAATACTACCGACAGAACCAGTCAAACAGCCTAACTGCCTGCCTGTCCCTACCCCCACGCTTATATGTACGTTCAGCCAACCACCTCGCCATCCCAAACACCAACTCAATCAAACAAGTACAAAATGATCATGACTACCCACCCACGCAATCGACTCCAAGCATGCCAAATGTCCACCCAATCACGTACAAGCAGATGACCCAACCCACCGAACCACCTGCCAATCATCCAGCCAAGTAGGCAGCCCTCCCATCTACTAACCAACCAACCAACGAACCGACCAGTCAACCGGCCGGTTGTCCAAGCATTTCACCAACCAAACATGCTCTCACACAAACAAACACGCGGGGGTGCCATCAAACGCCTTATCACAATAGTCGAGTGGACCGAACTTCCAGTTGTAAGGCCAGAGGCGAGTTTCTTATGTGTAGCAAATCAAACTAAATCTAGATGCTAGCGGCTGGCTAATCCAGGGGTGAGCGTGTTTGCGAAAGTGGTCGTAGCAAATCTGGCAAACATAGCAAATCCAAGATGGGGGAACGCATGAAAAACAATCACCACCACCACCACCAACGACAACAAAAGCAAAAAAAAAAAAAAAAAAAAAAAACGAAAACAAAACAAAACAAAAAACCGAAACAAAACAAAACAAACAAAACCCAAAAGCACGTAAAGTTGGTTCTTCTGAGTGAAATTGCCGACAACCCTTTCTCTGATGTCGCTTCAGAACTGATAAACGCCATAACCGCTTCTACGGCAAATATAATTACGACAGCAGCAGAGGACAACTATGTGAATCCTGATTCACAATCAGTCGGTCGCCATCTTTAAATTGTTAGCTAGCACGTCTCAAGACCACTACGTTTCACTAACGTAGCCGCTAACTTTTCCCGCGCTAGGGAACCATAAGAAACCCGCTCGCTTGATTCACTCATTTTAGCTAGCTTTGTCTCACTTTGCTATGCCTAAAAAGACTCGCCTCTGCGTTCCGACCGGCTCGAGTGTCGCTAGCTGGGTAAGGGGTGGAGCTTTTTTCAGTTTTCCCCATGGCAATATACATGGAAACTGCTGGTGCTCGAACTCTTCTTTGTGTAATGTGCACAGTACAAGCAGAATATATACACACATATCAACAATTCTGTGAGCATGGCAGGTTTCGGTGACATATGGAAACATCAAAAACTCAGCATGCAGACCCCCGAAAACAGAATGTGACTGTTCAATCGAGGGTATGAAAAAACAAACAAAAAAATGTATAAATAACATCGATACACATAAAAGCACACTCATATAGTTTAATTCATTTCGTAGCTGCAGTCCACTCCGACCCCTTTCACCACCACCACCACCACCACTCCCCCAAAAAATCCCCCAAAACAAAACAAAGCAAAACAAACAAAGCAAAACAAACAAGCAAACAAACAAACAAAACAAAAACCGAAAGGAAATTAGTCAACCAACGATTCACAAATCCAAGCCAACAACCAGTCAGCCAGCCATTTTTCCGGCCAAAAATACAACCATCCTTTCGACGAATAACCCACCCTATCCATCCAATAGTCATCCTCCAGGTAACCTACAAGACGCCCCGTTCTCACAACCACGTCCCTAACCAACCGTAAAC
>CM060306.1:56744561-56747061 GCA_030674185.1 Monoplex corrugatus | reverse complement strand
TGAATAAATTATCATCTACAGTCTCCCCACTTATCCTCTTCCTTTCTTTCCGTTTTCAGTTGTTCATATGATTGATTAAAAACAAAGACAACTTCACATCTAGGAGGTGTTGGTATATGTGGTGTTAGTTGATGGTGATCGCCTTCATGATAAGGTTGTTGTTGTTGCTGGTGTTGATGTTATGTTGGTTGTTGATGTTGCTGGTGTTGATGTTATGTTGGTTGGTGATGTTGCTGGTGTTGATGTTATGTTGGTTTTTGATGTTGCTGGTGTTGATGTTATGTTGGTTGTTGATGTTGCTGGTGTTGATGTTATGTTGGTTGGTGATGTTGCTGGTGTTGATGTTATGTTGGTTGTTGATGTTGCTGGTGTTGATGTTATGTTGGTTGTTGATGTTGCTGGTGTTGATGTTATGTTGGTTGTTGTTGTTGCTGGTGTTGATGTTATGTTGATTGTTGTTGTTGCTGGTGTTGATGTTATGTTGGTTGTTGTTGTTGCTGGTGTTGATGTTATGTTGGTTGTTGTTGTTGCTGGTGTTGATGTTATGTTGGTTGGTGATGTTGCTGGTGTTGATGTTATGTTGGTTGTTGATGTTGCTGGTGTTGATGTTATGTTGGTTGTTGATGTTGCTGGTGTTGATGTTATGTTGGTTGTTGTTGTTGCTGGTGTTGATGTTATGTTGGTTGTTGATGTTGCTGGTGTTGATGTTATGTTGGTTGTTGATGTTGCTGGTGTTGATGTTATGTTGGTTGTTGATGTTGCTGGTGTTGATGTTATGTTGGTTGTTGATGTTGCTGGTGTTGATGTTATGTTGGTTGTTGTTGTTGCTGGTGTTGATGTTATGTTGGTTGTTGATGTTGCTGGTGTTGATGTTATGTTGGTTGTTGATGTTGCTGGTGTTGATGTTATGTTGGTTGTTGATGTTGCTGGTGTTGATGTTATGTTGGTTGTTGATGTTGGTGACAGCTGTGATGTTGTTGTGATGATGGTGGTGACCGTCGTGATGTTGTTCTTGCTATGGTGTTGGTTGGTGGAGGTGTGGTAGTGGCGATGGCGATTGTCCTAAAAAAAATGAAAAACAAAAAAAAAGACGCTTGCAAGCGTCACCTGAAGTCTGCTGATATCAGTGTGGACACTTGAGAAGAGACAGCTACAGATCGTGGTGCCTGGCGACAGGCTATACGCAGACGAGGAACAAAATTCACCTGTGGTCCGGACAGAAAACAGAAGGAAAGCTGCGGCAACGACCACCCAGCCACAGCCATCAGCCTTCTAATGCGTTAGTTGTGCCAGGGACTGCCAATCAAGAATCGGCCTGCTCAGCCACACAGCCAATAGCTGCCCCACATCCAACTGAGCCTTTTAAACAGGCGAATCCCTTGTCTAATCAAACAGATGGAGCCGTCGTCATCAGAAGAATGGGTATTTTGTATTGCTAGCGCGTGGTGACCTGCAACTTCAGTCAACAGGCTACTGTATCTGTCGTGCTACACAACTAGATCTACCAGGTTACGTCTTTCAGACCAAAGTACAGGAATTGACCTATTTCTAACTGCACTTTTTGTGTGTGATGCTGTTGTTGTTGTGTGTTTTGTGTAATTGTTTCGTTTCGTTTCGTTTTGTTTTGGTCTCTCCTCTCTCTCTTTCTCTTTTCTCTCTCTCTCTCTCTGTCTGTCTGTCTGTCTGTCTGTCTGTCTGTATGTCTGTCTCTGTCTGTCTCTCTCTCTCCTCTCTGTCTCTCTCTCTCTGTGTCTATGTCTCTCTGTCTCTGTTTCTGTCTGTCTGTCTGTCTGTCTCTCTGTCTCTGTCTCTCTCTCCCTCCTCTCTCTGTCTCTCTGTCTGTCTCTGTCTCTCTCTCTGTCTCTGTTTCTGTCCCTGTCTCTGTCTCTGTCTCTCGCTCTCTCTTTTTCTCTTTCTTTCTCTCTCTTGCTCTTTCTTTCTTTTCTCTCTCTCTCTCTCTCTCTCTCTCTCTCTCTCTCTCTCTCTCTCTCTCTCTCTCTTCTCTCTCTCTCCTTCTTTCCCTTTCTCTCATTTACGCCGTTTTAATGTACCCAAAGTCTGGGACATTGTTTCACAATGCTATGGTTATGCGTGATGACGGGGATGATATCACGCTCTGCATACAGAGCTCCATTCGTGGTGCAGCCGTTGTTGTTGATGACGGCTGTGATCGTCGTGGTGATGCTGCTGTTGTTGTTGTTGATGATGATGATGATGATGATGATGATGATGATAATGGTACGATGACATAACACTGAAGCTCAAGACTGGCTAACGCTAACAATTTCTGAGCAGGCTTTTAACGTATTCGCCATGTTCAGATTTAGACGTCTCATTACACAGCATTTGTGATGAAGCACACGTGTACACAAATTCGAGGGTTGCATGCCTTAAATAAAGAAAGCATTGATACGATTCATCCAGTCTTCTAAAACTTTCGGAGAAGAAGGCGCAAACTGAAGAAAAGGGGGCCAATAGGAGAAGGAGAGGGGTGAAAGAG
>CM060306.1:56734561-56737061 GCA_030674185.1 Monoplex corrugatus | reverse complement strand
TACAGCGCAAAGGAGTTTTTTTTTTCATATTTACCTGCATCCACATGCATAAATCGTCAGCATATTGAGCTAAAACTACATGCTTAGATACTTTACTGGGTAAGTCATGCATTAATATCATGAAAAGAAGGGGAGCTATAACGGATCCCTGAGGGATACCCATTTGAAGAATTCGTTTCGTGGAATATACATTTTCAATCCTCGTTTGAAATACTCTGTTTTCTAAGAAACACTTAACATAGCCAAAAATGTGACCTGTCAGCCCAATACTTTTAAATTTGAATAACAATCGGGAGTGCCACACTTGATCGTATGCTTTCGTTATATCAAAAATGTAGCTAAAACACATTGACGTCTTGCAAATTGTTGTTTTATATTAGTAGTTAGCTTTGTTAGGATCTCTACTGGTGACCTGCCTTTTCGAAATCCTGCCTGATTTACTGGTATTATTTTATTCTTTTCACAATAGTGCATCAGTCTCTTTAAGATTATTTTCTCCATTAGTTTACATACATGTGATGTTAATGCAATTGGCCTGTAGTTTTTCAAATCGGTATTACATTTACCTGGTTTTAATACAGGAACCACTATTGTTTCTTTCCAGTTGTTAGGCATTATCCCACTATTCCAGCATTTTTGAAATATGTCATGTAGCAAGATTATAAAATTTTCTGGTAAATTTTTCAGCATCTCATTGGAAATTGCATCTAGTCCAACTGACGTTTTTTTACTTGGAAGGGACTGAATGGCATCTTTTAATTCTTGAAGTGTGAGTGATGCATTTATGTAGTGAGTATTGTCAGAGGCAGGGTCCTTATATACATCTTTCTTTTCATCTCGTTCCCTATAATTTCTATCAGAGACAGGGAGTCCTTCTATACGACAGGCCTCAGCAAACACGTCTGCAAAAGCTTCTGCTTTTTCCAATGAGCTAGGAATAGGGTTATTTTCTAGCTTTACTGGAATTGATGGCAACTTAATCCCGTTTTTCATTAATTTTAGTTTTTCCCAAATCTTTATCGTGTCTTTGTGGTTATTTACTTCACATTTACAAAAAGATGTCCAGTGTTGTTCTTTGGCTTGCTCTATGATTCTGTTACACTTAATGTTGGCACTTTTCATCGCTGTATGATTTTCAGGTGACCTGTTTGCTAAATAAATTTTGTATTTTTCTTTCTTTTCGTTCACTGCCTTTTGACAGTCCTCATTCCACCAGACATTTCCATGATGTTTTCCTATTTTTGACACTGTAAGTTTTGGAATTGAAATGTTAGCAGCCCTTAAGAGTGAGTTACAGAAAACTTCGACGTTTCGTTTATGTTCATTGCTTCAGATAGATCTGTTCTTGTCTTTTCAAGGATTGCCTTAAAACTGATCCAGTCAGCGTTTTTATAATTAAACTTAGGTAAACTATCTTGTGGTATGGCGTCTATTTCTGTAGTATGGTTTAGGGTAAGACGTATGGGGATGTGATCTGATCCCAACAAGTCATCCTCTGTTTGCCATGTGGCGTTTGGGGCTAGGGATGGTGAGATTAAAGTAAGGTCGATAGCTGTGGGTCTGTGGGTTGGTATATCGGGGATCCGGGTAACGTGTCCGTTGTTAAGTAAATATAAATTGGAATCTACAATATTTTCAATCAACCTGTTGCTTGTTATGTTTGTACAATACTTTTCCCAAAATGGGGCATGTGCATTAAAATCACCTCCAATATCCACTTGTCGTCCTGATCTTGAAAGTGTTTTAACCATTCAGTGTTCACAGAGTCTGGGCCTCTTGGTAAGTATACAGAGGCCATATTCACAACTAACGATGAGGAAAATTTTATAATGATTGCACATGATGAAATAAATGCGGTAGATTTAGGTACTGGCGATGATCGTTCACAATAGTTCAGTCCTTCACGAATGTATATAGCTGTTTGTATACGGCCACCGTCATTTACAGAGTCACATATTGGTGGATAATAAAAACCGGATATTTTAGGTAATTTGGTTTTGATGGTATTCAGCGATTGTAGGAGCATGACATGGACGTTTTTAGAAGAGAGATAGTTACTCAAATATGAGATGTTTTTAACAATGGAACGTGCGTTCCACTGAAAAATGTTGATATCACTTACTACACACGTCTTCATGAGGAACGGTTGAATAACTTTAGAACAATATGGTAAGTTTATATAGATTTCATTTAACTTTGAATTAAAAGGTACAAATAGGATAAAAATGAAGTATGTGAACAAGAAAATAATTAAGTAAAACAATATAGCTGAGAACTGAACGAAGAGAAACTGAATCTGGGCTGAATCTAAAATGACCAAGGAGAGAAGAAAAACGGAGATTGAAAGCCGGGTCTTTGTTGATGTCGTTGTCGGTTTGATCTCCTCCTCGGTTTTTCCCAGAAAAGCTGATGGATTTGCCTCCCTAAGTTTCTGGCCAGAACGCTCGCCCCTCTGATGGTTGGATGGACGTCGTCCTGGCTGACTTGAGTGTGACTGATA